>CM054058.1:459952642-460040142 GCA_028641055.1 Alopecurus myosuroides
CCAGATTCATCAATCGGATGGATCAGATCACAAATAGGCATGGCTAAGCAAGGCTCACAGGCTTTAGCGGAGCGTGCACAAACAAACCTATAGCTGCTAGGTGCAGTGGATCAGGATATCTAGGTTATGCAGTATATAGGAGAACTCTATCTACTGACATCAAATAGTTTGGAACCGAATGCAAAGTACGAGATTCAAATCACTTTGAAACCATATATGAGCAGATAAGAGGTTATGCTTTCCTTGGTTATAAGAAAACCAGATAAAGATCTTCTAGGATAAGTGCTTGACTTGTCGGTTAGGATCAAGTATTCACCATTGGATTGCTGACCTTCACTTCGGAGTCACGTTCTACCGAGGGGGAAACAACACCGAAAGAGAAATAAAAATCAACACATGGCATCGATGCAATGCACAATATGTATGCATGAGCAAGTTAATGCAATGAAATAAAGCCCTAAACATGCTCGATGAGTTGCTAGGGTCCGTATGTCAGTTATGCAATTTTACTGAAATTGTCCCGAAATAGACCCCGGAGGGGCAATTCGGATGACTATGAAAGTAGGTACCATTTTAAAATCTCAAATGGGTTTGAAAACATCATAACTAGTTTTAGTTTGTCATTTTGAGCAATTTGGTATATACTTTTAATTTTATAATTTTAGTGAATAAAAACTTAATTTTCTATTTTTAAATGAATAAACAACATTAAATAAAGTTCAAAGCTCAACTTTGGCAAACATGAATGAAAATGATATGGTTGGGTAGAGAATAATTTTCTGAACATTTTGGTACTTTACTTTTATTTTTCTGAGATATAAAACAAATGTTATTGATTAAAAAAATATATTCATTTTTCTAGAATTTAAAAGAGATAGGGATATGACATCACAATGACGTCCAGGTGACATCATGAGGAGGCAACTTCTCTGATGAATTTGAAATCGAACGAATAGCGGTTTAATTTTCAAATTAAACTGAACTAAAATGTGGAGGAGGACGAGACGATTGCGTTGGTGGTGGCGTTTGACCGAGAGGATGCCGGAGTGGCCGACGGCGAGCGATGGCGCGGCGGCGGCCGGCCGTCGACGGTGGCCGGAGGATACAGAGGGGCAGGGACCAAGAGGGAGGTATCAGAAGACTCACCACCACTCGGGGATGCTAGAGGAGTTGTCGGAGGGGGCATGGGCGGCCGGAGGCGACGGCATCGACCGCGGCGGCCGACGGTCGGACTTCGGGAAGAAGCAGATGGCGGCGGTGACTCCGAACGCTCCAAGGCAATTACTTCACCAGGGAGGATACTGAGGACAAGGTGGAGCTTCCTGGGTACTCCGTTGGTCTCGGGGTGGCTCCGTTCGCCGGCTCCAGCGACGGGTATCCGGCAGCTAGGGTTCCGGCCATCTGCTGCCAGGAACAAGAGAAGAGGGGAAAGGAGGGTGCAGCGAGGAGGGAGGCGAGATGGGGACGTCTCCCTCACCCCTTATCCGTGAGGGAGGCCCAGGAGGACGTGGCGGACGCCGTCGACGAGTTATTCGTCTACTGGCCGGAGAGGAAGAAGACAAAAGGGACGATTTGCAAAAACCCCTGGAAAAAAATAGAGATTCACCAAAAGGTCCTTCTCTCCTTTAAAACAGCACAGGAAACAGATGTTTTGGGGACCTTTTTGAAAAAAAAAAATTGGAAAAAATACTTTTTGGAAAGCTTATAAAATTTTCAACAACACCATGTGTTTCTTTGGTGTAATTGAAATATTTTTCAGAACAAGATTTTGGGAACCAAAATAAGTACCATTTGTGGGATTTTCTCAAACCATTTAAATTCACAATTTAAATTGGTTAAAACATGATTTGAATTTTTGTTTCATGCATGTATGAGATGAACACAACACCACACACCCTAGTTTAGCAAAATTGGGATGTTACAAATCTACCCCCCCTTACAAGAATCTCGTCCCGAGATTCCTGAAGGAGAAGAAAGAAGAAACACCGGTTTTGAACGATCTTCTTGAACCTTACGGTTCTTTTCTCGAAGAGGTTGATCCGTAGCACTTGTGAAGATTCTTCAGCGGCTACACCTTAGGTGAGAGGGAAAACTCTTAGGAATTGATCTTTACAAAGATCGAGTATCTCATGGCTAACTCATGACAGGAGTGTTCATAAAGAACTGTTGAGTTAACAAGCATGAAACACATCCAGGTAACGGAGGGAATAAAAGAAGGTTTCAAGTTTATGGACGATGGTTCTTGAAAAGATTTAGAATATGAGCTTTGCACAAGACTTTAAATCCTTTTGGAAAAGATAGGTCGAACAACTTATGACATCGAGGTTTCTTCAGACAGAATACCAAAATTGAATAAGATGGTCTTGGATACCAAAACGTAATATCCGTAGATGAGGGGAAACACGAGAAAACATTGTAATCGTGCGTCGGAGAAGATTTGATACAGGATCATGTTCACTCTTCGAGGGGGCACGGAATATAACGAACTTTCATTCCGTCAAATTTTGTCGAGATCGTTGTCAAAGATCAGGAGGTTACTTCACAGCAAAAGTTGGGTAACCAAAAGATGTTGGAATACCGTAGTTAAGAAGGGATTCTTGGTCACATCACAAAGATGGGTAACCAACGAGGATTGAAACAACGAAAGAAAATAAGGGAGATCTTTCCTATGTGGTTTTAACGTAGCAATACGGTTACCACATGGTTAAGATCCCAGGGCTGAAGTAACTGACAAATTCACACAATGTGTGAGAAAAACAGAACTGCAAGTACAAACAACTTGAAAAAGGAAACTGATCATTGGCGGTTACAAAACACCAAGAGATGTTCTCATGATGAACTTGTTTCCACTGAAAGAATGTTTTTCACGATGAACTTTCTTCCACTAGAGCAAAGGTTTTGGTGGTTGAACGGAGAGATATTGGAAAGATCAACTTCCAGGTTCTCCTCGATGTTCTAGATACCGACAGCAGGCTCACAACAAGCCTTCTATAGGTCATCAAGTGGAAGTCGAACTTTTGTTTGCAAGAACGGTGAGAACTTGTTTAGATCGAGTCACAAGAATTCTCATGGAGAGTGTTTCTTCTTACAGATTCAAGGGAATATGACATTAGGCCTTCCGGCTAATTGTGTCAACCACAACATCAACCATGCCAGATTTTGAAAAGACCCGACTCAATACTCTTGAGGAAACACCAACCATCGTTGCTGCTTGAGATTCAGCTCCGGTTAGTGGGTAGATAGCTGAGACTCGGTATGTTTGATCAGCGGAATTGCACCGGTTACAATTGAGATAGATTTAGAGGATTCTCAAGATATGAACTATGATGTCAAGCTCAAGAAGGTGAGCGAGATTGCAGAACTCATGTATTAGCAACTTGCGAAAGAAGGTTGCACCTACATTGTTTAGTTGCAACAAAACACATCGGAGTCCTTGTGAGAAAGATGATTACCGAGATAACGAAGTTCTTGGACTTCTTCTCTTTCAACGAATGATCAGTCAGTGGCCTAGTGTGGATGTAGAACTTCTTCAAGGAATGGAGGTGTCGCACCCGGACTTCTAGAGGATACTCACAGCCCGCTAAACAGTAGATAATTGGATTACGGGGCCTACCTGCACCCGCATCTCTTCGAGTAGGCCAACACGTAAACGTGTGACAACCAACCTCTACTATTCATCGCCTGTGAAACCATCCAATAGGAATCTGAATACTTCCATTGACGTACTTCATAACATACACACATGGTACGTCAACGACATTTGAACAAGTGATATCGCAACAAATCTCTAATACACAAAGAAATAGAAATAAGTGGCAAATAGCTCTCACTAGAGCAGAGATAGGAAATACAATCATGTAGAGGACACATGTCCCAACAAGTCATCATTACATTACAGCGGAAGCATCCAAAGTGTCTGAGTACAAACAAGATCCAAATAGGCCTAAGAGGCCGGAAACGAAAGAACGGAGCCCATCCACGAAGTCTCGGATCCTGCCCGGGTCGTCTATCTACTCGTCAGCAGCCTCGTCATACTCCACGTAGTAGCCACCATGGGGATCCTCGGAAACGTAGTCTGCAGAACCAGCAGCCCCAAAGGGGTCAGTACGGACGAGTACTGGCAAGCAAGACGCACAAGATACCAAAGTGTACCCGTCAACACAAAGTACAGATGATTTGGGTTCAACGGAAGATAGGGGATACAAAGGTGCGGCAGCGAGCTGCACTAACCAACTACAGAGACACGCTACCATCCGGCTAAAAGAAAGGGATAAGATAGCGCATCGGAACCAACTACCACTAACCTCAAACAAACCCATCCTGGATCTCGCCCCTTATCCAAAGAAGCAATCCGAGGATAACCCACACAGTTGGATTAATGAAGGTTCAAGTTATTGTGTCAATAAACCTATTACTAGTCAAATTAGTATTAATTAGGTGTAAGTTGTCTAATCCTTGTTAGCCATCCCTATCACCAAGTCATCCATAACCGCGGACAACACGGCTTCTCGAGAAGATTTAACCCTGCAGGGATGCACCAATTTGGCCGTACACGTAAGAATAACCCGCCAGGCGGGGATCAAACCCACAAGGCAGGCCACTCAACACAACCCAACTCTTATTCGCATCAAGCCCAAAGAACCCCGTGCAGTTGAGCGCACGGCTAATCAAGCCCCACGAAGAAAAGGGGACCCTCATAGCACTCTAAGAACATGTCTCCCTAAATGCCGACTACAAAAGTTACCACCCTGGCGCCAAGGGTTCGCACCTGCATATGCATGCGGCAAATGGAAAACCCGAACTAAATGAGGCGATTTGGACGAGATGTGATGAGGGGATAGTAACTCGGTATGCCAACCCCAGGTGTAATCCGGCCCAAACGGCGTATGGACCAAATCCGGCTAAGGACGCAGAAGCTTCCGGAAGGCCCAGGGCTTGTAAGGATCGTAACCCGGATTGTGGGTTACGATAAGGAAAGCTAGGATACGTATGTAGAGTTCGAGTAGGACTCAAGGAGCGCTTTGTATGGCAAGCCAAAGGGGGTATGAGTACTATATAAACCAACCCCTAGGCTTCGCCTGAGAGAGATTCAAGTCATAACTGTAACACCTATTATCGAGTATCCAGTATAATCATATCGAGATCCGGCGAGTTGTTTTCCGGCTCTTAGATTGCTTTTCGCCATGTCTTCCTTCGAGCTAAACCCTCTCCCAAATACCTGTGTCGACTTGCCCCTAGATCAGTTACCCCCGGTAACATCTGCCGTGATTATCCCACGACAGTTGGCGCCCACCGTGGGGCCTGCGTCCAAAGGTGTTTACATCACGGGAGAAGCTCGGAAGAACATGAGGAACCTCGTCGTCGGAGAAATCTACGTCAACAACCAAGGAGAGAAGATGGTAGACGATTCTGGCTGGGGGCCAGAGTCGGATCACCTCGAAACCGGATCCGTCGTGACAGTCGGCCGCATCAACGTCTTCATCGGTATGGTATGTGCTTCCAATTCAAGCCGTGATAATCTTGAATCTGATTCTGTGTCAGGGGAGGACACGCGTGTTCAATCGGAAAAAGAAGAATCGATCGGAACAACGGGTCCGACAGAGAGGGAGGAAGGTGCCGAGTCTATACGGGATTTATCGGAGGACCGATACGAGAAGGAAAATAGCGAAGAGGAAGAACGGTACGAATCTACGCCAAGCATTATGCGCCGGGTTGCAGTTTATGCGGCCCCCGCAATCAATACCAATCAAGGAAACGCAGCCGCGGCGCCAGTCGGGGCGGCGCAGGTGCTGGCTCAGCAACAAGGTACGGCTGGCCCGATCTTGGCCCAGGTCGATGGAGAATCGGCATCAGTCACCAGTCGCCCAGCGGAGGAGGAGCGACACGCAAATATGTTTGGGTTCCAAGCAAACCGGACACCGGGGGCGGGCCCCTCGAATCCGCGTCACCCAGCTCTGTTTGATAATAATTTGATCTTGGATCCCACAGTCCTAGCTACAGTTATCACCCCAGAAAACGCAGCAGAGCGTGTAAGAGATCTGGACGTGGCTCGTCGTGCATTGGAGCAGCAAAGAAGGCAGGTAGAAGCAGAAAAGCAGGGGATGGCAGCGCGGCAGCGGGAACTGGATGACCTAGAGACCCGGCTTCGGGAGGAAACGACGAGGATTCACCAAAGGCACCGAACTATGTTACCGGCAACAGGAGGGGTTATCAACCCGACTGCCCTGGTGTTCACGCCTCAAGATCAGCCAATCCCACCGGCGAACCAAGGGACCATACCGCAACCAGCAACGGGAGTGCAGCCGGTAAACGCGCCAGCCGGGTTACCCTTGCCTCGGACGGGGGCGACAGCCGGCAACACCATGCCGCCTCCACCATCGCGATTCCGTACCCCAGCAGGTCACTACAACAACCCCATGGACAACGTGTATGCAGCAACACTCGCATTAAACCAGATTCCTGTAAGAGACTCGCCGCACGCAGAAGAAACCCGGCGAGCGATAGATCTGCTGCACACCGCGGTAGCACAGCAAGTCAATTATCCAGATCACAGAAGTGGGATGCATGGGACGCCATACGTGAGTCAACAACAGGGCAACGTCCAAACAAGCGCGGCACGACGAAGGGAAGAGCAACAGCAGATGCCACCCCCACCGCGCGTCCAGACAGTACCGGCAGTGTCAGCAGCACAGGCAGTAGTGGACAGCTCCAGGGCCAGAAGAGCCGGGGCCGGGTCTGCAGCACACGATCCACCGGTGGCTCCTCACCCCGTGGCACCCCCGGCCGGGTCACGCATTTCCCGGGCGAGACCAGCCCCAACCACCCTTGCGGGACCCAAGTGTCTCTCGGATGATATCAGAGCGGAACCTTACCCGGAAAAGTTCAAAGAACCGGGGAAAGTAGTGAATTACGAGCCAACGATGGATCCGGAAACGTGGTTAAGCAGCTACGAGATGGCAATGTCAATTCGCAACGCATCCGAGAATCTCCAAGCCAAGTTCATGTACTTAATGATGTCAGAGGGAGCAGCAAAGTTATGGTTCACCAATTTACCGGAAAAGTCGATCAAGTCGTGGGAGGAGCTAAAAACCGCATTTATCAAGCACTTCCATGGGACCTGTAGGAAGTTATTTACTATTGATGACTTAGAAAGGTGCGTCCAGAAGAAAGGAGAGTCAGCACGAAGCTGGGTACGCCGGGTTATGGAGATACTCCACTCATCTACAGATATCCAACCAAAGGACGCACTACAAGCTATGGCGAAAACATGTAAGTATGTTCCTTTAGTACAAAAGCTAACCCGCATGAAATCCAGCAGAAATGCAGCGGAGGTTACGATGGGAGAGTTAATGGATGCATGCAACAAACACGCTGCAACGGATACTACAGAAGAGGAAGTTGATGACAAGAAGGCAAAAGCAAACGCAAGTAGCAGTGGGAAGACCGGCAATGGATCGGCACCAAACAACAATGGAAATAGCCAGAACAAGCGCCCGTTTGAGGGGAGTTCCGAGTTTGTGGCCAATACAGAGGCCGGGTCTTCGAGACCTAGATCCGAAGGGAATTTTAATACCGGAAATCACAATGGGGGACACTACCAAGTACCCCCAAGACCAAGCAACAGTTGGGACATATTTAGGATGGCGTGCCCGAAGCATAGCAGGAATGGCAAGCCGGCCAATCATTCATTGGAGCAGTGTGCCGACTTACAAAGGTGGAAGAACGAGGAAGTGAACAGGGCCATGCGAGGTGCGGGCCGAGGAGGAGGTCCGGGTCTAGGTGGAAATTCGGGCAACGGGCCGCCCCCAGCCGGCAATCCGCCAGTTGGAAATCAAGGTAACAATCAAGGGGGAGCGGGAGGATTTCAAGCTAACCCCAAACAGCTGGGTCAGTATCATGTGCACACTACTGGAGGTTCTAGCAAGGACAAGAAGATACTGAAACAAGCAGTTAATTCAGTCTCCTCCGCTGTTCCAAGGTTTCATACGCACTCTTTTCCTATCCAGGGTACCTAAGGGGACTGGAAGGTTTTTAATGAGGCGGCCTGCTGATTCAAATAAGAAATTTTTATCAATAAAAGAAGATGGTTTCGAGTCTTATCATGATCCTTGCTTCAGTTACAAGTAAGTAACATTGTTATTATCAATACATCAATATCATCGAAATACATTACGTGAATATAGGTCTCCGGAGGGTTGATCTACTTCAATAAGTAATCACAAACCCGGAGACCCGGCCATGATGCCTATAAGTTATGGGGGCTGGTTACTCGTACAAACGGGTGCGGCTACAATCCTATAACTGGACGAAGGAGCCAATTTTCTTGATTATTCTTACTTAAGCTCGATGTGACTCGCACCAAAGTGGCATGATCTGTTCACTTACGATTACAATCAAACTATGCAGCCCAATGGAGCGTGCTTGATTTTGTTTTTCGTATAGATGCAACGACATGGTATCCACGCGAAAGCCGGCTTATAGTACAAGGTAATCAAAAGGGTCATCTAAACCACAAGTCCATGCAGAGTATAAGGCTAACATAGCCGGAAACTCAACAAATATTAAGCATGACTTCAGTATTTATGAGAACAGCTATTGGTCTTCAGCTTGGTAAACAGCAGTATGTCATCTGAGAAAGCCCACGCCCCCATAGCTCGTACTTTGGGTCATGGGGACTGGGGACTTCGAAACAGAAACAAACTATTTAACTACCAAGGTCTGTAAACCTTAGTTGCCGAGTATTGGGGACTTAAAGAAAAGTCCATCTATCAAAACCTACGATACTCGGTTAACCGAGTCTCAAAAGGAAATTGAAAGCAAGAGTTCGAAGTATCGAGAATAAGCTCATAAGTAACACAAGGATGGATATTATCAAAAGCCAGGGAAGGCAAAGAGTTATCATGAATTAACAAAGCATACAGTCATAGTATCAGCATCAATGGCGCACAGGCGCACTACAAAAATCATATCAGTATCGAGAAACGAAAAGCACAAGGTAGCATCCTACTCGGCATCCTGAGAGCGGCCCTCCGGGTCTAGATCTTGGACTTGCTCCTTGGCCTTGCCAGCAGTTTTGCTCGGGCTCTTCACATCTGGACGGACAGGCGGAGGCACGGCCGGTGTAGAGGTGGACGGCTTTGCGCCTAGCTCTGCTTCTCTCTTTGCGGCCTCTTCTTTCCTCCTGGCCAGGTCAGTCGACCATCTTTCCACCATATCAAAAGGAGGAGGTGCATCCACCAAAATAACTTTGCCCTCAGCGTCATATGAACTCATGATCTGGTCCAGCTCCATCTTGTCGGCCAAGGTAGTGGCTGAGGGGCGTACAGCACGTTGAATATCTTTGAAGTCCTTGGGCTCAAACTTGGACCCGTCAGCTTTGAATTCTGGAAACCCGGATGTTACCTTGGCCGGGTCAAGCTTAGGAAAATAAGCCTTCGCCAGTGTAAGGGCCCGGGTCATTCCAATCCGGCAAGCTGAGCGCTTCATTATCTCAATCCATCCAGGCACCGTTGAGAAGGCCTGCATAAGATTATCTTCTCCCGGGTATACCTCAGAAGGCCACTTGATAGCATCCAGCAAAAGTTTCGTGCCGGCAAAAAACGTCCGGAGCATAGTCTTCAGAGTTTTAACTTGAGTAATGGCATTCTCCTCCGGAGCAGCAAGGTTAGCACCTGCAATCGAAACATGCAAGAGCATATCAGTAATGTTGGTTATTACAGCAGCAAGATAGAGATACGCAAATTAATCGCAAATAGCAAACTTACTTAGCAAGATACGGTAAGTGTCCGTAAGCTGAGTCGACAGGTTATTCAGCGAAGACTGGGCAGTATTGTACTTCTTCTTGTAAATGGAGACATCTTTTTTCAATGTCTTTATCTCCGCTTCAAGGGCCTCCCTACGCTTAACTTCAGCCAGCAAGAGCTGCTCAGCTTTAAGTAACGCTTCATCTGACTGAGTAATCTCTGCCTGCAAAGGCCGGGTAAAGCTGCGAGCCGGATATCATGAGAGTGTTTCATCTGAGGAAATGAGTACCGGAAAGTACTATGCGAAGTACCGAGGATAATTAAAGAAAATTATACTCGGGACTTGGGGACTGGACGTATAATAAGGAGTATCACGTGAAAGTTACCTGATGTGCTGCAGCCATACGTTCTAAGACAGTCCCTTCTGAAGCTTTCATGGCGAGAAGAGCGCTCATAAGCTGGTTAAAGTCAGCGTTATCCGGGTTAGATGGCTCGGGTACCTGGAAAGTGGGAAAAGGAGCATTTCTTGTAACAGGAGGTGGCACCCGGGTCATCCGAATGTCGGAGTCTGGTCCCCCTCCCGCGCTTGAAGCTGCTCCCTTCTCCTTCTCGCTTGCGTGCGAAGCAGTTGGATACTCGGCGTCATGCCTAGCTGGCTCCGGTGGCGACACTTGCTCGTCGCCAGTCGTGGTGAAGGCATCATCAGCCGGCTCGCTCTCGACCCGGACCCTAGCCCCGGAGTCCTCCTGGTCGCTACTAATAACCGTGGCTCTGAAGAAGGCGCAAGGGCGCAATTAGTCTTTGATTTTAAAAAAAAAAAAAGGATGAAAGTTCGGTGTAATATCAGAAAAAGGCGCTTACCCGGTGTTCACCGGGAAGTCCGAGGGAAAGCCGTCACTAGACTCGGAAAGAACGATAAAATGGGAGATGTTTAAAATGGAGTTCGGGCCTATATCAAAGATACGGAGTTTGTAGTGGTCTAAGACGTCACGGAAGAAGGGATGACCCGGAGGCCTGAAGCCCCGGGTCACGTGTTCAACGAAGCATATTACCTCATCCGTGGCTGGAGAAGGCCGGGTTTCGTTGCCAGGTGCTCTCCAGCGGATGGATTCCTGTGGAGGTAGGATTCCAAGCTCTACCAATTCCTCCAGTTTGGTCTTGGTGATGGAGGACTTCCCCCAGTTGGCTGAAATGGCGTTTGTGGATTTAGCCTTAGCCGGCTGTTTCCCCTGCCTCTTGGGCGCCATGGGATTGACCTGGTGAAACATTGAAGAAAAGGACGTAAGAAACAAAAACTTGGAAGTTAGCAGGTAAGCAGCTATCGGCAATTTAAACGTAATCCGGCTATTGCCTCGCCGGGTTAAGTATGGTTCGTCCGGGTATCAAGTGACTTTACAAAACCCAAAGAGCTTTCCGCAAAAGCAAATGTTTGGAGAAGCTAGGGGGATACTTATACGCATACTATCTGCGAATGAGCCGGAGAAGTAAGATTTTCTGAGGAGGGAGAGCAAAGGCGGAAACTCTAGATGGCCCGAGCCTAGATTGGGGATCTTATTTCTAAATTTGTGACCAAATTAGTGATTACTGGAGTTAGGGGAGCAATACAAGCTATAAATCCTATCTATGGGAGTGATTATAGTGGAAATCGGTGAGTTAATTTGGCGCAGCCCGAGAAATCGCGGACCGCTCGATTCAGATCCAATCTGAGGAAGAACTAAGAAATTGCGAGAATAAGCTGGAGGGTGTAAGGAACTTACCGAAGAGGATTGGAGTAAGGCCTTGCGGAGACAGATAGCGCAAGATTCGTGCCCTTTCGTGACCGTTGGCCGGCGAATCGGAGGCTTGGCGGCGGATTCGGGAGCTGGAGCGGTTCGTGCGGTGGCGGAGCGCAAACGAAGTCGGATGGGCTCCGGCGAGATGCGTGGGGTTCCCGTGGTGGCACTCTGCGAGCTCGAGCTTGGGAAGAAGTGGAATGGGGGAAATGAGCCGTTAAGAGTTGGATTTGCTCATTGGTCTTTATTTATAACCGTCCGGGTGGAAAGGCTTGGCCTAACGGTCGAGACCCGGGGAATGCGGAGTAATTGGTGATTTCGAAATTTGAAAGGCACATTTTATGCGCAGGCCAATATGATCCAGAGAAAAAGGAAGGGGAAATTGCCTTCCCTGTATCAGCGGTAGTTATCAAGAAGGATGTGGAGTCAGGGAGTTTCCTATTGAGATTTAAGTTTGAGAGATTAAGGAAGAACCTAAAAAGAAGAGCCGGGTTTTTACCTGGCTTCCTTGGCGCCAGCCTCGGCTATTCATAGACGCGCTGCGTCTTAATCCTCATGTGTTTGCATCTGATATTTCTGTAGGGAATAGCCAGCGCTTCGAAGAGTAAATCTTGGAAGCCCAAGCTATTCTGGGGACTACTGATGAGGGGATAGTAACTCGGTATGCCAACCCCAGGTGTAATCCGGCCCAAACGGCGTATGGACCAAATCCGGCTAAGGACGCAGAAGCTTCCGGAAGGCCCAGGGCTTGTAAGGATCGTAACCCGGATTGTGGGTTACGATAAGGAAAGCTAGGATACGTATGTAGAGTTCGAGTAGGACTCAAGGAGCGCTTTGTATGGCAAGCCAAAGGGGGTATGAGTACTATATAAACCAACCCCTAGGCTTCGCCTGAGAGAGATTCAAGTCATAACTGTAACACCTATTATCGAGTATCCAGTATAATCATATCGAGATCCGGCGAGTTGTTTTCCGGCTCTTAGATTGCTTTTCGCCATGTCTTCCTTCGAGCTAAACCCTCTCCCAAATACCTGTGTCGACTTGCCCCTAGATCAGTTACCCCCGGTAACATCTGCCGTGATTATCCCACGACAAGATGCGAATCGAATCAGAGTTGCGGGGGGCGCCCATACACGCTTCCCACATGCGGTTAGCGCGCTCATCATGGATCTAGAGGACAAGAACTTTTCCTGAGTTCGACACTAGCAGGCCTCAAAACCATACCCGGCCTCCTGCCGGTGCCTTATCCTCAAATTAGCATTACCTCAAACATTAATAGGTGGTTGTTTAAATATCTAGCCCCCAGAACATAATAAATATGGTAAAGAAATAACGGACATCAGACTCAAGCATAAACAACCCTAAGCATGCTAGTAAGACACATGCAACAAGCAACATGGTTATAGGTGTGGAGGATAGGCTATATCAGGATTACAGGATAGCATGTGATAGGATCGGAACACAAGCAACGAATCTTAAGGCTAGCAGATTAGACAACGGAAAGTATCGGTATCCAGTGTGGGAAGGACACAATGGTTCAGGTGAGTGAATACTTGCCTGCAAACTCAGTAGCCTGGTACTGGGCTAACTCCTCTGAGTAATGTCGTAAACCTCGTCTGTCTCAACGTCGTCGTCTATTCGAGAAGAAGCAAAGAAACAACACAGAGAGACAAACAGTCAATAACATGGCATAGTGCACAAACATGGGATGATGCATGACAATTTAATTGATGCATCAAAGATAAGCTAGTTGACATGGTAAACATATTTAAATGGGCCCATATGCAATTTAGGTTGCATATAGAAAGCTCATGAATTAAAGTTGAATTAAGTGATCTACAAATAACCATCATGTGAAAGTTTATTAGAATGATGTATGGATGATGAAAACAATAAGAAAACAACAATATCTTCAATTTGATATGTTGTTTACCAAGTTTGGAATTTTATTTATTAAGTTATGAAATTTGGCTTCTTAAGTGAGTTACACAAACATTTATTGTTTTCACCCATTTTAATTGTTCAAAACAGATAACACAATTCATATTTGGAAAGAACACAAAATTTTAGATGGAATACATATTTCATTTGTTGAAAATGGATTTAAAATGAGCAAGTTATTAATTTGACAATTTTAAATGCATTAATTAAGAAACAGTTGTTTTCAGGAATTTAATTTATTTAAAACAGAACACAAAGTTGATATTTGCAAATTTCATGAAAAATGGAATGGAAAACATATTTTATATGTTCAAAAAGAATTTAGTTTGACCAAGTTATTAATTTAGCAATTTTAAATGATTTAAACAAGATTTAAATTATTTAACCAATTTTAATTATTCAAAACAGGAAACAAAGTTTATATTTAGGTAGAGAATTAAATTTGGGATGGAAAACATATTTAACATGTTGAATTTGAATTTAAAATGAGGGGTTTATGTGTGTTTGAAATATAGGGACCAATCTATAAATTACAAGGACTTGATATTAAAAAGAAAAAAGGGGTCCAGATCTGGATCCACCTCGCAGGGACCTAGCCTGAGCCGCTGACAACGGGCCCTAGGCAACGGTGGCGCTTGCGTGGCACGGGTGGAAGCTGACTGGGCTCACAGAGCCGCAGACAGGTGGGCCTGGGCGAGGGATTTATTCCCTAAAAAGATTGCGCGCGGGGGGCTCGAACCCACGCCCTCGCGAGTGCGTGCGCTGCGCGTGTGCCACTGCGCTGCTGCTGCGATCGTGACAGAATAGATGCGCGTGGGGTTTTGAGGTGGTAACTCGTCAGTTAACTGAAACTGAACAAGTTCAGTTAACTGAACTTTGGTGTCGAGACGGTGATCGCCGGCGACTGGCGCTGCGCTGCTGCAGATGGGTGGCGTGCGTGCAGCGAGCCGGGTGCGCGTGCTGGTCGTGTGTGTATGTGCGCGTGTTGGGTTCCATCACATAGGCCACACCAGGCCCGCGAGGGACCTCTCCCCGCTCGAACATGGCGCCATGGCGGCCACCGGAGACAGTCCGACAGCGGAACGGCAAACCAGGAAGCAAAGGGGGGGATCTTTGCCCGGGAATCGACAGAGGAGATCACCTTGGGGTGGTTGCGGTGGTCGTACGGAGTTGAGGGAGGCGAGGAGCGACGAGGTTTGGTAGCGGCCGAAAAGAAGAGCTCGTCGTTGTGGTCACTCCGTTGGTCCCCGTGCTTGACGCAGGTGTCGACGGCGTAGAGGGAGTAGAAGGCTACTCGACGGGGTGCTCAGTCTAGCCCGCCGTGCTCCATGGCGACGGCAATCGCCGTACGCTGCTCCTCTGCTGTGGCGGTGGTGGAGCTTCAGGGAGCAGAGATGGAGAGAAAGAGGAAGGACGAGGAGAATGGCAACGGCGGCAGAGATGGAGGAAGGCTAGAAAACCTAGGGCTCGGCCACGTGGGGGCTTAAGTAGAGGGGAGGAGGAGCTAGGTGACCAGGTGGCGCTGCAGGTGGGGGAGGAGCTCCCTCCTCTGTCTCCGTACAGAGGAGGACGAAGAGGTAAGCGGGTAAAGGGGGCTGGGCCTCGGGGTTGAGGTGGGCTCAGCCCACTTGGGCTGGCCTGCCCCCCTTTTTGGTTTTTCTGTTTACTTTTTTTTTGTAGGAAAGAAAAAGAGAGAAAGAATAGGGTTTTGGGGTTTAAAATTTTTGGTGATAAATTGGTATAATTTCTTTATTGCAAAAGCCCAGTTGTGCAAACTTTTATTTTCCAAAATTTTAAATTTTGCTGCTGTTTGAAATTTAAATGAAGTTGAGTGAATTTTTGCAATAATTGAATTAGTGAAAATTAAGCAAGTTAATTATATGAAAAATTCAAGTTTATTGGAAACAATAGAATTGTTACTGTTTGGAAACTATTTTTGAAACATTGGAACATACCAAGTATGAACCAAGTTTTGAAATTTGGTTTGAATTTCAAATGGAACACAAGTGAAATCAATTGAGAACAAATGCAATGCTCATGATGGAATGATGCAAACTAAAATTAAACAAGGAGCAAACATTCTAAGGTTGTTTTTCATACTTGGGATGTTACAAAACGCCCCCCCTTGAAGGAATCGCGCCCCAAGATTCCTACCGAGAAGAGAAAAGGTCCGGATACTTCTTGCGAAGATCCTCTTCGGTCTCCCACGTTGCCTCTTTATCGGAATGATGAGACCACTGCACTTTTAAGAACTTGGTGCTCTTGTTGCGAGTTTTGCGCTCGGTCTCATCGAGAATGCGAATAGGGTGCTCCTCATAAGAGAGATCTTCTTGCAGTTCAATGGAATCATGATCAACTGCACGACCTAGATCTTTGAAGCACCTCTTGAGCTGTGACACGTGAAACACATCGTGCACCTTGGATAGCTTTTCTGGAAGTTCAAGACGATAGGCATTTTCTGCACGCCTTGAGAGAATGTTGAAGGGACCAATAAATCTTGGTGCAAGCTTTCCTTTGACACCAAAACGATGAGTGCCTCTAAGGGGAGTTACACGGAGATATGCTTTGTCTCCAGCTGCATAGACCATGTCCCTGTGTTTGCTGTCATAGTAGCTTTTCTGACGAGACTGAGCAATCCTCAGATTGTCATGAATGATGTGAACTTTCTCTTCGGCCTCGTTAACAATGTCAGGGCCTAAGAGTGAACGTTCACCAGCTCCAGACTAATTGATTGGACTCCTGCATCTGCGGCCATAGAGAGCCTCAAATGGTGCCATGCCTAGGCTTGCCTGGAAGCTGTTGTTGTAGGAGAATTCAGCATATGGAAGACATTCCTCCCATTTCATGCCAAAAGAGAGACCACATGCTCTGAGCATATCCTCGAGAATCTGATTGACTCTTTCGACTTGCCCTTGAGACTGAGGGTGATAGGCTGTGCTGAACAGAAGCTTGGTGCCCAAAGCTTCTTGAAAGCTTTTCCAGAAATGAGAAGTGAAGATGCTTCCACGGTCTGACCTTATTTCCAATGGAACACCATGAAGAGGAACAATCTTTGCTGTGTAGAGCTCTGCTAACTGACTAGCTGAGATTGTCTCTTTGACAGGAAAGAAGTGAGCTACTTTAGTGAGTCGATCAATGACAACGAAGATTGCATCGTTGCCCCTCTTGGACTTTGGGAAACCAGTGACCAAGTCCATTTCAATCATGTCCCACTTCCATTCCGGGATTTTCAGAGGTTGGACAAGACCGGCTGTTTTCTGATGAACTGCCTTAACACGTTGACAAACGTCGCATTCAGAAACGTATTGAGCAATTTCACGTTTCATGCTAGGCCACCAATACAGTGTCTTGAGATCCTGGTACATCTTTGTACTTCTAGGGTGTATGGAGAGAGGAGTTTCATGAGCCTCCTTGAGAATGACATCTTTGAGACTTTGAATTTGAGGAACTGCAATGCGTCCTTCGAAGAACACAGTTCCGTTGTCATCAATTGAGAAGCACCCAAATTTCTCATTGCATGTTTTGATGTGCTCTACAATCTTCTTGATTTCAGCATCACGAAGTTTGTTCAGAACGAATCTTGTCCTCGAGAGTTGGACTGGGTGTCAAGTTTGCAAGATAGCCTTGAGGAACAAGACCAAGATTCAGCTTCTGGAATTCTTCATGAATAGGAGGTTGGCTTTCCATGATCATGAGATTATTGCAATACGACTTGCGACTAAGAGCATCGGCCATAACATTAGCCTTGCCTGGAGTGTAAGAAATGGTAAGATCAAAGTCTTTAATCTTTTCAATCCATATCCTTTGTCTGAGGTTTAGATGTGGTTGAGTGAAGATGTACTTCAGACTCTTATGATCGGAAAATATTTCGGTGTGATTACCCAACAAGTATTGTCTCCATTTCTTGAGGGAAAACACAACTGTTGCAAGTTCAAGGTCATGAGTGGGATAATTGAGCTCATGTGTGTTCAACTGACGTGAAGCATAAGCCACAACTTGACGTTCTTGCATAAGAACTGCACCTAAACCTTGGAGGGAAGCATCACAGAATATTTGGAAAGGTTTGGAGGGATCTAGGCCAACCAGAACTGGTGTAGAAGTGAGTTTAGTCTTCAGGAGATTGAAGCTTTCATCACATTGTGGAGACCAGACGAACTTATTGTCCTTCTTTGGGAGGTCAGTGAGAGGTTTGGCAATCTTGGAGAAGTTTGGGACGAAGCGACGGCAATAGCTAGCCAAGCCAAGAAAACTTCTTACTTGCTTCACCGTCTTTGGAGGTTTCCAATCAGCAATTGCTTTAACCTTTTCTGGATCAATGGCTATGCCCTTGGCAGAGATGACATGACCAAGATAAACGACTTCGGAAATCCAAAACTCACATTTGGAGAACTTGGCATAGAGACGATTTTCGCGAAGCTTCATGAGAGTTAGACGAAGATGTTCTTCATGCTCTTCCTCGGATTTGGAGTAGACAAGAATGTCATCAAGATATACCACAACGAACTTGTCGAGGTATTCATGGAAGACAGAATTCATGAGTCGAGAGAAGGTCGTCGTTGCATTGGTGAGACCAAAGGACATGACGGTGAATTCGTATAGACCGTAGCGAGTGGTGAAGGCTGTCTTTGGAATATCCTCTTTTCTGATCTTTATTTGATGGTAAACCATTCTCAAGTCCAACTTGGAGAATATTGAGGCTCCAGCAAGTTGATCAAAAAGATCATCGATGCGAGGAATTGGATACTTATTTTTGATGGTCTTCTCGTTAAGAGGACGATAGTCAACAACGAGTCTCTTTGTTTGATCCTTCTTCGCAACAAACAGAGTTGGGCATCCCCAAGCCGAGGAACTAGGTTGAATGTAACCTTTTTCCATGTACATATCAATTTGTTCCTTCAACAACTTCAGCTCGGGAGTTCCTATCTTGTAGGGATGCTTAGAGATTGGAGCAGTACCTGGTTCAAGTTCGATCACGAACTCAACAGCTCTGTCCGGAGGCATTCCTGGCAACTCTTCTGGAAAGACGTCAGGGAAGTCGCAAACCACCGGAACATTTTCAAGTGAAGGTAGAGGTTTTGCATTGAGGGTGCATAGCTGAATGGATCTTGATTCATGTGGAGAATAGATTATCTGGCCAGAAGGGTGGGACAGAGTTATTGACTTTTGAGCACAGTCAATTCTTGCTTTATTGGCCTTCAGCCAATCCATACCAAGAATGATATCAATGTCAGAATTTCCAAGCAACATGAGAGAAGCAAGGAATATGTGACCTCCAATTAAGATTTGATTGTCCTTACTTATCTTGGAAGTCAACATCTGAGATCCCGGGGAGTGAACAGTGATCTGATTGCTTAGTGAAACCACAATTAGGTTGTTTGTTGTGGCAAAGATATTTGACACAAAAGAATGTGATGCTCCGGTATCAAACAACACTTTAGTTGGAAAAGAGTTTACGGGAAATGTACCGAGAACAACGTCAGGAGCTTCCTCAGCTTTGTTGATCTTGACATGATTTACCCTTGCGGTCCTCCCGACAGGCCTGTTGTTCGAGTTGAAGGCCTTAGGCGGGGGAGCGCGCACCATTGCCTGGTTCGTTTTAGGACGAGGTGGTGGTGGAGGTAGTTGCCTCTGCGTGCACTTGTCAGCGTAGTGTCCCGTCTGCTTGCACTTGTAGCATGTGACGTCACGAGGAGGCCCTGGCCTTGGCTGCCCCATCGAAGCCCTTGTATCATGCATCTGAGCAGGGTTGGGTGGGCGGGGAGCGAAGCCTGGAGAAGTTTGGGCGTATGGAGCCCGAGTGACAACACCATTTGGTACCCAGACGCGGCGCTTCTGCGGAGGGGTGGTCATGTTGGAGGAGGAACCGCCCTCACGCGAGTGCTTGCGAGACTCCTCGAATGCCTTGCGCCCATTTTCTTCATTGAGCGCGGTGTTAACGAGATCCTCGAAGCTGTTGGCCTTGACATTGGTGAGGGCATACTTGAGTTCCGGGTTAAAGCCTCTGCGGAACCTTGCCATCTTCTTAGCTTCAGTGGACACCTCATCTCCAGCGTATCGAGCGAGGCGATTGAACTCACTCTGATACCCGATGACGTCCAACTTGCCCTGCTTGAGAGAGCAAAACTCTTCACGCATTCTTTCCATGAGACCATCTGGAATGTGGTGCTTCAGGAAGGCTTCCTTGAAACGATCCCACATGACTGGCATCCCAGTTCTCATGGCCTGGAAGTTTTCCCACCAAGAAGCTGCCTGACCCTTCAGCAGATAGGAGGCATACTTGACCTTGTTTTCTTCAGCTACGTGTGCAATCTCTAGAGCCTTGGCTATCTCACGGATCCAGTCATCAGCGTCCAGAGGCTCGCGTGTGGCCACGAAAGCTCTTGGGCCCAGACTGAGAAACTCCTTGATGCTGACTCGTTGAGCTGTCTGGTTGATGTGCTGATTATCCTGAAACTGGGCCATCTGCGTCATGACTTGGGTCATCTGAGTCAACAGCTCCGTGATTGGCGGTGCTCAGGCGTGTTGTTTCTTGTTGGCGGCATCCTGAATGGAAATGCATTTTAGCACAACAATAGAAAAGGATAGAATTGGCAACCGAAAGAGAGATTATTCCGACGCATGAATAGACAACCACAAGGTTCACCATCACATGTTCAAATACATCAGAATATCCAATACACCATAAATGGTTCGAATGCCAAAGGATAACTAAACATAGCTAAGAATGGATACATCGGTACTACCATGCTCATCACGCAGGACGGCGGCGAGGAGTACGGCGAGAGGTACGGTGAGGAGCACGCCCACGAAAGTAGGTGGAACGACGATCCACGTAGATCTGACGTGGTCTGAGACCGACTCTAGGCGTGGTGAAGTACATAGCGTCGACTCCCTGTACTCCAAAGCGTGGAATCCCAGTGTAACCAGCACCAAGGTTAAGGAGTGGACCTCTGATCGGCTCGTAACCTCCAGCATCTGGCAGACGACGCCCAACTGGCTGATCGAAACGTGCAAAGCGCTCGTCTCCGACAAAGTCTGTGGTGTAAGTCGCCAGACGAGACAAAGCAAGGTAAAGCTGCTCTCTGACTGAAGCCAACTCCTGAGATAGTGTGCGGGCAACTGCGTCACTTTGTCTCACAAACTGAGCGGTGGTGTGCAGCATGGAGTTATCATGCTCGTAAACATCCAAGTAGTCGTAGAGAGTGAAGTGAGCTCCCTCCGAAGTGATGTAACCACGGGGGATGTGGCGATAGATAGAATCGTCAAATCCCCAGTAGTCAGCACGAAGGACGGTGAGGCTCACATAAGCTGCCTGCTGCACAGCCATATCCACTGTGGAACCCACTGCCTCATAGCGGTGAACTACGCTCATGCCATCATCTGACAGAATGTAGACGATAGCCTGGTAGTAGGTCTGCTCAAACTCTCGCTGCTGCTCGTAGACCTGGTACTCTGGTGCCCAACGGAATCCCAGAAAAGTGACCATGTCTCTCAGCATCTCCGGATAACCGACAGTGCTCTCGCAACGAGTCATACGAACCACCTGCGGGTAGAACCTGAGATCCATCTGCAGATGATCAGGGAAGCTTTGATTAGACGCCGGTAGAAAAACTGAAGTGGCAAGCAACAACAAGGTTCCAACGGACGAAAAGGATCTTGAGAAGAACAGGATATCAAAGCAACATTTTGGAAACACAAGACCAAACACTCCTGAGGTACTACGGAAAACCCATCCGGGCTTCTAGAGGATCAATATCTACTGCTTAAGGAATAGAGGATCTGCTTCCGGGGCTTATGTGCCTCCGTTCTCAATCGTGAGTAGGCAACATGAAAATCATGTCACAACCACCTCCATTCCTATGGTCTAGTAGATATAACCATCCTAGAGAAACCAGGATACGTGAAATCCTAACTTGAAAGTTTAGATGTGAAGAGAAAAACAACGTTGCACTTCCTTACCAGAAAAAGGGAGGGTGGGTGGGGAAAGAAATAAAAGAACAGAATTCCTACTCTCACGTTTCATTTTTCCTATATAGCTACAAAATAGTTTCTAGACTCAACTCCGACCAGTAAAAGGGATCCTACAGGCAGACAAGCTCTGATACCATTTGTCGCACCCGGCCTTCTAGAGGATATTCACAGCCCGCTAAACAGTAGATAATTGGATTACGGGGCCTACCTGCACCCGCATCTCTTACGAGTAGGCCAACACGTAAACGTGTGACAACCAACCTCTACTATTCATCGTCTGGAAACCATCCAATAGGAATCCGAATACTTCCATTGACGTACTTCATAACATACACACATGGTACGTCAATGGCATTTGAACAAGTGATATCGCAACAAATCTCTAATACACAAAGAAATAGAAATAAGTGGCAAATAGCTCTCACTAGAGCAGAGATAGCAAATACAATCATGCAGAGGACACATGTCCCAACAAGTCATCATTACATCACAGCGGAAGCATCCAAAGTGTCTGTGTACAGACAAGATCCAAATAGGCCTAAGAGGCCGGAAACGAAAGAACGAAGCCCATCCACGAAGTCTCGGATCCTGCCCGGGTCCGCTATCTACTCGTCAGCAGCCTCGTCATACTCCACGTAGTAGCCACCATGGGGATCCTCGGAAACGTAGTCTGCAGAACCAGCAGTGTCGCACCCTGACTTCTAGGGGATACTCATCGGGCCGAACTGGATAGAAGGTGCTTGGATTATGGGGCATACCTGCTCCCACGTCCCAGCTTCCTGGTAGGCCTGCGCTTATGCGCGACAACACAAGCCCTGCTATTCCATCGTCGATGTAAACTATCCGATAGAAATCGAAGGCACTATTGTCGACGTACTTCATATCAAACACGCACTGTACGTCAACAGGTTTAAACGGAATGATACCACAGTATGTCTCTAAGACACAAAAGAATGAAATAAGGTTGCAAATAGCCTTCACTAAGGCAGAGAATAGCAAATACACTCATCCAGAGGACACTTGTCCCAACATAGCATTCATTACATCAGCGGAAGCAAACAACGGTGTCTGAGTACAGACAAATCCAAAAGGCTTAAGAAGCCGGGGAAAATAAAGAAGACGAAGCCCATCCACGTAGGTCCTGGATCCTGCCCGGGTCCAGCTATCTACTCGTCTGCAGTCTCGTCAAACTCCACGAAGTAGCCATCATGGTGATCATCGTAGCCGTAGTCGTACTCTGCGTAAACCACAGCCCCAACGGGGTCAGTACATTTAAGTACTGGCAAGCAAGACTCACACTTCATCAAAGAGTTACCCGTCAACACAAATACGGATGCTTGGGATCAACGGAAGAAGATAGGTATTATAAAAGCTGCAGCGGGCTGCTAACCAACTACAGAGATACTACAAGTTCCGACTAACAGATAGAAGATAAGATCGAGTATTGTAACCAACTGAAAGATAACTTCAACCAAACCCATCCTGGATCTCGCCCCTTATCCGAAGAAGCAATCCGAGGATAACTCACACAGTTGTGTTAAGGGTGATTCAAGTTATTGTGTTAATAATGCTATTACTAGTCAAGATTATTATTGGTTGGGTGATTCACATTAATTAAGTTAAAGTTGTCCTGAGAACTTGTTAGCCAGTACTTTCACCAAGTCAACCATAACCGCGGAAGACACGGCTTCTCGAGAAGATTTATCCTTGCAGGGGTGCACCAAAGTAACCATACACGTAAGAATATCCCGCCAGATGGGAATCAAACCCACCAAGCGAGACACTCAACACAACCAACTGTTCTTCGCATCAAGCCCAAAGCACCGCGTGCTGTGCGTGCGCGGCTAATCCAGCCCCCCGAAGAAGTGGAGGACCTTCATAGCACTGGAAGACCACGCCGCCCTAAATGCCGACTACAAAAATCTCCACCCTGGCCTCGGGTTCGTACCTGCATATGATGTGCAACAAATGTAACACCCGAACTAGTACGGCGATTTGGACGAGATGCGAATCGAGTCAGTTGAGGGGGGCGCCCATACTCGCTTCCCACATGCGGGTAGTGCGCTCATCATGGATCAGTAGACAAGACTCGTTTCCTAAATTAGGGGTCGGCACTAGCAGGCCTCAAAACCACTTAGGGCCTCCTGCCGGTGCCTTATCGTCAAGTTATTATTTTCATTAGCATTAACAGGATTGATTGATTAACATCGAGCCCCCGGAACAAATAACAGTAAAGTAAAAGAAGTAACCGACAACAGGCTCGAGCAAAAGCAACCCTAAGCATGCTAGTAGGACTAAGGCACAAGCAATGGCTGTAGGTATGGAGGTGAGGCAATATCATTGGTTCAGGGTATCATGTGATGGGTTCGGAGAACAAGCAACGATACATAGGGCTAGCAATAGTAGACAAAGGATAGTATCTGAAACAAGTGTGGAAAGGAACTCGATGATTCATGTGAGTGATAACTTGCCTGGAAGCTCAGCAGCCTGGTACTGGGCTAGGTCCTGGGTAGTGGTGTTGTACAGATCGTCGGTCTCAACGTCGTCGTCTAATCGAGAAGAAGCAAAAACAACAACGAAGGAAGACGGGCAATCAATACATGACATAGGTGCACAAACATGGTATGATGCATGTCATGTTAATAGATGCATCAGAATAAACTACTTTGACAAGATAAAACAATTTAAATGGGCCCATATGCAATTGGATTGCATATGGAAAGCCCATGCATTATGGTTGAATTAGTTGGGCTACAACTAAACATCAGGTGTAAGTGAATTAGCACGATGCATGCATGATGAAGACAAGAATGTAACAATATTAGATGCAATTAGAATGTTAGTTAACAAGTTAAGAAAATAATTATTAAGTTTGGAAAATTTGGTTAATTAATGATGTTATACAAATAGCTGTTGTTTTCATCAAGTTAAGTTGCTCAAAACAAAAGACAAAGTTGATATTTGAAAAGGTTATGTTTTTCTGGTTTGAAAACATATTTTACATGTTTAGAAATAATTAAATTTGAGCAAGTTATGATTTTAGCAATTTTAATTGAATTAAACAAGATTTAAATTGTTTAGGCAATTTTAATTATTCAAAACAGGAAACAAAAATCATATTTGAAAAGATGAGTTGAAATGGTATGGAACACATATTTTATTTGTATTTATTGGATTAAAGATGAATTAGTTATGGAATTTAGAAATTTGCATTTGAATTATTCAAATTTGAATTTTAAATACATTTGGAATTTGTAAAACAGTACACAAATGGATTATTTGGAAAGATCATTTAATTTGGAACAGAAAACATATACAACTTATATTTATTGGACTTATAGATTAAAAGTTATTTAAGTTGTAGTTTTTGTGTTTAATTCTGCCATTTAAAAGTAATTGGAAAATAAAACAGAAAACGTTTTAAACTTTTGTTACGGGCCAGCACCCTAGCCGCAGCCACTGCCAGTGGGCCACGGGGTGGCGTGGCGCTGTGCACGATGGCGTGGCAGCCAGGGTCACTGCCGTGTGGCCCCTGCCTGTCAGCCAGAGGAGCAAAAGATTGGGAATAATCCCGCGAGGGGCATGACTCGATCCCTGCACCTCTCGCTCGATCGCGCGCTAACTGAACCAGTTGCGCTACGCTGCGGTTGTTATCAGTACTAGCGATGCAGTAAGGATAACGAGTTGAACGCGGATCTGAACTAACTGATGAACAAACGCTTCCTCGACGCGACAGAAGTTACGCCGGCGGCGATCACCGTGTGCTCGCGCGCTAGGTGCTTGATCTGGTGGTGTAGGACGTGCATGGATGCACAGAGAGGAGAGAGGGGAGGAGATGGCGCGCTCACCACTGGCGGTAGGCGAGGCAGAGGCGTGATGACGTGCTGCTGACGGCGACTGCTGCGGCAGTGTCGTGGACGGCGGCGACGTCCTGGTGGATCCCCGTTGCTGCTCCGGTGTGCAAAAGGAAGAGGAGACGATGGCGACTCGATCCCAGCGAACAGACCGCGACGAGGGGTTCTGCAACGTAGATGACAACCTCGGGTTCAGTAAAAGGAGTCACGGTGGCCGGAGACGGTCGAGGACGGCAGCATCGAATCAGTGGCTTACCTAGGTCGAGTAGGTGTCGAAGACGTAGAGGAAGGAGAGGGGAAACGATCCCGGGGTTTAGGTAGGGGGGAGGAGGGTCATGGCGACGGCGGCGTGGATGGATTCAGACGAGGTGCTCCGGCGAGGTGGATACAGAGAGGGGAAAAACGATGGAGAGGAAGCGATCGGCGGCGGAGAGAGGGGGGAACAGGAACCCTAGGCTTAGGGTAGCTGGAGCGCTGCCCTAGGGCTTCTTATAGGGGCGGCGTCGACGTGATGGCCGTCGGTGTCGTTCCCCTGCCGCCGTGGCATGCTCGGATGAGCTGCCGTACGGGGGGACGACGAGGGCGGCTCTAATCGAAGCGGTACGCGGTTAGTTGGGCTGGGCTGCGCGTTAGTTAGCTGTTAGGTGGGTTGGGCTGGTTAGCTGACGCGCGCGCAGCTGGCTTTGCTTCTTTTATTTTTCCTTTTCTGCTTTTTTTTTGTAAGGTTTGGTTTTGGAAGAAAAAGATAGGTTTTAATTTAGTAAAAATTCTAGAAAAATTAGGTTAAGCTTGTTAGATCAATAGCAAACAAATGCCAAGGTTTGTTTTCAAAAAGTTGAGATTTAAATTGCTGTTTGTATTTGAATCAATATTTGAAAGAATTTTAATATTAATTAAACATTATGAAAACAAAGCATTTTAATAGGGTGGCCCCTATGGATTAAATTGATTAAATGAGTATAATTGTTTGGTGAATTTCATAGATTCAAAAGGGGTACTGATTTGAAGAGTTGGTTTGAATTTGAAAATGATTTAGAATTAATTGATTGAATTAATTGTTTGATTAAAACCAACAAGTTAAAGAGTGATCATTAATGAATTATTTTGAAGCAATTGAGGTTTTGATTTTGCATTTCTTTATTTGAAAAGATTGTAACAGACAAATATGAAAATAAAGGTTGATTAGTGTTTGAACTTTATTATGAAAACAATGCAAACAGAAATAAAATGAGGATGATGACATGATTCATTGCTTAAATTAAACAAAGAACAAAACAACTAGGGAGTTTTCATGCTTGGATGTTACAAAACGCCCCCCTTGAAGGAATCGCGCCCCGATATTCCTTACGGAGAAGATAAAAGGTCCGGATACTTCTTGCGAAGATCCTCTTCGGTCTCCCATGTTGCCTCTTTATCGGAATGATGCGACCATTGCACTTTCAAGAACTTGGTGCTCTTGTTGCGAGTCTTACGAACGGTCTCATGGAGAATACGAACAGGGTGCTCCTCATAAGAGAGATCATCTTGCAGCCTGATAGAATCATGATCAACTGCACGATCTGGATCCTTGAAGCACTTCTTGAGCTGTGACACGTGAAACACATCGTGCACATTGGATAGTTTTTCTGGAAGTTCAAGACGATAAGCATTTTCTGCACGTCTTGAAAGAATGTTGAAAGGACCAATGTATCTTGGTGCCAGCTTTCCTTTCACACCAAAACGATGAGTGCCTCTGAAGGGAGTTACACGGAGATATGCTTTATCACCATGTGCATAGATCATGTCCCGGTGCTTGCTGTCATAGTAACTCTTCTGACGAGACTGAGCAATCTTGAGATTGTCACGAATGATGCGAACTTTCTCTTCGGCCTCTTTAATAATGTAAGGACCTAAGAGTGAACGTTCTCCAGCTCCAGACCAATTGATTGGACTCCTCCATCTGCGGCCATAGAGTGCTTCAAATGGTGCCATGCCTAGGCTTGCCTCGAAACTGTTGTTGTAGGAGAATTCAGCATATGGAAGACAATCCTCCCATTTCATGCCAAAAGAGAGACCACATGCTCTAAGCATATCCTCGAGAATCTGATTGACTCTTTCGACTTGCCCTTGAGACTGAGGGTGATAAGCTGTGCTGAACAGAAGTTTAGCGCCCAATGCATCTTGGAAACTCTTCCAGAAATGAGAAGTGAATATGCTTCCACGGTCTGAGCTTATTTCCAAAGGAACACCATGAAGAGGAACAATCTTTGTTGTGTAGAGTTCTGCCAACTGGCTAGCTGAGATTGTCTCTTTGACAGCAAAGAAGTGAGCTACTTTAGTGAGACGATCAATGACAACGAAGATTGCATCGTTGCCCTTCTTGGACTTTGGGAAACCAGTAACGAAGTCCATTTCAATCATGTACCACTTCCACTCAGGGATTTTGAGAGGTTGGAGAAGACCGGCTGTTTTCTGATGAACTGCCTTGACACGTTGACAAACGTCGCATTCAGAAACGCATTGAGTAATTTCACGTTTCATGCTAGGCCACCAATAGAGTGTCTTGAGATCCTGGTACATCTTTGTGCTTCCAGGGTGGATGGAGAGAGGAGTTTCATGATCCTCCTTGAGAATGATATCTTTGAGACTTTGAATCTTAGGAACTGCAATGCGTCCTTCGAAGAACACAGCTCCCTTGTCATCAATTGAGAAGGACTTGAATTTATCAGTACCCTCTTTGATTTGCTCTACCATCTTCTTGATTTCAGCATCACGAAACTGTTCAAAACGAATCTTGTCCTCGAGAGTTGGACTGGCTGTCAAGTTTGCAAGATAGCCTTGAGGAACAAGACCAAGGTTCACCTTCTGGAATTCTTCATGAAGAGGAGGTTGGCTGTCCATGATCATGAGATTATTGCAATAGGATTTTCGACTGAGAGCATCGGCCATAACATTAGCCTTGCCTGGAGTGTAAGAAATGGTGAGATCGAAGTCTTTGATCTTTTCAATCCATCTCCTTTGCCCGAGGTTTAGATCTGGTTGAGTGAAGATGTATTTTAGACTCTTGTGATCGGAAAAGATTTAAGTGCGGTTACCCAACAAGTATTGTCTCCATTTCTTGAGGGCAAACACAACTGCTGCAAGTTCAAGATCATGAGTGGGATAGTTTTGCTCATGTGGGTTCAACTGACGTGAAGCATAGGCCACAACTTGGCGTTCTTGCATAAGAACTACTCCTAGGCCTTGGAGAGATGCATCACAGAATATTTGGAAGGGTTTGGTAGTATCTGGGCCAACCAGAACTGGAGTAGAAGTGAGTTTAGTTTTGAGGAGATTGAAACTTTCATCACACTGTGGAGACCAAACGAACTTCTTGTCCTTCTTGGTGAGATCAGTGAGAGGTTTTGCAATCTTGGAGAAGTTTTGGACGAAACGACGGCAATAGCTAGCCAAGCCAAGAAAACTTCTGACTTGCTTCACCGTCTTAGGAGGTTTCCAGTCAACAATTGCCTTAACCTTATCTGGGTCAATGGCTATGCCCTTGGCAGAGATGATGTGACCAAGGTAGGCAACTTCTGAAATCCAGAACTCACATTTGGAGTATTTGGCATAGAGTCGATGCTCGCGGAGTTTCATGAGAGTGAGACGAAGATGTTCTTCATGCTCTTCCTCGGATTTTGAGTAGACAAGGATATCATCAAGATATACCACAACAAACTTGTCGAGGTATTCATGGAAGACATAATTCATGAGTCGAGAGAAGGTCGCCGGTGCATTGGTTAGACCAAAGGACATGACGGTGTATTCATACAGACCGTAGCGAGTGGTGAAGGCTGTCTTTGGAATATCTTCCTTTCTGATCTTTATTTGATGGTAACCCATCCTCAAGTCCAACTTTGAGAATATTGAGGCTCCAGCAAGTTGATCAAAAAGATCATCGATACGAGGAATTGGATATTTGTTCTTGATTGTTTTCTTGTTAAGAGGACGATAGTCCACAACAAGTCTCTTTGTTTGGTCCTTCTTGGCGACGAACAGAGTTGGGCAACCCCAAGCGGAGGAACTAGGCTGAATATAGCCTTTCTCCATGTACATATCAATTTGCTCCTTCAACAACTTCAGTTAAGGAGGAGCTATCTTGTATGGATGCTTAGAGATTGGAGCAGTACCTGGTTCAAGCTCGATCACGAACTCAACTGCTCTGTCCGGAGGCATTCCTGGCAATTCTTCTGGAAAGACGTCAGGAAATTCACAAACCACCGGAACATTCTCGAGTAGAGGTAGAGGTTTAGCCTCGAGTGTGTAGAGCTGAGTGGTACTTGATTCATTTGGAGAATAGACTATCTGGCCAGACGGGTGGAAGAGAGTTATTGACTTTTGAGCACAGTCAATTTTAGCTTCATTGGCCTTCAGCCAATCCATGCCAAGAATGACATCAATGTCGGAATTTCCAAGCAGAATGAGGGAAGCAAGGAATATGTGGCCTTTGATTAGAATTTGATTTCTGTGACTGATTTTAGAAGTTTGCATAGTTGCTCCAGGGGAGTTTACTACTAGCGGGGAACCCAAACCAACAATGGGGAGTTTACTTATTGTTGCAAAGATTTTTGACACGAAAGAATGTGATGCTCCGGTATCAAACAACACTCTAGCTGAATAAGAGTTTACGGGGAATGTACCGAGCACGACATCAGTAGCCTCCTCAGCTTTGTCAACCTTGACGTGGTTCACCCTTGCGGTCCTCCCACCAGGCCTGTTGTTGGAGTTGAAGGCCTTGTGCGGAGGAGCGCGCACCATCGCCTGGTTTGTGTTGGGGCGAGGTGGTGGTGGAGGTAGCTGCCTCTGCGTGCACTTATCAGCGTAGTGTCCCGTCTCCTTGCACTTGAAGCAAGTGACGACACGCGGAGGACCTGGCCTTGGCTGCCCCATTGGAGCCCTCTGCCCATGCATGTGAGCTAGGTTGGGTGGGCGGGGAGCAAAGCCTGGAGAAGCTTGGGCGTATGGAGCCCTAGTGACAACACCATTTGGCACCCAGATGCGGCGCTTCTGCGGAGGGGTGGTCATGTTGGAGGAGGAACCACCCTCACGCGAGTGCTTACGAGAGTCTTCGAACGCTTTGCGCCCATTCTCTTCATTGAGCGCGGAGTTCACGAGCTCCTCGAAGTCTTTGCACTTGACATTCATGAGCGCGTACTTCAGTTCCGGGTTAAAACCTCTGCGGAACCTTGCCATCTTCTTGGCCTCTGTGGACACCTCGTCTCCAGCGTATCGAGCGAGTCGATTGAACTCGGTCTGGTAGCTGATGACGTCCATATTGCCTTGCTTCAGGGAGCAGAACTCTTCACGCTTCTTTTCCATGAGACCATCTGGAATGTGGTGCTTCAGGAAGGCATCCTTGAAACATCCCCAGGTGATCGGAAAGCCAGCTCTCATAGTCTGGTAGTTTTCCCACCACGAAGCTGCCTGACCTTTCAGTAGGTAGGAGGCATACTTCACCTTGTCCTCTTCAGCCACATGAGCTATCTCCAGAGCCCTGGCGACCTCACGGATCCAGTCATCGGCATCCAGAGGCTCGCGTGTGGCCACGAACGCTCTAGGGCCCAAACTTAGGAACTCCTTGATACCAACTCTCTGAGTGGCCTGGTGGACTTGCTGGTTAGCCTGGATCTGGGCCATCTGAGTCATCACTTGGGTCATCTGAGTTAACAGTTCCCCAATTGGCGGTGGATCAGGCATGTTGTTCCTGGTTGGAGGCATCCTGAACGGAAAAGAATTTTAGCACAACAACAACAGAAATGGATAGACTTAGCAACCGAAAGAGCGATTATTCCGACGCATGAATAGACAACCAACAGGTACATCATTACATGATCCAATACATCAGAATATCCAACACCATAAATGGTTCGAAAATGAAAGGATAACTAGACACAGCTAGTAACGGATACATCGGTACTCAGTGATGAGCATCGGAGTACACCTTGTAAGTAGACGCCGGTAGAAGAGGTTGAAGTGGAAAACCACAACAAGATTCAATGGACGAAAGATTCTTGAGAGAAACATGATATTGAAGCAACTTCGGGGAAACTCGTGACCAAGACTTCTAAGGTACTATGGAAGAACCCAGAACACGTGAAATCCTAAGGGTTAAAAACTCAACGTTGCACTTCCTTACCAGAAAAAGGGGTGGGAGGGAGGGAAAAGAAGAAAAAGAACAGAATTCCTACTCTCACGTTTCATTTTTCCTATATAGCTACAAAATAGTTTCTAGACTCAAACTGCGACCAGTAAAAGGGATCCTATGGGCAGACAGGCTCTGATACCATTTGTCGCACCCTGACTTCTAGGGGATACTCATCGGGCCGAACTGGATAGCAGGTGCTTGGATTATGGGGCATACCTGCTCCCACGTCCCAGCTTCCTGGTAGGCCTGCGCTTATGCGCGACAACACAAGCCCTGCTATTCCATCGTCGATGTAAACTATCCGATAGAAATCGAAGGCACTACTGTCGACGTACTTCATATCAAACACGCACTGTACGTCAACAGGTTTAAACGGAATGATACCACAGTATGTCTCTAAGACACAAAAGAATGAAATAAGGTTGCAAATAGCCTTCACTAAGGCAGAGAATAGCAAATACACTCATCCAGAGGACACTTGTCCCAACATAGCATTGATTACATCAGCGGAAGCAAACAACGGTGTCTGAGTACAGACAAATCCAAAAGGCTTAAGAAGCCGGGGAAAATAAAGAAGACGAAGCCCATCCACGTAGGTCCTGGATCCTGCCCGGGTCCAGCTATCTACTCGTCTGCAGTCTCGTCAAACTCCACGAAGTAGCCATCCTGGTGATCATCGTAGCCATAGTCGTACTCTGCGTAAACCACAGCCCCAACAAGGTCAGTACATTTAAGTACTGGCAAGCAAGACTCACACTTCATCAAAGAGTTACCCGTCAACACAAGCACGGATGCTTGGGATCAACGGAAGAAGATAGGTATTATAAAAGCTGAAGCGGGCTGCTAACCAACTACAGAGATACTACAAGTTCCGACTAAAAGATAGAAGATAAGATCGAGTATTGTAACCAACTGAAAGATAACTTCAACCAAACCCATCCTGGATCTCGCCCCTTATCCGAAGAAGCAATCAGAGGATAACTCACACAGTTGTATTAAGGGTGATTCAAGTTATTGTGTTAATAATGCTATTACTAGTCAAGATTATTATTGGTTGGGTGATTCACATTAATTAAGTTAAAGTTGTCCTGAGAACTTGTTAGCCAGTACTTTCACCAAGTCAACCATAACCGCGGAAGACACAGCTTCTCGAGAAGATTTATCCCTGCAGGGGTGCACCAAAGTAACCGTACACGTAAGAATATCCCGCCAGATGGGAATCAAACCCACCAAGCGAGACACTCAACACAACCAACTGTTCTTCGCATCAAGCCCAAAGCACCGCTTGCTGTGCGTGCGCGGCTAATCCAGCCCCCCGAAGAAGTGGAGGACCTTCATAGCACTGGAAGACCACGCCGCCCTAAATGCCGACTACAAAAATCTCCACCCTGGCCTCGGGTTCGTACCTGCATATGATGTGCAGCAAATGTAACACCCGAACTAGTACGGCGATTTGGACGAGATGCGAATCGAGTCAGTTGAGGGGGGCGCCCATACTCGCTTCCCACATGCGGGTAGTGCGCTCATCATGGATCAGTAGACAAGACTCGTTTCCTAAATTAGGGGTCGGCACTAGCAGGCCTCAAAACCACTTAGGGCCTCCTGCCGGTGCCTTATCGTCAAGTTATTATTGTCATTAGCATTAACAGGATTGATTGATTAACATCGAGCCCCCGGAACAAATAACAGTAAAGTAAAAGAAGTAACCGACAACAGGCTCGAGCAAAAGCAACCCTAAGCATGCTAGTAGGACTAAGGCACAAGCAATGGCTGTAGGTATGGAGGTGAGGCAATATCATTGGTTCAGGGTATCATGTGATGGGTTCGGAGAACAAGCAACGATACATAGGGCTAGCAATAGTAGACAAAGGATAGTATCTGAAACAAGTGTGGAAAGGAACTCGATGATTCATGTGAGTGATAACTTGCCTGGAAGCTCATCAGCCTGGTACTGGGCTAGGTCCTGGCTAGTGGTGTTGTACAGATCGTCGGTCTCAACGTCGTCGTCTAATCGAGAAGAAGCAAAAACAACAACGAAGGAAGACGGGCAATCAATACATGGCATAGGTGCACAAACATGGGATGATGCATGTCATGTTAATAGATGCATCAGAATAAACTACTTTGACAAGATAAAACAATTTAAATGGGCCCATATGCAATTGGATTGCATATGGAAAGCCCATGCATTATGGTTGAATTAGTTGGGCTACAACTAAACATCAGGTGTAAGTGAATTAGCATGATGCATGCATGATGAAGACAAGAATGTAACAATATTAGATGCAATTAGAATGTTAGTTAACAAGTTAAGAAAATAATTATTAAGTTTGGAAAATTTGGTTAATTAATGATGTTATACAAATAGCTGTTGTTTTCATCAAGTTAAGTTGCTCAAAACAAAAGACAAAGTTGATATTTGAAAAGGTTATGTTTTTCTGGTTTGAAAACATATTTTACATGTTTAGAAATAATTAAATTTGAGCAAGTTATGATTTTAGCAATTTTAATTGAATTAAACAAGATTTAAATTGTTTAGGCAATTTTAATTATTCAAAACAGGAAACAAAAATCATATTTGAAAAGATGAGTTGAAATGGTATGGAAAACATATTTTATTTGCATTTATTGGATTAAAGATGAATTAGTTATGGAATTTAGAAATTTGCATTTGAATTATTCAAATTTGAATTTTAAATACATTTGGAATTTGTAAAACAGTACACAAATGGATTATTTGGAAAGATCATTTAATTTGGAACATAAAACATATACAACTTATATTTATTGGACTTATAGATTAAAAGTTATTTAAGTTGTAGTTTTTGTGTTTAATTCTGCCATTTAAAAGTAATTGGAAAATAAAACAGAAAACGTTTTAAACTTTTGTTACGGGCCAGCACCCTAGCCGCAGCCACTGTCAGTGGGCCACGGGGGTGGCGTGGCGCTGTGCGCGATGGCGTGGCAGCCAGGGTCACTGCCGTGTGGCCCCTGCCTGTCAGCCAGAGGAGCAAAAGATTGGGAATAATCCCGCGAGGGGCAGGACTCGATCCCTGCACCTCTCGCTCGATCGCGCGCTAACTGAACCAGTTGCGCTGCGCTGCGGTTGTTATCAGTACTAGCGATGCAGTAAGGATAACGAGTTGAACACGGATCTGAACTAACTGACGAACAAACGCTTCCTCGACGCGACAGAAGTTACGCCGGCGGCGATCACCGTGTGCTCGCGCGCTAGGTGCTGGATCTGGTGGTGCAGGACGTGCATGGATGCACAGAGAGGAGAGAGGGGAGGAGATGGCGCGCTCACCACCGGTGGTAGGCGAGGCAGAGGCGTGATGACGTCCTGCTGACGGCGACTGCTGCGGCGGTGTCGTGGACGGCGGCGACGTCCTGGTGGATCCCCGTTGCTGCTCCGGTGTGCAAAAGGAAGAGGAGACGGTGGCGACTCGATCCCAGCGAACAGACTGCGACGAGGGGTTATGCAACGTAGACGACAACCTCGGGTTCAGTAAAAGGAGTCACGGTGGCCGGAGACGGTCGAGGACGGCGGCATCGAATCAGTGGCTTACCTAGGTCGAGTAGGTGTCGAAGACGTAGAGGAAGGAGAGGGGAAACGATCCCGGGGTTTAGGTAGGGTGGAGGAGGGTCATGGCGACGGCGGCGTGGATGGATTCAGTCGAGGTGCTCCGGCGAGGTGGATACAGAAAGGGGAAAAACGATGGAGAGGAGGCGATCGGCGGCGGAGAGAGGGGGAACAGGAACCCTAGGCTTAGGGTAGCTGGCGCGCTGCCCTAGGGCTTCTTATAGGGGCGGCGTCGACGTGATGGCCGTCGGTGTCGTTCCCCTGCCGCCGTGGCATGCTCGGATGAGCTGCCGTACGGGGGGACGACGAGGGCGGCTCTAATCGAAGCGGTACGCGGTTAGTTGGGCTGGGCTGCGCGTTAGTTAGCTGTTAGGTGGGTTGGGCTGGTTAGCTGACGCGCGCGCAGCTGGCTTTGCTTCTTTTATTTTTCCTTTTCTGCTTTTTTTTGTAAGGTTTGGTTTTGGAAGAAAAAGATAGGTATTAATTTAGTAAAAATTCTAGAAAAATTAGGTTAAGCTTGTTAGATCAATAGCAAACAAATGCCAAGGTTTGTTTTCAAAAAGTTGAGATTTAAATTGCTGTTTGTATTTGAATCAATATTTGAAAGAATTTTAATATTAATTAAACATTATGAAAACAAAGCATTTTAATAGGGTGGCCCCTATGGATTAAATTGATTAAATGAGTATAATTGTTTGGTGAATTTCATAGATTCAAAAGGGGTACTGATTTGAAGAGTTGGTTTGAATTTGAAAATGATTTAGAATTAATTGATTGAATTAATTGTTTGATTAAAACCAACAAGTTAAAGAGTGATCATTAATGAATTATTTGGAAGCAATTGAGGTTTTGATTTTGCATTTCTTTATTTGAAAAGATTGTAACAGACAAGTATGAAAATAAAGGTTCATTAGTGTTTGAACTTTATTATGAAAACAATGCAAACAGAAATAAAATGAGGATGATGACATGATGCATTGCTTAAATTAAACAAAGAACAAAACAACTAGGGAGTTTTCATACTTGGATGTTACAAGCAGCCCCAAAGGGGTCAGTGTGGACGAGTACTGGCAAGAAAGACGCTCAAGATACCAAAGTGTACCCGTCAACACCAAGTACAGATGCTTTGGGTTCAACGGAAGATAGGGGATACAAAGGTGCGGCAGCGAGCTGCACTAACCAACTACATAGACACGCTACCATCCGGCTAAAAGAAAGGGATAAGATAGCGCATTGGAACCAACTACCACTAACCTCAAACAAACCCATCCTGGATCTCGCCCCTTATCCGAAGAAGGAATCCGAGGATAACCCACATAGTTGGATTAATGAAGGTTCAAGTTATTGTGTCAATAAACCTATTACTAGTCAAATTAGTATTAATTAGGTGTAAGTTGTCTAATCCTTGTTAGCCAGCCCTATCACCAAGTCATCCATAACCGCGGACAACACGGCTTCTCGAGAAGATTTAACCCTGCACGGATGCACCAATTTGGCCGTACACGTAAGAATAACCCGCCAGGCGGGGATCAAACCCACCAAGCAGGCCACTCAACAGAACCCAACTCTTCTTCGCATCAAGCCCAAGAACCCCGTGCAGTTGAGCGCACGACTAATCAAGCCCCGCGAAGAAAAGGGGACCCTCATAGCACTCGAAGAACGTGTCTCCCTAAATGCTGACTACAAAAGTTACCACCCTGGCGCCAAGGGTTCGCACCTGCATATGCATGCGGCAAATGGAAAACCCGAACTAAATGAGGCGATTTGGACGAGATGCGAATCGAATCAGAGTTGCGGGGGGCGCCCATACACGCTTCCCACATGCGGTTAGCGCGCTCATCATGGATCTAGAGGACAAGAACGTTTCCTGAGTTCGACACTAGCAGGCCTCAAAACCATACCCGGCCTCCTGCCGGTGCCTTATCCTCAAATTAGCATTACCTCAAACACTAACAGGTGGTTGTTTAAATATCGAGCCCCCAGAACATAATAAATATGGTAAAGAAATAACGGACATCTGACTCGAGCATAAACAACCCTAAGCATGCTAGTAAGACACAGGCAACAAGCAACAGGGTTATAGGTGTGGAGGATAGGCTATATCAGGATTACTTGATAGCATGTGATAGGATCGGAACACAAGCAACGAATCTTAAGGCTAGAAGATTAGACAACGGAAAGTATCGGTATCCAGTGTGGGAAGGACACAATGGTTCAGGTGAGTGAATACTTGCCTGCAAACTCAGTAGCCTGGTACTGGGCTAACTCCTCTGAAGTAGTGTCGTAAACCTCGTCTGTCTCAACGTCGTCGTCTATTCGAGAAGAAGCAAAGAAACAACACAGAGAGACAAATAGTCAATAACATGGCATAGTGCACAAACATGGGATGATGCATGACAATTTAATTGATGCATCAAAGATAAGCTAGTTGACATGGTAAACATATTTAAATGGGCCCATATGCAATTTAGGTTGCATATAGAAAGCTCATGAATTAAAGTTGAATTAAGTGATCTACAAATAACCATCATGTGAAAGTTGATTAGAATGATGTATGGATGATGAAAACAATAAGAAAACAACAATAGCTTCAATTTGATATGTTGTTTACCAAGTTTGGAATTTTATTTATTAAGTTATGAAATTTGGCTTCTTAAGTGAGTTACACAAATATTTATTGTTTTCACCCATTTTAATTGTTCAAAACAGATAACAAAATTCATATTTGGAAAGAACACAAAATTTTAGATGGAATACATATTTCATTTGTTGAAAATGGATTTAAAATGAGCAAGTTATTAATTTGACAATTTTAAATGCATTAATTAAGAAACAGTTGTTTTCAGCAATTTAATTTATTTAAAACAGAACACAAAGTTGATATTTTCAAAGTTCATGAAAAATGGAATGGAAAACATATTTTATATGATCAAAAAGAATTTAGTTTGACCAAGTTATTAATTTAGCCATTTTAAATGATTTAAACAAGATTTAAATTATTTAACCAATTTTAATTATTCAAAACAGGAAACAAAGTTTATATTTAGGTAGAGAATTAAATTTGGGATGGAAAACATATTTAACATGTTGAATTTGAATTTAAAATGAGGGGTTTATATGTGTTTGAAATACATGGACCAATCTGTAAATTACAAGGACTTGATATTATAAAGAAAAAGGGGTCCAGATCTGGATCCACCTCGCAGGGACCTAGCCCGAGCCGCTGACAACGGGCCCTAGGCCACGGTGGCGCTTGCGTGGCAGGGGTGGAAGCTGACTGGGCTCACAGAGCTGCAGACAGGTGGGCCTGGGCGAGGGATTTATTCCCTAAAAAGATTGCGCGCGGGGGGCTCGAACCCACGCCCTCGCAAGTGCGTGCGCTGCGCGTGTGCCACTGCGTTGCTGCTGCGATCGTGACAGAACAGATGCGCGTGGGGTTTTGAGGTGGTAACTTGTCAGTTAACTGAAACTGAACAAGTTCAGTTAACTGAACTTTGGTGTCGAGACGGTGATCGCCGGCGACTGGCGCTGCACTGCTGCGGATGGGTGGCGTGCGTGCAGCGAGCCGGGTGCGCGTGCTGGCCGTGCGTGTATGTGTGCGTGTTGGGTGCCATCACAGAGGCCACACCGGGCCCGCGAGGGACCTCTCCCCGCTCGGACATGGCGCCATGGCGGCCGTCGGAGACAGTCCGACAGCGGAACGGCGAACCAGGAAGCAAAGGGGGGATCTTTGGTCGGGAATCGACAGAGGAGATCACCTTGGGGTGGTTGCGGTGGTCGTACGGAGTTGAGGGAGGTGGAGACGGCGAGGAGCGACGAGGTTTGGTGGCGGCCGAAAAGAAGAGCTCGTCGTTGTGGTCACTCCGTTGGTCCCCGTGCTTGACGCAGGTGTCGACGGCGTAGAGGGAGTAGAGGGCTACTAGACGGGGTGCTCAGCCTAGCCCGCCATGCTCCATGGAGACGGCGATCGCCGTACGCTGCTCCTCTGCTGTGGCGGTGGTGGAGCTTCAGGGAGCAGAGAGGGAGAGAACGAGGAAGGAGGAGGAGAATGGCGGCGGCGGCAGAGATGGAGAAAGGCTAGAAATCCTAGGGCTGGGTCGCGTTGGGGCTTAAGTAGAGGGGAGGAGGAGCTAGGTGGCCAGGTGGCGCTGCAGGTGGGGGAGGAGCTCCCTCCTCTGTCTCCGTACAGAGGAGGACGAAGAGGTAAGCGGGTAAAGGGGGCTGGGCCTCGGGGTTGAGGTGGGCTCAGCCCACTTGGGCTGGCCTGTCCCCCTTTTTGGTTTTTCAGTTTTTATTTTTTCTGTTTACTTTTTTTTTTGTAGGAAAGAAAAAGAGAGAAAGAATAGGGTTTTGGGGTTTAAAATTTTTGGTGATAAATTGGTATAAGTTCTTTATTGCAAAAGCCCAGTTGTGCAAACTTTTATTTTCCAAAATTTTAAATTTTGCTGATGTTTGAAATTTAAATGAAGTTGAGTGAATTTTTGCAATAATTGTATTAGTGAAAATTAAGCAAGTTAATTATATGAAAAATTCAAGTTTATTGGAAACAATAGAATTGTTACTGTTTGGAAACTATTTTTGAAACATTGGAACATACCAAGAATGAACCAAGTTTTGAAATTTGGTTTGAATTTCAAATGGAACACAAGTGAAATCAATTGAGAACAAATGCAATGCTCATGATGGAATGATGCAAACTAAAATTAAACAAGGAGCAAACATTCTAAGGTTGTTTTTCATACTTGGGATGTTACAGGAGGTAACAACCAACCATATCAAGAATAGTCCACACATGCATAACCGACTTGGGATTATTCCTGAAGGAACAAGAAAACTTTACTCGAATCCACGGCGACAACTTTCACCATAAGAACATGGACTGGAGTAAGCCACTTCGAACCTCTAGAACACAACTTCGTGATGACACAAAGGTGGTTCTCAAAAGTTTCCAACATTGTTTCCAATGTTCAACATGAGCCTCTCGCAACTTGGAGAAAATAGGAATGTCATCGATGGGCTCGAAAACACACTTATCAAATCACTCCAAGAAGAGGGATTCATATGATATATGAACAAGGCAATACATTGGTCAGACCGAAGGACATGAAGGTGTACTCAGGTGGAACACCATGAGGGAGAACACCATCAAGACATTCCTTGGATCTTTTCTCGATTTGACGATAGCCCAAATCAAATCAAGAGGTAGAGTGATAGCATTGCCGCAAAGGAGGTACTATTCTGCTTCTACACGAGGAAAACTAGATATCCCTTATCAAAGGATCAAGTTAGGCGGAGCTTTTGCCTTTCAACTCTCCAAGTTGTTGTTTAAGCTCAACCAACTAATCCAGGATATCCAACATTGTTTCTTGGAGAAAAGAGTAGTTCAAACTACCCCTCGTTTAGACATCACGGTCAGGTAACAGACCTGGTGATACTTCTAGAAAGACAACCAGAAATATCACAACCTACCAGTATGTCTCGAAGTTTGGAAGGAAACTTGCTTTTCAAAGCACCCGATAAGGTCTTGAGAGCTTTGGTATGAACCTAACTCTTTGACCAGAAATTGTTCACCGGAATGAACGGATTTGGTAACACGATCAACTTTAGTAGAGACCGGGTGACCGATAGTGCTAAGAAGGATACAGATGTTTCTTAGATTTTCCAAAGCAATAAGAATTGATAGGAATATCTGGTACACACATCAACGCATAGACCCATCATACTCAAGCATTTCAGGCTTGGAGGAAGGGGGAGTGAAGACGGTAAGAGCATCACTTCATCATTAAGGCCATGAAACACAACACAACCTCTTGATATATAAGAGTGTGATACTATAAGGTGGAACAGAACAGAAGCTAACGAAACTTCTTTATTCTGTGGATTACAAAACTTTGACCTGGTTCTAGAGATGAACGAGGTACTGGAGTTTGTTTCTCCTAATATCCCAAGATGGAATGTTTTAACGGAACATCAGTGGAATGCATTGGCAGACTTCCAACACACCTAAGAAAGTTGGTTTCCAAACAACGGACGGAGTTCGGAAAGCAACTAAAGAGTGGGAACGTGCTCTGGAAAGTCCTGAGATCACGTTGGATGCACAGGGTAATACTCATGTGTAGAACCCATGCCAAAAGGTTGGTATAGCTGAATCAAGTAGAAAGATGTGGAAGCCATGATGATCACTCTTGTTGTGATCTCTTATGGTTCCAAAGGAAACCCTACGGCTATGAGAGTTGGAATTTTCTAGCCAACCCAAGGTAGAAAATGTTCCTTGGGATCTAAAGGAACAGAACTTGGGTTAAAGGTCAGCATCCTGCGCTGATGGCGTGAGCATCACATGGTTATGAAACCACATGGTTCAACCCACCACAATTCAGCACATTTCGGGACCTTCGGTTCAAGTCCAAGGGTTAGAAACACAGAGAAAGGAGGAACTGCTATCTGAGTGCTTTAAAAGACACTATGAATAGCAATCACGAGGTATCTTCCAAAAGACGACGATAGCTCCGGAAGAACTTTGAGCAGAGGATAACGGATACATTCGAGATGAAAAGAAAATCTCGAGGTTCAGGATTTGAGACTTTGGAACATGTAAGGATGTGGAATCCATACAACTTTGAGAGATTATGAATGGAAGGAATCTCCCAGTTTAAGAGGTAACGGAGGATGGAACGCACACGACTCTAGAACTTAATACTATGTCAACTTGGGTGAAAGTAACGTCTTGCCAAAGAAGGCACCTAAGTTTTGAATAATCAGAACCTTTTCAAAGCAAAACAGGTAAGATGACCCAGAGTTGGAGCGATACCAGATAAGGAGTAAAAAGAATCCTAAGAAGGTTTTTCACAGTCCATTTGGAGTTTTCAAATAGTTTTCATAAACACTAGACTCAACATCGACCAAGCAGTAAGGTTTTCCTACAGGAAGTCCTGCTCTGATACCATGACCTGTCACGACCCCGGACCCAAAGATATACATACTGTTATGTGCTCCTATGTAACATCCCAAGTATGAAAACACCCCTAGAATGTTTGTTTCTTGTTTTATTAAAGTTTTGCATCATGTCATCATACTCATTGCATTTGTTTTCATTTTTGTTCCCATCTGTTTTCCTTTGTTTTCACAATTGAAATCCAAACAATATTTCAAATGCTTTGTTCATACTTGTTATGTTACAACTTTCCAAATAAAAGGTTCAAATTAAACTTACATTTGTTTCCATGAAATAATAAAAAGCTCAACTATTATTTGTTCTTTAATAATCCACTTAATATAAATTGCATTCAAAATTCAAATCAAATCACAAAGAGCACCCAATTTGAAATTATGAAAATCAACAAAACAATTATAATCATTTGATTCCAATTAAAACTATATGGTCACCATATTTAAATCTTGTTTTCAATAAACCACTTAACCTCAAATTCTTTCAAATTTGAATTAATTTACAAACAGCACTTTTATTTTGAAACTTTTGGAAAACAAAGTTGGCAATTGGTTGCTGTTGTAATAACTAACTTAACCAAATTTATTCTAAAATTTTCCAACACCAAAAACCTAGCTATTTCTTCCTATTTCATTTCTGCAAAAAAAACAAAAAAAAAACAAAACAAATAAATAAAAAAAGGAAAAACGCTTCAGAGGGGGGGAGCAGCACGGCCCAGCCCACTCCCTGGCCCGATACCGTTTCGCTCCACCCCCTCCCTTTCTTCTCGCTGTACGGCGCCATCTCCATCTGTCCACGTCAGCGACAGTAACGCGGCAACCGCCACCGTCGCCCCTACCCCTTTATATAGCCACCCTAGGCCCCGCGCCGCTACCCTAACCTAGGCCACCTATCTCCCTCCTCCCTCTCGAGCTGCGCCGTCGCCTCCATCTCTCTGCCGCGATTTTCCCCACCTCTGCAACCTCACCCGAGCCACCCACCTCCTGAACCCATGGACGCCGCAGCCGTTGCAGCCCTCCTCCACCCTAGCTGACCGCGGGGATCAAACCACCGTGGCGTCCTCGACGTCGTCGACACCTGCACGACGCCAGCAAGCCACTGCATCCCCGCCGCCATCCTCGCCGCTGTCCGCGTCGTCCACCTCACCGTCGTCTGAACCCGCGAGGATCGACGCCGTTCCCGTGCCCCACCTTCTAAGCTGACCACGGGAACGAGCCCCCCTCACCTTCCTCGACATCATCGACACCGCTGCGAGCCCCGAGGGAGTCTAGATCGCCGCCGCCGTCAACGTACTGTCGCCGCCGGAGTCTTCCTCGAGCCTCTGCAACGTCTACGGCGAGGTGATCACCGTGCTCTCCCTCTCATGTCCCCTCTCTGCATCTTGAACGCGCGCGCAACCACAGCGAGCCAACGCATCCATCCACCGCGATTAGCCGTGTAGCTCGCCGCCGGCCACCGTCGTTCTCCGCCAGGTTCAGAAAGGTGCAGTTTTTCGTCAGTTAAAAGTTCAGTTCGAAACTGAACCTCAACTTGGCAGCGTCGCGTTTACTGACAAAGACGAACGCTCACCGTAGTGGTAACGCTCCACTGCACGCCTTCCGCAGCGCGGGTTCGAGCCCTCGTGCTCGCGATTAAAACCCACACTTTTTGCGCAGGGCACTGACAGGGTGGCCCCCCCTGTCAGTTGTTGTGTGCGCACACACGCCACGCTGGCCCCAGGGCCCACTGGCAGTGCCCTAGGGTAGCTAACTGCGCGGTGTAAAAGGAATTTCAACCTTTTCGTTTTCAACTAAGTCCTATTTCTTTACAGATTGGTCCCTGAAAATAAAATGCTAATAACTTTCATTTCCAAACTCCAAATAATATAAACAAAATATGTTCGTTGAACCAAATTTAATTATATATCTATCTAAAGCAATTGTATTCTGTTTTGAATAATTCAAATGCACTCAAATTGCAAATTCAAACAAATCCTTTTCAAATTGGTTAAATCCATAACTAATTCATCCTTAATCCAAATAACATAAATAAAATATGTTTTCCATGCCATTTTGAACCATCTTTCCAAATATAAATTTTGTTTCATGTTTTGAATAATTAAAATTGCTTAGATAATTTAAACCTTGTTTAAATCATTTAAATTTGCTAAATTCATAACTTGCTCAACTTAAATTATTTTTGAACATATAAAATATGTTTTCAAACCATAAAAACATAACCATTTCAAATATGAATTTTATTTAATGTTTTGAACAAATAAAATTCAAATAATATTCCTACTTGAATTAAATGCAATTAAAACTTGTTCAAACTTGTTTAATTCATAAGTAATTCATTGTAATTCCTTTTTCAATAAGTGAAACATGTAATCCACCTAAAATTTTGTGCTCTTTTCAAATATTAACTTTGTTATCTGTTTTGAACAATTTAACTTGATGAAAACAACAAATGCTTGTGTGACACCTTTAAGAAACCAAAATTTCTTAACTTAATAAACCAATTTCCAAACATGGTAAAAATCATTTCTACTTGCATCTAATGTTGTTTTCTTATTGCTTCATCATGCATGCATCATGCTAATCAACTTGCACATGGTAATTAATTGTAGATCAATTGTTTCAACCTTAACTCATGGGCATCCATATGCAACCCAACTTGCATATGGGTCCATTTAAACTTGTTATCTTGTCAATTAGTTTATTTGATGCATCCATTAATTGACATGCATCATCCCATGTTTGTGCACCTATGCCATGTTATTGATTGCCCGTCTTCCTCTGTTGTTTGTTTTTTCTTCTTCTCGATTAGACGACGACGTTGAGACAGACGAGCTTTACGACACCACTTCTGAGGACTTAGCTTAGTACCAGGCTGCTGAGCTTGCAGGCAAGTTATCACTCACATGAAACATTGAGTTCCTTTCCACACTTGTTACCGATACTATCCATTGTCTACTTTTGCTAGCCTATGTATCGTTGCTTGTTCTCCGAACCTATCACATGATATCCTGAACCCTGATATTGCCTCACCTCCACACCTATAACCCTTGCTTGTTGCCTTAGTCCTACTAGCATGCTTAGGGTTGCTTGTGCTCGAGTCTGTTGTCGGTTACTTCTTTTACCTTACTTATTTATGTTCTATGGGCTCGGGGTTTAATCAGTCAACCTGTTAATGCTATGGTTAATAATAATATGCTGATAAGGCACCGGCAGGAGGCCCTGCGTGGTTTTGAGGCCTGCTAGTGTCGACCCTAATTAGGAAAAGAGTCTTGTCTACTGATCCATGATGAGCGCACTACCCGCATGTGGGAAGCGTGTATGGGCGCCCCCCTCAATTTGACTCGATTCGCATCTCGTCCAAATCGCCTCATTTAGTTCGGGTTTTCCATTTGCCGCATGCATGTTTTTGCGAGCCCAGCGCAGGGTGGAACTTTCATAGTCGGCATATAGGGAGACACGTTCTTAGAGTGCTATGAGGGTCCCCTTTTCATCGGGGGCTCGATTAGCCGTGCGCTCAAGGTGCTTTGGGCTTGATGCGAAGAAGGGTTGGGTTGTGTTGAGTGCCCCGCTTGGTGGAAGTGCATTTCCTATCTGGCGGGGTATTCTTACGTGTACGGCTAAATTGGTGCATCCCTGCAGGGTTAAATCTTCTCGAGAAGCCGTGTTTTCCGCGGTTATGGTTGACTTGGTGAAAGTATTGGCTAACAAGTACTCAGAACAACTTACACCTAACTAATGTTAATCACCTAACTAATGCTAATCCTGACTAGTAATAGCATTATTGACACAATAACTTGATCCACCATTAATCCAACTGTGTGAGTTATCCTTGGGTTGCTTCCTTAGTAGGGGGTAACATTGGATGGGTTTGTTTGAAGTTATCTTTCAGTTGGTTACTATACACGATCTTATCTTCTTTCTGTTAGCCGGAACTTGTAGTATATCTCTATAGTTGGTTAGAGCAGCCCGCTGCAGCTGTTATATCACCTATTCTTCTGTTGAACCCAAAGCATCCGTGCTTGTGTTGACGGGTAACTCTTTGGTGAAGTGTGAGTCTTGCTTGCCAGTACTTGGATGTACTGACCCCTTTGGGGCTGTGGTTTACGCAGACTACGATTACGAGGATCCCCTTGGAGGCTACTACGTGGAGTACGACGAGACTGCAGACGAGTAGATAGCGGACCCGGGCAGGATCCGAAGACTACGTGGATGGGCTTCGTCTTCTTTTCATTCCCGGCTTCTTAAGCCTATTTGGATTTGTCTGTACTCAGACGCTTGATTGCTTCCGTTGTGATGTAATGATGCTATGTTGGGACATGTGTCCTCTGGATGATTGTATTTGCTATTCTCTGCCCTAGTGAGGGCCAGTTGCAACTTATTTCCATCTTTTGTGTCTTAGAGATATGTTGTGGTATCCTTCCGTTTAACGCCGTTGACGTACCATGTGTGATTGGTATGAAGTACGTCAATGGTAGTATCTTGATCTCTATGGGATAGTTTACATCGACGATGGAAAAGCAGAGTTTGGTTGTCGCACATAAGTGCTGGCCTACTCGTAAGAGGATGCGGGAGCAGTTAGGCCCCGTAATCCAAGCATCTGCTTTCCAGTTCGGCCCGGTGAGTATCCCCTAGAAGTCAGGGTGTGTAACATCCCAAGTATGAAAACTCCCTAGAATGTTTGATTTATTGTTTAATTAAAGTTTTGCATCATGTCATCATACTCATCATTTGTTTGCATCTGTTTCACTTTGTTTTCACAATGGAAGTTCAAACAATAATCAACCTTTGTTTCATACTTGTCATGTTACAATATTTTTCAAATAAAGAGTTCAAATCAAAACCTTATCTGTTTCCATTTTATTCCATAATGCTCAACTATTAAAATGATGGTTTTAATCAATCAATTAATTCCCAATCACATTCAAAATTCAAACCAAATCATCAAGCAGCACCCAATTTGAACTTATGAATATTATCAAAACAAATCAACTACTTTTTTCTTCTTAAACCATAGGGTTCACCCTATTAAAAGTTTGTTTTCAATAATATTTACTTAATAATAAAATCCATTTAAATTTGAAACAATTCCAAACAGCACTTAAATTTTGAATTCATGGAAAAATAAAAGTGGTCAAATGGTTGCTAACACAATAACTAAGCCACCCAAATTTTTCTATAATTTTTCCTACCCCAACTTTCCATCGTTTTCTTCCAATTCTGCAAAAAAAAAAGCAGAAGAAAATAGAAAAAGAAAAACGGCCAGAGGGGGGGTACCCACGCGGCCCAGCCCACCTGACTTACCTCTTCCTGGCCCGGTACCGTTTCGCGCAGCCGCCCCCGTCGTCTTTCTGTACGGCGCCGCATCCGATGGTGCCACGGCGGCACTGTAACTCGCCGACGGCCAGGAGCCGACCCTAGACCCTATAAGACCTACCTAGGACCCCGCGCCCCTGCCCTAGCCCTAGCCTATCTTTTCCCCTCGAGCTCCGCCGCCGATCCACCCTTCCACTGCCCGCATCGACCATCTCTGCAACCTCCTTAACTCACCGGAGCGCCGCCGCGTGAAACCACGATGACTACAGCCACCTCGACGCACCACCTACCCACCTAGCTACGGGAACCAAACCACCACGTCTCCTTCTTCCGTTTGAACACCGCAGCCACCCCGGAGAGTCACCACAACGCCGCCGCCGTCCACGACCACATCGCTGTCGCCGCCGCCGTCTACACCGAGCCTCTGCTCGACTACAATCGCAGGTGAGCGTCACGTGTCCTCCACCTCCCTCTTCTCTGCACGAGCACATGCACCACCTGCACACGCATCACCAAACCACCCAGCAGCAGCACGATCCCTCCGTCCACGGCAGCTCGCCGTCGGCAGCAATTCTCTGACGAAGTTCAGGCAAACGAGCGTGCAGTTAAAATTCAGTTAAGCCACGATCTGAATGATATCCTCACTGCTTCGCGTATCCTGACAAAACTGAAACGAGTACTGAATGGGTTGCAGTGCAGCGCGCGCTCGCCCGAGCCCAGGGTTCGATCCCTGGCGCTGCGGATTAAAAGCCAGGTTTTTTGCGCGTGGCGCTGACAGGGTGGCCCCCCCTGTCAGCTGCTGTGTGGCTCTGCTGCCACGCAGGCATGACACGTTGGCCCAGGGCCCATTCGGCAGTGCCCTGGGTATTTATCTGTGCGGTGCAAAAAGTTTCCAGCACGTTTTCTTTTAAATCCAAGTCCTTTTAATTCACAGATTGGTCCTCTAATTTAAATTGTTAATAACTTTCAAATTATAACTCCAAATAATAAAAGTTAAATATGTGCACTGCCCCAAATTTAATTGTCTATCCAATTAAAACCATTTGTGTACTGTTTTGAATTTTCCAAATGCATCCAAAATTCAAATTTAAACAATTCATTTGTAATTTGCTAAAATCCATAACTAATTCATACTTAATCCAAATCATGCAAATAAAATATGTTTTCCATGCCATTTTGAACTATCTTTTCAAATATAAATTTTGTTTCATGTTTTGAATAATTAAAATTGCCTAAATAATTTAAACCTTGTTTAAATCATTTAAATTTGCTAAATTCATAACTTGCTCAAATTAAATTATTCTTGAACATGTAAAATATGTTTTCAAACCAGAAAAACATAACCTTTTCAAATATTAACTTTGTCATCTGTTTTGCACAATTTAACTTGATGAAAACAACAACTATTTGTGTAACATCATTAAGAAGCCAAAATTCTTAACTTGTTAAATAAATTTCCACACTTGGTAATTTCATTTCCACTTGCCTCTAATGTTGTTATCTTATTGTTTTCATCATGCATGCATCATGCTAATCAACTTCCACCTGATAATCAATTATAGATCATTGCTTCCACCTTAACCATGTGCATCCATATGCAATCCACATTGCATATGGGTCCATTTAAATTTTGTTAACCTGTCAACTAGTTTATTCTGATGCACCAATTAAATTGACATGCATCATCCCATGTTTGTGCACTATGCCATGTTATTGATTGCCCGTCTTCCTTCGTTGTTTGTTTTTGCTTCTTCTCGATTAGACGACGACGTTGAGACCGACGAGCTTTACGACACCACTACCCAGGACTTAGCTCAGTACCAGGCTGCTGAGCTTGCAGGCAAGTTATCACTCACATGAACCAATGTGTTCCTTTCCAAACTTGTTACCGATACTATCCATTTGTCTATTTCTGCTAGCCCTATGAATCGATGCTTGTTCCCCGAACCCATCACATGATATCCTGAACCCTGATATTGCCTCACCTCCACACCTATAACCCCTTGTTTGTTGCCTTAGTCTTACCTAGCATGCTTAGGGTTGCTTGTGCTTGAGTCTGTTGTCGGTTACTCCTTTTACCTTACGTACTTATGTTCACTTCGGCTCGATGGTTAAACAATCAACATGTTAATGCTATGGGTAATAATAACTTCATGATAAGGCACCGGCAGGTGGCCCGGCGTGGTTTTGAGGCCTGCTAGTGTCGACCCTAATAGGAAAAGGGTCTTGTCTACCGATCCATGATGAGCGCACTAACCGCATGTGGGAAGCATGTATGGGCGCCCCCCTCAATTTGACTCGATTCGCATCTCGTCCAAATCGCCGCACTTAGTTCGGGTGTTCCATTTGCTGCACGCATATGCAGGTACGAACCCGATGCCAGGGTGGAATTTTTGTAGTCGGCATTTAGGGCGGCGTGGTCTTCCAGTGCTATGAGGGTCCCCTTTTCTTCGGGGGCTCGATTAGCCGCGCACGCACAGCACGCAGTGCTTTGGGCTTGATGCGAAGAAGGGTTGAGTTGTGTTAAGTGCCTCGCTTGGTGGGTTTGATTCCCGTCTGGCGGGATATTCTTACGTGTACGGCTACATTGGTGCACCCCTGCAGGGATAAATCTTCTCGAGAAGCCGTGTCTTCCGCGGTTATGGTTGACTTGGTGAAAGTACTGGCTAACAAGTACTCAGAACAACTTACACCTAACTAATGCTAATCTTGACTAGTAATAGGTTTATTAACACAATAACCTGAATCACCCTTAATCCAACTGTGTGAGTTATCCTTGGGTTGCTTCCTTAGAAGGGGGTAACATTGGACGGGTTTGCTTGAAGTTATCTTTCAGTTGGTTGCAATACACGATCTTATCTTCTTTCTGTTAGCCGGAAGTTGTAGTATCTCTGTAGTTGGTTAGAGCAGCCCGCTGCAGCTTTTATATTACCTATTCTTCCGTTGAACCCAAAGCATCCGTGCTTGTGTTGACGGGTAACTCTTTGGTGAAGTGTGAGTCTTGCTTGCCAGTACTTGGATGTACTGACCCCGTTGGGGCTGTGGTTTACGCAGACTACGATTACGAGGATCCCCAGGATGGCTACTTCGTGGAGTTCGACGAGACTGCAGACGAGTAGATAGCGGACCCGGGTAGGATCTGCGACTACGTGGATGGGCTTCGTCTTCTTTTCATTCTCGGCTTCTTAAGCCTATTTGAATTTTGTCTGTACTCAGACGCATGATTGCTTCCGCTGTGATGTAATGAATGTTATGTTGGGACAAGTGTCCTCTGGATGATTGCATTTGCTATTCTCTGCCTTAGTGAAGGCCAGTTGCAACCTTATTTCAATCTTTTGTGTCTTAGAGATATGTTGTGGTATCATTCCGTTTAACGCCGTCGACGTACCATGTGTGAATGGTATGAAGTACGTCGATGGTAGTATCTTGATTTCTATGGGATAGTTTACATCGACGATGGGAAAGCAGAGTTTGGTTGTCGCGCATAAGCGCTGGCCTACTCGGAAGAGGATGCGGGAGCAGATAGGCCCCGTAATCCAAACATCTGCTTGCCAGTTCGGCCCGGTGAGTATCCCCTAGAAGTCAGGGTGCGACAGGGTGCGACAAATGGTATCAGAGCCTGTCTGCCCGTAGGATCCCTTTTACTGGTCGCAGTTTGAGTCTAGAAACTATTTTGTAGCTATATAGGAAAAATGAAACGTGAGAGTAGGAATTTTGTTCTTTTTCTTCTTTTCCCCACCCACCCTCTCTTTTTCTGGTAAGGAAGTGCAACGATGTTTTTCCCTTCTCATCTAAACTTTCAAGTTAGGATTTCACGTATCCTGGTTTCTCTAGGATTATTATATCTACTAGACCATAGGAATGGAGGTGGTTGTGACATGATTTATCATGTTGCCTACTCACGATTGAGAACGGAGGCGTGTAAGCCCCGAAAGCAGATCCTTTGTTCCTTAAGCAGTAGATATTGATCCTTTAGAAGCCCGGATGGGTTCTTCCGTAGTACCTTAGGAGTTTTTGGTCTCGAGTTTCCCGATGTTCCTTCGATATCCTGTTCTTTTCAAGAACCTTTTCGTCCGTTGAAATCTTGTTGTTGTTTTCCACTTCAATTCTCCTACCGGCGTCTAATCAAAAGGTGTACTCCTAGTCGCCGTACTGCGTTATGAGCATGGGAGTACCGATGTATCCATTCCTAGCTATGTTTAGTTATCCTTTCGTATTCGAACCATTTATGGTGTGTTGGATATTCTGATGTATTGAACATGTGAGGATGTACCTGTTGGTTATCTATTCATGCGTCGGAATAATCTCTCTTTCGGTTGCTAAGTTTATCCCTTCCTATTGTTGTGCTAAAATGCTTGTCGATTCAAGATGGCTCCAACAAGGAACACCCCGCCTGAACCACCGCCGATCGCTGAGCTTTTGACTCAGATGACCCAAGTGATGACGCAGATGGCCCAGTTCCAGGCCAATAAGCAAATTCACCAGGCTACTCAGCGAGTTGGTATCAAGGAGTTCCTCAGTCTGGGTCCAAAAGCTTTCATGGCCACACGCGAGCCTCTGGACGCTGATGACTGGATCCGTGACGTAGCCAGGGCTCTGGAGATTGCTCATGTAGCTGAACAGGACAAAGTCAAGTATGCCTCCTACCTACTGAAGGGTCAGGCAGCTTCGTGGTGGGAAAACTACCCGGCTATGAGAGCTGGCATTCCTATCACCTAGGGCTGTTTAAAGGATGCATTCCTGAAGCAACACATTCCAGATGGGCTCATGGAGAAGATGTGTGAAGAGTTTTGCTCTCTCAAGCAGGGCAAGCTGGACGTCATCAGCTATCAGAGTGAGTTCAATCGCCTCGCTCGATACGCTGGAGACGAGGTGTCCACAGAAGCTAAGAAGATGGCAAGGTTCCGTAGAGGTTTTAACCCGGAACTCAAGTACGCTCTCACCAACGTCAGGACCAAAGACTTCGAGGAGCTTGTGAACACCGCGCTCAATGAAGAGAATGGACGCAAGGCGTTCGAAGAGTCTCGCAAGCACTCGCGTGAGGGTGGTTCCTCCTCCAACATGACCACCCCTCCGCAGAAGCGCCGCATCTGGGTGCCAAATGGTGCTGTCACTAGGGCTCCATACGCCCAAGATTCTCCAGGCTTCGCTCCCCGCCCACCCAACTCAGCTCAGATGCATGGTCAGAGGGTTCCAAAGGGGAAGCCAAGGCCAGGTCCTCCTCGTGTCGTCACTTGCTTCAAGTGCAAGGAGACGCGACACTATGCTGACAAGTGTACTCAGAGGCAGCTACCTCCACCACCACCTCGCCCCAACACCAACCAGGCAATGGTGCGCGCTCCCCCGCACAAAGCCTTCAACTCCAACAACAGGCCTGTCGGGAGGACCACAAGGGTGAACCACGTCAAGATTGACAAAGCTGAGGAAGCTCCTGACGTCGTTCTCGGTACATTCCCCGTAAACTCTTATCCAGCTAAAGTGTTGTTTGATACCGGAGCATCACATTCTTTCGTGTCAAAAATCTTTGCCACAACATACAAACTAATTGTGGTTCCACTAAGCAATCAAATCACTGTTCACTCCCCGGGATCTCAAATGTTGACTTCCAAGATAAGTAAGGACAACCAAATCCTAATTAGAGGTCGCATATTCCTTGCTTCACTCATGTTGCTGGGAAATTCTGACATTGATGTAATTCTTGGTATGGATTGGTTGAAGACCAATAAAGCAAAAATTGACTGTGCTCAAAAGTCAATAACTCACTCCCACCCTTCTGGCCAGATAGTCTATTCTCCAAATGAATCAAGTTACACTCAGCTTTACACACTCGATGCAAAACCTCTACCTCTACTCGAAAATGTTCCGATGGTTTGTGAATTCCCTGACGTCTTTCCAGAAGAATTGCCAGGAATGTCTCCGGACAAAGCTGTTGAGTTCGTGATCGAGCTTGAACCAGGTACTGCTCCAATCTCTAAGCATCCATACAAGATAGCTCCTCCTAAACTGAAGTTGTTGAAGGAGCAAATCGATATGTACATGGAGAAAGGTTACATTCAGCCTAGTTCCTCGGCTTGGGGTTGCGCAACTCTGTTCGTTGCCAAGAAGGACCAAACAAAGAGACTCGTTGTTGACTATCGTCCCCTTAACGAGAAAACCATCAAAAACAAGTATCCAATTCCTCGTATCGATGATCTTTTTGATCAACTTGTTGGAGCCTCAATATTCTCCAAGTTGGACTTGAGGATGGGTTACCATCAAATAAAGATCAGAAAGGAAGATATTCCAAAGACAGCCTTCACCACTCGCTACGGTCTATATGAATACACTGTCATGTCCTTTGGTCTCACCAATGCACCGGCGACCTTCTCTCGACTCATGAATTCCGTCTTCCACGAATACCTCGACAAGTTCGTTGTGGTATATCTTGATGATATTCTTGTCTACTCAAAATCTGAGGAAGAGCATGGAGAACATCTTCGTCTCACTCTCATGAAGCTTCGCGAGCATCGACTCTATGCCAAATACTCCAAATGTGAGTTCTGGATTTCAGAAGTTGCTTACCTTGGTCATATCATCCCTCCCAAGGGCATAGCCATTGACCTAGAAAAGGTTAGAGCAATTGTTGATTGGAAACCTCCTAAGACGGTGAAGCAAGTCAGATGTTTTCTTGGCTTGGCTAACTATTGCCGTTGTTTCGTCCAAAACTTCTCCAAGATTGCCAAACCTCTCACTGATCTCACAAAGAAGGACAAGAAGTTCATTTGGTCTCCACAATGTGATGAAAGTTTTAATCTCCTCAAGATTAAACTCACTTCTACACCAGTTCTGGTTGGCCCAGATCCTACTAAACCTTTCCAGATATTCTGTGATGCATCTCTCCAAGGTCTAGGAGCAGTTCTTATGCAAGAACGTCAAGTTGTGGCTTATGCTTCACGTCAGTTCAACCCACATGAGCAAAATTATCCCACTCATGACCTTGAACTCACAGCAGTTGTGTTTGCCCTCAAGAAATGGAGACAATACTTGTTGGGTAACCGCACTGAAATCTTCTCCGATCATAAGAGTCTGAAATACATCTTCACTCAACCAGATCTAAACCTCGGGCAAAGGAGATGGATTGAAAAGATCAAAGACTTCGATCTTACCATTTCTTACACTCCAAGCAAGGCTAATGTTATGGCCAATGCTCTCAGTCGCAAATCCTATTGCAATAATCTCATGATCATGGAAAGCCAACCTCCTCTTCATGAAGAATTCCAGAAGCTGAACCTTGGTCTTGTTCCTCAAGGCTATCTTGCAATCTTGACAGCCAGTCCAACTCTCGAGGACAAGATTCGTTCTGAACAACTTCGTGATGCTGAAATCAAGAAGATTGTAGAGCACATCAAAGAAGGAAAGGATAAATTCAAGTCTTTCTCAATTGATGACAAAGGAACTGTGTTCTTCGAAGGACGCATTGCAGTTCCTCAAATTCAAAGTCTCAAAGATATCATTCTCAAGGAGGCTCATGAACTCCATACACCCTGGAAGTACAAAGATGTACCAGGATCTCAAAACACTGTATTTGTGGCCTGGCATGAAACGTGAAATTGATCAATACGTTTCTGAATGTGATGTTTGTCAACGTGTCAAGGCAGTTCATCAGAAAACAGCCGGTCTTCTCCAACCTCTCAAAATCCCTGAGTGGAAGTGGGACATGATTGAAATGGACTTCGTTACTGGTTTCCCAAAGTCCAAGAAGGGCAACGATGCAATCTTCGTTGTCATTAATCGTCTCACTAAAGTAGCTCACTTCTTCCCTGTCAAAGAAATGATCTCAGTTAGCCAGTTAGCAGAACTCTACACAGCAAAGATTGTTCCTCTTCATGGTGTTCCATTGGAAATAAGCTCAGACCGTGGAAGCATATTCACTTCTCATTTCTGGAAGAGTTTCCAAGATGCATTGGGCACCAAACTTCTGTTCAGCACAGCGTATCATCCTCAGTCTCTAGGGCAAGTCGAAAGAGTCAATCAGATTCTCGAGGATATGCTCAGAGCATGTGGTCTCTCCTTTGGCATGAAATGGGAGGATTGTCTTCCATATGCTGAATTCTCCTACAACAACAGCTTCCAGGCAAGCCTAGGCATGGCACCATTTGAAGCACTCTATGGCCGCAGATGCAGGAGTCCAATCAATTGGTCTAGAGCTGGTGAACGTTCAATCTTAGGCCCTCACATTGTTAAGGAAGCCGAAGAGAAAGTTCGCATCATTCGTGACAATCTCAAGATTGCTCAGTCTCGTCAGAAGAGCTACTATGCCAGCAAGCACAGGGATATGATCTATGCACATGGTGACAAAGCATATCTCCGTGTAACTCCCCTCAGAGGCACTCATCGTTTTGGTGTGAAAGGAAAGCTTGCACCAAGATACATTGGTCCTTTCAACATTCTTTCGAGGCGTGCAGAAAATGCTTATCGTCTTGAACTTCCAGAAAAACTATCCAAGGTGCACGATGTGTTTCACGTGTCACAGCTCAAGAAGTGTTTCAAAGATCCAGATCGTGCAGTTGATCATGATTCCATTGAACTGCAAGACGATCTATCTTATGAGGAGCACCCTATTCAAATTCTCGATGAGACCGTTCAAGACTCGCAACAAGAGCACCAAATTCTTGAAAGTGCAATGGTCGCATCATTCCGATAAAGGGGCAACGTGGGAGACCGAAGAGGATCTTCGCAAGAAATATCCGGACCTTTTCTCTTCTCAGTAGGAATCTCGGGGCGCGATTCCTTCAAGGGGGGCGTTTTGTAACATCCCAAGTATGAAAACACCCCTAGAATGTTTGTTTCTTGTTTTCTTAAAGTTTTGCATCATGTCATCATACTCATTGCATTTGTTTTCATTTTTTGTTCCCATCTGTTTTCCTTTGTTTTCACAATTGAACTCCAAACAATATTTCAAATGCTTTGTTCATACTTGTTATGTTACAACTTTCCAAATAAAAGTTTCAAATTAAACTTCCATTTGTTTCCATGAAATAATAAAAAGCTCAACTATTATTTGTTCTTTAATAATCCACTTAATATAAATTGCATTCAAAATTCAAATCAAATCACAAACAGCACCCAATTTGAAATTATGAAAATCAACAAAACAATTATAATCATTTGATTCCAATTAAAACTATATGGTCACCATATTTAAATCTTGTTTTCAATAAACCACTTAACCTCAAATTCTTTCAAATTTGAATTAATTTACAAACAGCACTTTTATTTTGAAACTTTTGGAAAACAAAGTTGGCAATTGGTTGCTGTTGTAATAACTAACTTAACCAAATTTATTCTAAAATTTTCCAACACCAAAAACCTAGCTATTTCTTCCTATTTCATTTCTGCAAAAAATAAAATAACAAAACAAATAAAAAAAAAAGGAAAAACGCTTCAGAGGGGGGGAGCAGCACGGCCCAGCCCACTCCCTGGCCCGATACCGTTTCGCTCCACCCCCCTCTCTTTCTTCTCGCTTTTCGGCGCCATCTCCATCTGTCCACGTCGGCGACAGTAACGCGGCAACGGCCACCGTCGCCCCTACCCCTCTATATAGCCACCCTAGGCCCCGCGCCGCTACCCTAACCTAGGCCACCTATCTCCCTCCTCCCTCTCGAGCTGCGCCGTCGCCTCCATCTCGCTGCCGCGATTTTCCCCACCTCTGCAACCTCACCCGAGCCACCCACCGCCTGAACCCATGGACGCCGCCGCCGTTGCAGCCCTCCTCCACCCTAGCTGACCGCGGGGATCAAACCACCGTGGCGTCCTCGACGTCGTCGACACCTGCACGACGCCAGCAAGCCACTGCATCCCCGCCGCCATCCTCGCCGCTGTCCGCGTCGTCCACCTCGCCGTCGTCTGAACCCGCGAGGATCGACGCCGTTCCCGTGCCCCACCTTCTACGCTGACCACGGGAACGAGCCCCCTCACCTTCCTCGACATCATCGACACCGCTGCGAGCCCCGAGGGAGTCTAGATCGCCGCCGCCGTCAACGTACTGTCGCCGCCGGAGTCTTCCTCGAGCCTCTGCAACGTCTACGGCGAGGTGATCACCGTGCTCTCCCTCTCCTGTCCCCTCTCTGCATCCTGAACGCGCGCGCAACCACAGCGAGCCAACGCATCCATCCACCGCGATTAGCCGCGTAGCTCGCCGCCGGCCACCGTCGTTCTCCGCCAGGTTCAGAAAGGTGCAGTTTTTCGTCAGTAAAAAGTTCAGTTCGAAACTGAACCTCAACTTGGCAGCGTCGCGTTTACTGACAAATACGAACGCTCACCGTAGTGGTAACGCTCCACTGCACGCCTTCCGCAGCGCGGGTTCGAGCCCTTGCGCTCGCGATTAAAACCCACACTTTTTGCGCAGGGCACTGACAGGGTGGCCCCCCCTGTCAGCTGTTGTGTGCGCACGCACGCCACGCTGGCCCCAGGGCCCACTGGCAGTGCCCTAGGGTAGCTAACTGCGCGGTGTAAAAGGAATTTCAACCTTTTCGTTTTCAACTAAGTCCTATTTCTTTACAGATTGGTCCCTGAAAATAAAATGCTAATAACTTTCATTTCCAAACTCCAAATAATATAAACAAAATATGTTTGTTGAACCAAATTTAATTATCTATCTATCTAAAGCAATCGTATTCTGTTTTGAATAATTCAAATGCACTCAAATTGCAAATTCAAACAAATCCTTTTCAAATTGGTTAAATCCATAACTAATTCATCCTTAATCCAAATAACATAAATAAAATATGTTTTCCATGACATTTTGAACCATCTTTCCAAATATAAATTTTGTTTCATGTTTTGAATAATTAAAATTGCTTAGATAATTTAAACCTTGTTTAAATCATTTAAATTTGCTAAATTCATAACTTGCTCAACTTAAATTATTTTTGAACATATAAAATATGTTTTCAAACCAGAAAAACATAACCTTTTCAAATATGAATTTGATTTAATGTTTTGAACAAATAAAATTCAAATAATATTCCTACTTGAATTAAATGCAATTAAAACTTGTTCAAACTTGTTTAATTCATAAGTAATTCATTGTAATTCCTTTTTCAATAAGTGAAACATGTAATCCACCTAAAATTTTGTGCTCTTTTCAAATATTAACTTTGTTATCTGTTTTGAAAAATTTAACTTGATGAAACCAACAAATGCTTGTGTGACACCTTTAAGAAACCAAAATTTCTTAACTTAATAAACCAATTTCCAAACATGGTAAAAATCATTTCTACTTGCATCTAATGTTGTTTTCTTATTTCATCATGCATGCATCATGCTAATCAACTTGCACATGGTAATTAATTGTAGATCAATTGTTTCAACCTTAACTCATGGGCATCCATATGCAACCCAACTTGCATATGGGTCCATTTAAACTTGTTGTCTTGTCAATTAGTTTATTTGATGCATCCATTAATTGACATGCATCATCCCATGTTTGTGCACCTATGCCATGTTATTGATTGCCCGTCTTCCTTCGTTGTTTGGTTTTGCTTCTTCTCGATTAGACGACGATGTTGAGACAGACGAGCTTTACGACACCACTTCTGAGGACTTAGCTCAGTACCAGGCTGCAGAGCTTGCAGGCAAGTTATCACTCACATGAACCATTGAGTTCCTTTCCACACTTGTTACCGATACTATCCATTGTCTACTTTTGCTAGCCTATGTATCGTTGCTTGTTCTCCGAACCTATCACATGATATCCTGAACCCTGATATTGCCTCACCTCCACACCTATAACCCTTGCTTGTTGCCTTAGTCCTACTAGCATACTTAGGGTTGCTTGTGATCGAGTCTGTTGTCGGTTAATTCTTTTACCTTACTTATTTATGTTCTATGGGCTCAGGGTTTAATCAATCAACCTGTTAATGCTATGGTTAATAATAATATGCTGATAAGGCACCGGCAGGAGGCCCTGCGTGGTTTTGAGGCCTGCTAGTGTCGACCCTAATTAGGAAAAGAGTCTTGTCTACTGATCCATGATGAGCGCACTACCCGCATGTGGGAAGCGTGTATGGGCGCCCCCCTCAATTTGACTCGATTCGCATCTCGTCCAAATCGCCTCATTTAGTTCGGGTTTTCCATTTGCCGCATGCATGTTTTTGCGAGCCCAGCGCAGGGTGGAACTTTCGTAGTCGGCATATAGGGAGACACGTTCTTAGAGTGCTATGAGGGTCCCCTTTTCTTCGGGGGCTCGATTAGCCGTGCGCTCAAGGTGCTTTGGGCTTGATGCGAAGAAGGGTTGGGTTGTGTTGAGTGCCCCGCTTGGTGGAAGTGCATTTCCTATCTGGCGGGGTATTCTTACGTGTACGGCTAAATTGGTGCATCTCTGCAGGGTTAAATCTTCTCGAGAAGCCGTGTTTTCCGCGGTTATGGTTGACTTGGTGAAAGTACTGGCTAACAAGTACTCAGAACAACTTACACCTAACTAATGTTAATCACCTAACTAATGCTAATCCTGACTAGTAATAGCATTATTGACACAATAACCTGATCCACCATTAATCCAACTGTGTGAGTTATCCTTGGGTTGCTTCCTTAGTAGGGGGTAACATTGGATGGGTTTGTTTGAAGTTATCTTTCAGTTGGTTACTATACGCGATCTTATCTTCTTTCTGTTATCCGGAACTTGTAGTATATCTCTGTAGTTGGTTAGAGCAGCCCGCTGCAGCTGTTATATCACCTATTCTTCCGTTGAACCCAAAGCATCCGTGCTTGTGTTGACGGGTAACTCTTTGGTGAAGTGTGAGTCTTGCTTGCCAGTACTTGGATGTACTGACCCCTTTGGGGCTGTGGCTTACGCAGACTACGATTACGAGGATCCCCTTGGAGGCTACTATGTGGAGTACGACGAGACTGCAGACGAGTAGATAGCGGACCCGGGCAGGATCCGAAGACTACGTGGATGGGCGTCGTCTTCTTTTCATTCCCGGCTTCTTAAGCGTATTTGGATTTGTCTGTACTCAGACGCTTGATTGCTTCCGATGTGATGTAATGATGCTATGTTGGGACAGGTGTCCTCTGGATGATTGTATTTGCTATTCTCTGCCCTAGTGAGGGCCAGTTGCAACTTATTTCCATCTTTTGTGTCTTAGAGATATGTTGTGGTATCATTCCGTTTAACGCCGTTGACGTACCATGTGTGATTGGTATGCAGTACTTCAATGGTAGTATCTTGATCTCTATGGGATAGTTTACATCGACGATGGAAAAGCAGAGTTTGGTTGTCGCACATAAGTGCTGGCCTACTCGTAAGAGGATGCGGGAGCAGTTAGGCCCCGTAATCCAAGCATCTGCTTTCCAGTTCGGCCCGGTGAGTATCCCCTAGAAGTCAGGGTACGACATCCTAGCCATGGACTCACAAGGGCTTCAGGGTTACCAGACTCGGTCGCAACAAACAACGGCAGGCAGACTGGATTCATCGACACGTAGTCCACGAATCACACATGCTAGTCATAACCAACTATGCATATCAAAGCGTCCACGAATCGAATGAAACTAAAGGAAACGGGCCCAAAGCTATACAGAGATGCTATGTGTCTAGAAAGTGCAACAACAATCGAGGGTTACTGGGGTTACCTCGCCCCGGGCCGATCACATCGACAGGCGGGCTCGGACATGGATAATCGGCTCCACAACCCCTCGACCGTGACAACTATGCAGGCATAGCCAAAACTGTATAACAATGAGCTCAAAACCAACAACCAATCAAAGTAGTACTCTAACATGAAGCTTTATTCAATAGGTGTTACTAGAGTATAGCTTACAAGCAGAGGTCACACGACCCAACATTACATCAGACAATGGAAGGCAAATTTTGTTGCTAATCAACAAGAACCAAAAAGGCCTAAGAGGCCGCAACATAAGGCGACGTCCCAGCCCATAGATTCCAGGCTGCTACCTGGGAACCCCAAACTACTCGTCGATGTCCACGTTGAACCACCACTGAAGTGACGAACTCCACCTGAACTAAAATTAAGCAAACCTGAGTACTGGAGGTACTCAACAAGACTTAATTAACCTATTATATATCTGCTATCTTTAGAAAGGGTTTTATGAAGGCTGATTTGCGTAAAGCAATCTTTGTTTTGCAAGTTGAGGGAGGAATAGCACGTCTCATGGAGTATTTTGAAAACAGATGAGAAAGCTACTCAACTACTGATATCATCATCTTCTTGTACTCCACCAAGTCCTTCTCATTCCCACACTATATCATGCTACAAGGATCACCCCTCTCGGCATCTCCGAGGAGGCACCCTTCAATCATGGTTGACAAGTTTTAGACATTCCATTGAGGTTATCTATGATCACAGAATCCGTTGCCAAGTCGTCTGTAACCGTGGACACGGCTTCTCGAGAAGATTTATCCCTGCAGGGGGTACACTTTACCCACACGTACCATCCGACTCTTAACGCCACATGTACGCTCGTCCATGGAGAGCCGAAGAGGGTGGCTGGCCACGACCTTTACCTTGCTCGACCCTATCCATGAGTCAACCCAAACAGGGCCACCCCGTCAACAGGGAGTTGACCACCTCCTGACGGCACCTGTTCTGTGAGTCGGGAACAAGATCCGTGTACGTCCATCACTTGTCCCGGTCACGCCCTAAGTTTTCTCCAAATCGTTTTCTGACTCACACGCAGATGGAAAGATCAAACTACGTGACTCATGGACGTGGTCAAACAAGTTAGTTAGTCGAGCGCGGTCTGTTAGGCCCCGCGTGTGGTTGCACGCTCAGTCTTGGCTTCGAAGGTGAGAACTCGCTCCTAGGGCATGAACAGGACAAAACGCCACAACCAATTGTGGCCTCACATCCATGCCGTTGTTTAATCAAGTTTATCAAAGATAATGCAATTCACAACAACTTGACATAAAAGATTCACGTATTGACTAGATTCATCAACCGGATGGATCAGATCACAACTAGGCATGGCTAAGCAAGACTCACAGGCTTTAGCGGAGTGCGCACAAACAAACCTATAGCTGCTAGGTGCAGTGGATCAGGATATCTAGGTTATGCAGTATATAGGAGAACTCTATCTACTGAAATCAAATAGTTTGGAACCGAATGCAAAGTACGAGATTCAAATCACTTTGAAACCATATATGAGCAGATAAGAGGTTATGCTTGCCTTGGTTATAAGAAAACCAGATAAAGATCTTCTGGGATAAGTGCTTGACTTGTCGGTTAGGATCAAGTATTCACCATTGGATTGCTGGCCTTCACTTCGGAGTCACGTTCTACCGAGGGGGAAACAACACCGAAAGAGAAATAACAATCAACACATGGCATCGATGCAATGCACAATATGTATGCATGAGCAAGTTAATGCAATGAAATAAAGCCCTAAACATGCTCGATGAGTTGCTAGATTCGTATGTCAGTTATGCAATTTTACTGAAATTATCCCGAAATAGACCCTAGAGGGGCAGTTCGGATGACTATGAAAGTAGGCATCATTTTAAAAGCTCAAATGGGTTTGAAAACATCATAACTAGGTTTACTTTGTCATTTTGAGCAATTTGGTATATAACTTTTAATTTTATAATTTTAGTGAATAAAAACTTATTTTTCTATTTTTAAATGAATAAACAACATTAAATAAAGTTCAAAACTCAACTTTGTCAAACATGAATGAAAATGATATAGTTGGGTAGAGAATAATTTTCTGAACATTTTGGTACTTTACTTATATTTTTCTGAGATATAAAAAAAAGTTATTGATTAAACAATTTTATTCATTTTTCTGGAATTTAAAAGAGATAGGGATATGACGTCACAATGACGTACATGTGACATCACGCGGAGGAAAATTCTCTAATGAATTTGAAATTGAACGAATAGCGGTTTAATTTTCAAATTAAACTGAACTAAGATGTGGAGGAGGACGAGACGATTGCGTTGGTGGTGGCGTTTGACCGAGAGGATGCCGGAGTGGCCGGCGGCGAGCGATGGCGCGGCGGCGGCCGGCGGTCGATGGTGGCCGGAGGATACAGAGGGGCAGGGACCAAGAGGGAGGTACCAGAAGACTCACCACCACTCGGGGATGCTAGAGGAGTTGTCGGAGGGGGAAGGGGCGGCCGGAGGTGACGGCATCGACCGCGGCGGCCGACGGCCGGACTTCGGGAAGAAGCAGATGGCGGCGGTGACTCCGAACGCTCCAAGGCAATTACTTCACCGGGGAGGATACTGAGGACGAGACGGAGCTTCCTGGGTACTCTGTTGGTCTCGGGGTGGCTCCGTTCGCCGGCGCCAGCGACGGGTATCCGGCAGCTAGGGTTCCGGCCATATGCTGCCAGGGAGCAAGAGAAGAGGGGAAAGGAGGGTGTAGCGAGGAGGGAGGCGAGATGGGGACGTCTCCCTCACCCCTTTTCTGCGAGGGAGGCCCAGGAGGACGTGGAGGACGCCGTCTACTGGCCGGAGAGGAAGAAGACAAAAGGGACGATTTGCAAAAACCCCCTAGAAAAAAATAGAGATTCACCAAAAGGTCCTTTTCTCCTTTAAAACAGCACATGAAACAGATGTTTTGGGGGCCTTTTTTAAAACAGAAAATTTGGCAAAAATAATATTTGGAAAGCTTATAAAATTTTCAACAACACCATGTGTTTCTTTGGTGTAATTGAAATATTTTTCAGAACAAGATTTTGGGAACCAAAAGAAGTACCATATGTGGGATTTTGTCAAACCATTTAAATTCACAATTTAAATTGGTTAAAACATGATTTGAATTTTTTGTTTCATGCATGTATGAGATGAACACAACACCACACACCCTAGTTTAGCAAAATTGGGATGTTACAACATGGGAGGGTGAGAGCCCCGTCCGGCTCGGACCCTGTCGCATCACGAGGCGCCGTCAACGAGCCAGGTTGTTTGGGAATGCAGCCCAAATCGGGCGGTAGACTCCGTCCAAGGCTAAATACAGGCGAGAGACCGATAGCGAACAAGTACCGCGAGGGAAAGATGAAAAGGACTTTGAAAAGAGAGTCAAAGATTGCTTGAAATTGCCGGGAGGGAAGCGTATGGGGGCCGGCGATGTGCCCCGGCCGTATGCGGAACGGCTTTTGCTGGTCCGCTGCTCGGCTCGGGGTGTGGACTGTTATCGGCTGCGCCGGCGGCCAAAGCCCGGGGGCCTTAGGTGCCCCCGGTGGCTGTCGTCGGCACGGCCGGTACCCGCGCGCCGAAAGGCGTGTCCCTTGGGACACTACGCTGCAACGGCCTGTGGGCTCCCCATCCGACCCGTCTTGAAACACGGACCAAGGAGTCTGACATGCGTGCGAGTCGACGGGTTCTGAAACCTGGGATGCGCAAGGAAACTGGCGAGCGGGAGGCCCTCATGGGCCGCACTGCTGGCTGACCCTGATCTTCTGTGAAGGGTTCGAGTTGGAGCACGCCTGTCGGGACCCGAAAGATGGTGAACTATGCGTGAGCGGGGCGAAGCCAGAGGAAACTATGGTGGAGGCTCGAAGCGATACTGACGTGCAAATCGTTCGTCTGACTTGGGTATAGGGGCGAAAGACTAATCGAACCATCTAGTAGTTGTTTCCCTCCGAAGTTTCCCTCAGGATAGCTGGATCCCATTACGAGTTCTATCAGGTAAAGCCAATGATTAGAGGCATTGGGGGCGCAACGCCCTCGACCTATTCTCAAACTTTAAATAGGTAGGATGGTGCGGCTGCTCCGGTGAGCCGTGCCATGGAATCGGGTGCTCCAAGTGGGCCATTTTTGGTAAGCAGAACTGGCGATGCGGGATGAACCGGAATCCGGGTTACGGTGCCCAACTACGCGCTAACCTAGAACCCAAAAAGGGTGTTGGTCGATTAAGACAGCAGGACGGTGGTCATGGAAGTCGAAATCCGCTAAGGAGTGTGAAAGAACTCACCTGCCGAATCAACTAGCCCCGAAAATGGATGGCGCTAAAGCGCGCGACCCACACCCGGCTATCTGGGCGAGCACCATGCCCCGATGAGTAGGAGGGTGTAACATCCAAGTATGAAAACAATCCTTAGAATGTTTGATTCCTTTGTTTAATTTAAGCAATGCATCATATCATCATCCTCATATTTATTTCTGTTTGCATTGTTTTCATATGAAATTTTAAACTTGTTATCAACTTCTGTTTTCACACTTGTCTGTTACAACACTTTCAAATAAAGAAGTGCAAACTAAACACCTCTTTTGTTTTCAAGCAACTCATTATAATTCACCTTTTAAGTTGTTGCAAAAATCAATTGCTCAATTTAATCAATTATTTCCAAGTCTTTCCCAAACTCAAAACAATTCTCAAATCATCAAAATTTTGAATCCATGAAGTGATCACAACTTGGTATTCTTCAAAAACATTCTAAACCCTAGGGGAAACCCTATTGATTTTGCCTTGTTTTTCCAATAATAAATAATATGGCAATTTTCACTTAATTTGGTTCAATTTTGAAACAGCAATCAACATTTGAAATTTTGAAAACCAAAAATACCAAATGGTTTCTTTTCACCTAAGAAGCTTACCCAAATTTTCCCAAAATTTTATCTAAGTTAAAACCTATTTATTTCTTCCAAAAGCTTTGGCTACAAAAAAAAACAGCACATCTCATATTTAAAAAAAAAAAAAAAAAGAAGAAAAAAAAAAAGAGCAAACGTTTCAACCAGGTGGGGGAGAAGGCCCAGCCCACCTGGTTGGCCCGATACCCCCCCCCATCTTCTACCTCCGTACAGGAGGGTGACGCCATGGATGAAAGCGACAGGCTCCTCCTCCTGAACCACTCGATGCTCCTCCCCCTCCTCTATATCTCCCCCTCTCCCCTCCCGAGCCAAACCCTAACCCTAGGTCGCATCTCCTCCCTCCTATTCCCCAGCCGCCGCCACCATCGAGGGAGAACTCCCTCCTCTGCTTGCCACGGCCACCCGCCGCCGGAGCACGGCGCCGCCGCCTCGGCCACTCTCCGACCGCGCCGAGGGCGTCCACGCGACGCTGGTACTGCCACCTCTCCATTCCCCTTCCTACTCCCTCCTTTCCCTGTTGTTTTGGGCACCGTATTCTTCCATGAAGTTTGCCGTTTTGCCTCTGTACGTCGTCAGATTACCAGCGCTGCTCCTGTCGTGTGCTTGCAGGTTCAGTTAACACATCGCGTTGGCAAGCCTTCAAAACCCAACCCGCACCTCATCCATCAACATCCGCAGCGACTTCCCCTCTGGTCTGAAGCGAGCGCAGCAGACCCGAAGGTCTCGAGGTCGAATCCCCAACACCCCTTTTTCTCGTTCTTTTTCAGTACTGAACCGCACCCCAGTACCTTACCTTGTTCAGAGGTGCAATCCCACCACACACAGCACATCTAGCCTAGTGGTGTTGTTCCTTTGCATGAACCAGGAGGTGGAGGGTTCAAGTCCCCTCTCTCCCAAAATAAAACCAGTTTTATTTTTGCAATGTTTTGGTACTGAAATTTTTAGCAAATCGCACCTAAGCCCCTGGCCCTTATTTCCAGCCCCTGGAAAATTTTTTCCTAAGTCCCTAGAGGCACTAAAATGGCAGATTCACCCCAATTTTTGTAAATTGCATAAATAAATCATCCTAACCCCAAATCCAACATTTTTGATATATTTTCAATACCAAATTAAATGCTCTATCCAAATATAAAATTTGTTTACTGTTTTGAATATTTTAAATTGGTGCAAAATTTGAATTCTTGTCAAATTCCCTTAAATTTGCAAAATTCATAACTTGTTCATAAAAATTCCAAATTTCACAAACCAAATATGTTTTTCAATCAACTTTTCATGTACTTTTCAAATATAAATTTTGTTTTCTGGTTTGAACAATTTAAATTGCCTAAACTATTTAAACCATGTTTAATTCAATTAAAAATTGTTTAATTTTGTTTAAATCATAACTAAATAATCCAAAGTCCAATTTCAAATTGTGAAACATGTAATCCAACAAAAATTTGCTAACCTTCTCAAATATAAAATTTGTAATTGGTTTTGCATACTTTAAATTGTTGACAACAATCAATACTTGTTCAACACCTTAAGTACCAATATCTCCAAACTTGTTAGTGTTTTCAAAAATGATTAACTATCATTCCAATTGCAATTAACTTGTTATCTTATTGTCCCTCATCATGCATGCATCATACTAAGCCACTTACACATGATGCTTAGTGATAGAACAATTAATTCAACTCCAATCATGGGCTTCCATATGCATCCTTTTGCATATGGAATCCATTTAAACTTGTGTTGCATGTCAAGCAAGTTATTTTGGTGCATCTATTAAACATGACATGCATCATCCAATGTTTGTGCACAATGCCATGTCAATGTTTGTTTACATATCTGTTTTGTTTGTTTGCTTCTTCTCGGTTAGACGACGACTACGTTGAGACCGACGATCCTTACGACACCACTTCTCAGGACCTAGCCCAGTACGATACTGAGCTGCCAGGCAAGTTATCACTCACATGATTCATCGAGTTTCCTTTCCACACTTGTTGTCGATACTATCCTGTTGTCTATTATTGCTAGCCATATGTATCGTTGCTTGTTCTCCGAACCTATCACATGATTCCCTGAACCAATGATACTGCCTCACCTCCATACCTACAGCCTTTGCTTGTGCCTGTTCTTACCTAGCATGCTTAGGGTTGCTTTTACTCGAGTCTGTTGTCGGTTATTACTTTTGTCATCTTATTATCTTGTACCGGGGCTCGATGTTAATAAATCAATCCTGTTAATTGCTAATGGTAAATAATAATTTGATGATAAGGCACCGGCAGGAGGCCCATGAGAGGTTTTGAAGCCTGCTAGTGTCGACCCTAATAGGAAAAGGGTCTTGTCTACTGATCCATGATGAGCGCACTACCCGCATTTGGGAAGCGAGTATGGGCGCCCCCCTCAACTTGACCTGATTCGCATCTCGTCCAAATCATCTCATTTAGTTCGTGCTTTCTATTTGCCGCATGCATGTTTTTGCGAGCCCAGCGCAGGGTGGAACTTTCGTAGTCGGCATATAGGGGGACACGGTCTTAGAGTGCTATGAGGGTCCCTTTTCTTCGGGGCTTGATTAGCCGTGCGCCCAAGGTGCTTTGGGCTTGATGCGAGGAATGGTTGGTTGTGTAGAGTACCCCGCTTGGTGGGTAGCTTCCCATCTGGCGGGTTATTCTTGAGTGTACGGCCAAATTGGTGCAACCCTGCAGGGATAATCTTCTCGAGAAGCCGTGTTTTCCGCGGTTATGGATTACTTGGTGAAAGTACTGGCTAACAAGTACTCAGGACAACTTCAACTTAATGATCAATCATGATTCACCCACTGTTTAATAACCTGACTAGTAATAGGTTATTCACACAATAACTTGATTCACCTTATCATAACTGTGTGAGTTATCCTCGGATTGCTTCTTTGGATAAGGGGTGAGATCCAGGATGGGTTTGGTTGAAGTTATCTTTCAGTTGGTTACAATCCTCGATCTCATCTTATTCTGTTAGCCGGAACTTGTAGTTATCTTCTGTAGTTGGTTAGCGCAGCCAGCAGCAACTTTTATATCACCCCTTTCTTCCGTTGATCCCAAGCATCAATGCTTGTGTTGACGGGTAACTCTTTGATGAACTGTGAGTCTTGCTTGCCAGTACTTGGATGTACTGACCCCGTTGGGGCTGTGGTTTACGCAGAGTACGACTACGGCTACGATGCTTCCCAGGACGGCTACTTCGTGGAGTTTGACGACGCTGCAGACGAGTAGATAGCTGGACCAGGGCAGGATTCAGAACCTACGTGGATGGGCTTCGTTTGCTTTATTTTTTCCTCCGGCTTCTTAAGCCTTCAGTCTTGTCTGTACTCAGACACCTTTGTTTGCTTCCGCTGATGTAATGAATGACATGTTGGGACATGTGTCCTCTGGATGATTGTATTTGCTATTTCTGCCTTAATGAAGGCCAGTTGCAACTTATTTCCATCTTTTGTGTCTTAGAGATATGTTGTGATTATCATTCGTTCAAAGCCGTTGACGTACAGTGCGTGATTGTTATGAAGTACGTCAAGGGTAGTGCCTGTGATTTCTAGTGGATAGTTTACATCGACGATGGAATAGCGGAGCTTGTGTTGTCGCGCATAAGCGCAGGCCTACCAGGAAGCTGGGACGTGGGAGCAGGTATGCCCCATAATCCAAGCATCTGCTATCCAGTTCGTGCGGTGAGTATCCCTTAGAAGTCAGGGTGCGACAAATGGTATCAGAGCCTGTCTGCCTGTAGGATCCCTTTTTACTGGTCGCAGTTGAGTCTAGAAACTATTTTGTAGCTATATAGGAAAAATGAAACGTGAGAGTAGGAATTCTGTTCTTTTTCTTCTTTTCCCCACCCTCCCTCCCTTTTCTGGTAAGGAAGTGCAACGTTGATTTTTTCCCTTCTCATCTAAACTTTCAAGTTAGGATTTCACGAATTCTGGTTTCTCTGGGATAGTTATATCTACTAGTCCATAGGAATGGAGGTGGTTGTGACATGATTTATCATGTTGCCTACTCACGATTGAGAACGGTGGCAAATAGGCCCCGGAAGCAGATCCTCTATTCCTTAAGCAGTAGATATTGATCCTTTAGAAGCCGGATGGGTTTTCCGTAGTACCTCAGGAGTTTTGGTCAAGTTTTCCCAGTGTTGCTTCAATATCATGTTCTTTCAACATTCTTATCGTCCATTGAACCTTGTTGAGTTCCACATCCTTTTTCATCTACCGGAGCCTAATCAAACCTTTCCCGATATCTGCAGATGGATCTCAGGTTCTACCCGCAGGTGGTTAGGATGACTCGCTGTGAGGACACCGCCGGTTATCCGGAGATGCTCAGGGATATGGTTACCTATCTGGGGTTCCGTTGGGCACCAGAGTACCAGGTCTACGAGCACCAGCGCGAGTTCGAGCAGACTTTCTACCGGGCCATCGTCTACATTCTGTCGGATGATGGCAGGAGCTTTGTTCACCAGTACGAGGCAGTAGGTTCCACAGTGGATATGGCCGTGCAGCAGTCAGCGTACGTGAGTCTCACCGTTCTCCGTGCTGATTACTGGGGGTTTGATGATTCCAGTTATCGTCACATCCCCCGTGGTTACATCACGGCAGCGGGAGTTCACTTCACTGACCACCGCGACCTGGATACCTACGAGTCTGATAGCTCCAGGCTGCACACTACTGCCCAGTTCGTGAGGCACAGTGACGCAGTTGCTTCCACACTTTCTCAGGAGTTAGCCTCAGTCAGGGAGCAGCTCCACCTTGCTCTCACCCGTCTGGCGACGTACACCACAGACTTTGTTGGAGATGAGCGCTTTGCACGTTGCGTTCAGTCAGCTGGTCTTCCGTTGCCAGATGCTGGAGGTTACGAGCCGGTCAGAGGTCCACTTCTCCACCTCGGTGCAGGTTACACGGGGATTCCTCGATATGGAGCACAGGAAGAGGATGCCTTCTACTTCACCACTCCGAGAGTTGCTCTCAGAGCATTTCCTATCTACAGGGATCGTCGTGATACCTACTTCCGTGGGGTTCCTCCTCACCGTATCTCTCGTCGTACTACTCACCGCCGTCCTGCGTGATGAGCATGGGAGTACCGATGTACCCGTTCCTAGCTATGTTTAGTTATCCTTGTCTTTCGAACCATGTGTTGGTCTGTTGGATATTCTGATGTATTTGAACATGTGATGATGTACCTGTTGGTTATCTATTCATGCGTCGGAATAATCTATCTTTCGGTTACCAAGTCTATCCTGTTGTATTGTTGTGCTAAAATGAATTTCTGTCCAGGATGCCTCCAACCAGGAACACCCCGCCTCCACCACCACCAATGGGGGAACTGTTGGCTCAGATGACCCAAGTGGTGACTCAGATGGCCCAGATCCAGGCTAACCAGCACAACAACCAGAATGCTCCGCGAGTCAGTATCAAGGAGTTTCTGAGCGTGGGTCCGAGGGCTTTCGTGGCAACACGTGAGCCTCTGGATGCTGATGACTGGATCAGGGAGATCAACAGGGCTCTGGAGATTGCTCATGTCGCTGAGGAAGATAAGGTCAAGTATGCCACCTACCTACTGAAGGGTCAGGCAGCTACTTGGTGGGAGAACTACCAGACCATGAGAGCTGGCTATCCTATCACCTGGGGATGTTTCAAGGATGCCTTCCTGAAGCACCACATCCCGGATGGTCTCATGGAAAGGATGCGTGAGGAATTCTGCTCTCTCAGACAGGGCAAGCTGGACGTCCTCGGCTACCAGAACGAGTTCAATCGTCTCGCTCGGTATGCTGGTGACGAAGTGTCCACCGAGACCAAGAAGATGGCAAGGTTCCGTCGAGGCTTTAACCCGGAACTGAAGTACGCTCTCACCAACATCAAGTGCAAGGACTTCGTCGAGCTCGTGAACACCGCGCTCAATGAGGAGAATGGGCGCAAGGCGTTCGAAGAGTCCCGCAAGCACTCGCGCGAGGGTGGTTCCTCCTCCAACATGACCACCCCTCCGCAGAAGCGCCGCATCTGGGTGCCAAATGGTGCTGTCACTCGGGCTCCAAATGCCCAACCTCCTCCAGGCTTTGGTCCCCGCCCGCCCAACCCATCTCAGATGCAGGGTCAGAGGATTCCAATGGGACAGCCAAGGCCAGGTCCTCCTCGTGTCATCACTTGCTTCAAGTGCAAGCAGACTGGGCACTACGCTGATAAGTGCACTCAGAGGCAGCTACCTCCACCTCCTCGCCCCAACACCAACCAGGCTATGGTTCGTGCTCCCCCGGCTAAAGCCTTCAACTCCAACAACAGGCCTGTCGGGAGGAACGCGAGGGTGAACCATATCAAGGCCGACAAAGCTGAGGAAGCCGCTGACGTCGTTCTCGGTATATTACCCGTAAACTCTTTTCCAGCTAAAGTGTTGTTTGATACTGGAGCATCGCATTCGTTCGTGTCAAAGATATTTGCTACAACGTACAATTTAGCTCTGGTTCCGCTAAGCAATCAAATCTATGTGCACTCTCCGGGAACTAAAATGATTACTTCCAAGATAAGCATGGACAATCAGATCCTAATTGGAGGACGCATATTCCTTGCTTCACTCATGTTGCTGGGAAATTCTGACATTGATGTCATTCTGGGTATGGATTGGTTGAAGACCCACAAAGCTAAAATTGACTGTGCTCAAAAGTCAATAACTCTCTCTCACACTTCAGGCCAGATAGTCTATTCTCCATATGGATCAAGTTCTGTTCAGCTGTTCAACCTCGATGCCAAACCCCTTCCTGAAATTGAAAATGTTCCGGTGGTTTGTGAATTTCCTGACGTCTTTCCAGAAGAGTTGCCAGGGATGCCTCCGGACAGAGCAGTTGAGTTCGTGATCGAGCTTGAGCCAGGTACTGCTCCAATCTCTAAGCATCCATACAAGATAGCTCCTCCTGAACTGAAATTGTTGAAGGAGCAAATCGATATGTACATGGAAAAAGGTTACATTCAGCCTAGTTCCTCCGCTTGGGGTTGCCCAACTCTGTTTGTTGCCAAGAAGGATCAAACAAAAAGACTCGTGGTTGACTATCGTCCTCTCAACGAGAAAACAATCAAGAACAAGTATCCACTTCCTCGTATCGATGATCTTTTTGATCAACTTGCTGGAGCCTCAATATTCTCAAAGTTGGACTTGAGGATGGGTTACCATCAGATAAAGATCAGAAAGGAAGATATTCCAAAAACAGCCTTCACCACTCGTTACGGTCTTTATGAATTCACCGTCATGTCATTTGGTCTCACCAATGCACCGGCAACGTTCTCAAGACTCATGAATTCTGTCTTCCATGAATACCTCGACAAGTTCGTTGTGGTATATCTTGATGACATCCTAGTCTACTCAAAATCCGAGGAAGAGCATGGAGAACACCTTCGTCTCACTCTCATGAAACTTCGCGAGCATCGTCTGTATGCCAAGTATTCCAAATGTGAGTTCTGGATTCCAGAAGTTGCATATCTTGGTCATATAATCTCTGCCAAAGGCATTGCCATTGATCCTGAAAAGGTTAAGGCAATTGTTGATTGGAAACCCCCTAAGACGGTGAAGCAAGTTAGAAGCTTTCTTGGCTTGGCTAGCTATTGCCGTCGTTTTGTCCAAAACTTTTCCAAGATTGCCAAACCTCTCACTGATCTCACAAAGAAGGACAAAAAGTTCGTTTGGACTCCACAATGTGATGAGAGTTTCAACCTCCTGAAGACTAAACTCACTTCCACACCTGTTCTAGTTGGTCCAGATACTACCAAACCTTTCCAGATATTCTGTGATGCATCTCTCCAAGGCCTAGGAGCAGTTCTTATGCAAGAACGTCAGATTGTGGCTTATGCTTCACGTCAGTTGAACCCACATGAGCAAAACTATCCCACTCATGATCTTGAACTTGCAGCAGTGGTGTTTGCCCTCAAGAAATGGAGACAATACTTGTTGGGTAACAAAACTGAAATCTTTTCCGATCATAAGAGTCTGAAATACATCTTCACTCAGCCAGATCTGAACCTAAGGCAAAGGAGATGGATTGAGAGGATTAAAGACTTTGATCTCACCATTTCTTACACTCCGGGCAAGGCTAATGTTATGGCCGATGCTCTCAGTCGCAAATCCTATTGCAATAATCTCATGATCATGGAAAGCCAACCTCCACTTCATGAGGAATTCCAGAAGCTAAACCTTGGTCTTGTTCCTGAAGGATACCTTGCTAGCTTGACAGCCAGCCCAACTCTCGAGGAAAAGATTCGTTCTGAACAGCTTCGTGATAATGAAATCAAGAAGATGGTAGAGCAAATCAAGGAGGGCAGTGATAAATTCAAGTCCTTCTCAATTGATGACAAAGGAACTGTGTTCTTCGAAGGACGCATTGCAGTTCCTCAGATTCAAAGTCTAAAGGATATCATTCTCAAGGAGGCTCATGAAACTCCTCTATCCATTCACCCTGGAAGTACAAAGATGTACCAGGATCTTAAGACTCTGTATTGGTGGTCTGGCATGAAACGTGAAATTGCTCAATACGTTTCTGAATGCGACGTTTGTCAACGTGTTAAGGCAGTCCATCAAAAGACAGCAGGTCTACTCCAACCTCTGAAAATTCCTGACTGGAAGTGGGACATGATTGAAATGGACTTCGTTACTGGGTTTCCAAAGTCCAGGAAAGGCAACGATGCAATCTTCGTTGTTATTGATCGTCTCACTAAGGTTGCTCACTTCTTTGCTGTCAAGGAAACTATCTCAGCTAGCCAGTTAGCAGAGCTCTACACAGCAAGGATTGTTCCTCTTCATGGTGTACCATTGGAAATAAGCTCAGATCGTGGAAGCATCTTCATTTCTCATTTCTGGAAAAGCTTTCAAGAAGCGTTGGGCACTAAACTTCTGTTCAGCACAGCTTATCACCCTCAGTCTCAGGGGCAAGTAGAAAGGGTCAATCAGATTCTCGAGGATATGCTCAGAGCATGTGGTATCTCATTTGGCATGAAATGGGAGGATTGCCTTCCATATGCTGAATTCTCCTACAACAACAGCTACCAGGCAAGCCTAGGCATGGCACCTTTTGAGGCACTGTATGGTCGCAGATGCAGGAGTCCAATCAATTGGTCTGGAGCTGGTGAACGTTCACTCTTAGGCCCTGACATTGTTAAGGAAGCCGAGGAGAAGGTTCGTATCATTCGTGACAATCTCAGGATTGCTCAGTCTCGTCAGAAGAGCTATTATGATAGCAAGCACAGGGATATGGTCTATGCACCTGGTGATAAGGCATATCTCCGTGTAACTCCCCTCAGAGGTACTCATCGTTTTGGTGTGAAAGGAAAGCTTGCACCAAGATACATTGGTCCTTTCAACATCCTCTCAAGGCGTGCAGAGAATGCTTATCGTCTTGAACTTCCAGAAAAACTATCCAAGGTGCACGATGTTTTCCACGTGTCACAACTCAAGAAGTGTTTCAAAGACCCAGATCGTGCAGTTGATCATGATTCCATTGAGCTGCAAGATGATCTGTCTTATGAGGAGCACCCTATTCGTATTCTCGATGAGACCGAGCGTAAGACTCGCAACAAGAGCACCAAGTTCTTGAAAGTCCAATGGTCGCATCATTCCGATAAAGAGGCAACGTGGGAGACCGAAGAGGATCTTCGCAAGAAGTATCCGGACCTTTTCATTTCTCAGTAGGGAATCTCGGGGCGCGATTCCTTCAAGGGGGGGCGTTTTGTAACATCCAAGTATGAAAACAATCCTTAGAATGTTTGATTCCTTTGTTTAATTTAAGCAATGCATCATATCATCATCCTCATATTTATTTCTGTTTGCATTGTTTTCATATGAAATTTTAAACTTGTTATCAACTTCTGTTTTCACACTTGTCTGTTACAACACTTTCAAATAAAGAAGTGCAAACTAAACACCTCTTTTGTTTTCAAGCAACTCATTATAATTCACCTTTTAAGTTGTTGCAAAAATCAATTGCTCAATTTAATCAATTATTTCCAAGTCTTTCCCAAACTCAAAACAATTCTCAAATCATCAAAATTTTGAATCCATGAAGTGATCACAACTTGGTATTCTTCAAAAACATTCTAAACCCTAGGGGAAACCCTATTGATTTTGCCTTGTTTTTCCAATAATAAATAATATGGCAATTTTCACTTAATTTGGTTCAATTTTGAAACAGCAATCAACATTTGAAATTTTGAAAACCAAAAATACCAAATGGTTTCTTTTCACCTAAGAAGCTTACCCAAATTTTCCCAAAATTTTATCTAAGTTAAAACCTATTTATTTCTTCCAAAAGCTTTGGCTACAAAAAAAAACAGCACATCTCATATTTAAAAAAAAAAAAAAAAAGAAGAAAAAAAAAAAGAGCAAACGTTTCAACCAGGTGGGGGAGAAGGCCCAGCCCACCTGGTTGGCCCGATACCCCCCCCATCTTCTACCTCCGTACAGGAGGGTGACGCCATGGATGAAAGCGACAGGCTCCTCCTCCTGAACCACTCGATGCTCCTCCCCCTCCTCTATATCTCCCCCTCTCCCCTCCCGAGCCAAACCCTAACCCTAGGTCGCATCTCCTCCCTCCTATTCCCCAGCCGCCGCCACCATCGAGGGAGAACTCCCTCCTCTGCTTGCCACGGCCACCCGCCGCCGGAGCACGGCGCCGCCGCCTCGGCCACTCTCCGACCGCGCCGAGGGCGTCCACGCGACGCTGGTACTGCCACCTCTCCATTCCCCTTCCTACTCCCTCCTTTCCCTGTTGTTTTGGGCACCGTATTCTTCCATGAAGTTTGCCGTTTTGCCTCTGTACGTCGTCAGATTACCAGCGCTGCTCCTGTCGTGTGCTTGCAGGTTCAGTTAACACATCGCGTTGGCAAGCCTTCAAAACCCAACCCGCACCTCATCCATCAACATCCGCAGCGACATCCCCTCTGGTCTGAAGCGAGCGCAGCAGACCCGAAGGTCTCGAGGTCGAATCCCCAACACCCCTTTTTCTCGTTCTTTTTCAGTACTGAACCGCACCCCAGTACCTTACCTTGTTCAGAGGTGCAATCCCACCACACACAGCACATCTAGCCTAGTGGTGTTGTTCCTTTGCATGAACCAGGAGGTGGAGGGTTCAAGTCCCCTCTCTCCCAAAATAAAACCAGTTTTATTTTTGCAATGTTTTGGTACTGAAATTTTTAGCAAATCGCACCTAAGCCCCTGGCCCTTATTTCCAGCCCCTGGAAAATTTTTTCCTAAGTCCCTAGAGGCACTAAAATGGCAGATTCACCCCAATTTTTGTAAATTGCATAAATAAATCATCCTAACCCCAAATCCAACATTTTTGATATATTTTCAATACCAAATTAAATGCTCTATCCAAATATAAAATTTGTTTACTGTTTTGAATATTTTAAATTGGTGCAAAATTTGAATTCTTGTCAAATTCCCTTAAATTTGCAAAATTCATAACTTGTTCATAAAAATTCCAAATTTCACAAACCAAATATGTTTTTCAATCAACTTTTCATGTACTTTTCAAATATAAATTTTGTTTTCTGGTTTGAACAATTTAAATTGCCTAAACTATTTAAACCATGTTTAATTCAATTAAAAATTGTTTAATTTTGTTTAAATCATAACTAAATAATCCAAAGTCCAATTTCAAATTGTGAAACATGTAATCCAACAAAAATTTGCTAAACTTCTCAAATATAAAATTTGTAATTGGTTTTGCATACTTTAAATTGTTGACAACAATCAATACTTGTTCAACACCCTTAAGTACCAATATCTCCAAACTTGTTAGTGTTTTCAAAAATGATTAACTATCATTCCAATTGCAATTAACTTGTTATCTTATTGTCCCTCATCATGCATGCATCATACTAAGCCACTTACACATGATGCTTAGTGATAGAACAATTAATTCAACTCCAATCATGGGCTTCCATATGCATCCTTTTGCATATGGAATCCATTTAAACTTGTGTTGCATGTCAAGCAAGTTATTTTGGTGCATCTATTAAACATGACATGCATCATCCAATGTTTGTGCACAATGCCATGTCAATGTTTGTTTACATATCTGTTTTGTTTGTTTGCTTCTTCTCGGTTAGACGACGACTACGTTGAGACCGACGATCCTTACGACACCACTTCTCAGGACCTAGCCCAGTACGATACTGAGCTGCCAGGCAAGTTATCACTCACATGATTCATCGAGTTTCCTTTCCACACTTGTTGTCGATACTATCCTGTTGTCTATTATTGCTAGCCATATGTATCGTTGCTTGTTCTCCGAACCTATCACATGATTCCCTGAACCAATGATACTGCCTCACCTCCATACCTACAGCCTTTGCTTGTGCCTGTTCTTACCTAGCATGCTTAGGGTTGCTTTTACTCGAGTCTGTTGTCGGTTATTACTTTTGTCATCTTATTATCTTGTACCGGGGCTCGATGTTAATAAATCAATCCTGTTAATTGCTAATGGTAAATAATAATTTGATGATAAGGCACCGGCAGGAGGCCCATGAGAGGTTTTGAAGCCTGCTAGTGTCGACCCTAATAGGAAAAGGGTCTTGTCTACTGATCCATGATGAGCGCACTACCCGCATTTGGGAAGCGAGTATGGGCGCCCCCCTCAACTTGACCTGATTCGCATCTCGTCCAAATCATCTCATTTAGTTCGTGCTTTCTATTTGCCGCATGCATGTTTTTGCGAGCCCAGCGCAGGGTGGAACTTTCGTAGTCGGCATATAGGGGGACACGGTCTTAGAGTGCTATGAGGGTCCCTTTTCTTCGGGGCTTGATTAGCCGTGCGCCCAAGGTGCTTTGGGCTTGATGCGAGGAATGGTTGGTTGTGTAGAGTACCCCGCTTGGTGGGTTAGCTTCCCATCTGGCGGGTTATTCTTGAGTGTACGGCCAAATTGGTGCAACCCTGCAGGGATAATCTTCTCGAGAAGCCGTGTTTTCCGCGGTTATGGATTACTTGGTGAAAGTACTGGCTAACAAGTACTCAGGACAACTTCAACTTAATGATCAATCATGATTCACCCACTGTTTAATAACCTGACTAGTAATAGGTTATTCACACAATAACTTGATTCACCTTATCATAACTGTGTGAGTTATCCTCGGATTGCTTCTTTGGATAAGGGGTGAGATCCAGGATGGGTTTGGTTGAAGTTATCTTTCAGTTGGTTACAATCCTCGATCTCATCTTATTCTGTTAGCCGGAACTTGTAGTTATCTTCTGTAGTTGGTTAGCGCAGCCAGCAGCAACTTTTATATCACCCCTTTCTTCCGTTGATCCCAAGCATCAATGCTTGTGTTGACGGGTAACTCTTTGATGAACTGTGAGTCTTGCTTGCCAGTACTTGGATGTACTGACCCCGTTGGGGCTGTGGTTTACGCAGAGTACGACTACGGCTACGATGCTTCCCAGGACGGCTACTTCGTGGAGTTTGACGACGCTGCAGACGAGTAGATAGCTGGACCAGGGCAGGATTCAGAACCTACGTGGATGGGCTTCGTTTGCTTTATTTTTTCCTCCGGCTTCTTAAGCCTTCAGTCTTGTCTGTACTCAGACACCTTTGTTTGCTTCCGCTGATGTAATGAATGACATGTTGGGACATGTGTCCTCTGGATGATTGTATTTGCTATTTCTGCCTTAATGAAGGCCAGTTGCAACTTATTTCCATCTTTTGTGTCTTAGAGATATGTTGTGATTATCATTCGTTCAAAGCCGTTGACGTACAGTGCGTGATTGTTATGAAGTACGTCAAGGGTAGTGCCTGTGATTTCTAGTGGATAGTTTACATCGACGATGGAATAGCGGAGCTTGTGTTGTCGCGCATAAGCGCAGGCCTACCAGGAAGCTGGGACGTGGGAGCAGGTATGCCCCATAATCCAAGCATCTGCTATCCAGTTCGTGCGGTGAGTATCCCTTAGAAGTCAGGGTGCGACAGAGGGCGCGGCGGCCGCTGCAAAACCTGGGGCGCGAGCCCGGGCGGAGCGGCCGTTGGTGCAGATTTTGGTGGTAGTAGCAAATATTCAAATGAGAACTTTGAAGGCCGAAGAGGAGAAAGGTTCCATGTGAACGGCACTTGCACATGGGTAAGCCGATCCTAAGGGACGGGGTAACCCCGGCAGATAGCGCGATCACGCGCATCCCCCGAAAGGGAATCGGGTTAAGATTTCCAGAGCCGGGATGTGGAGGTTGACGGCGATGTTAGGAAGTCCGGAGACGTCGGCGGGGGCCTCGGGAAGAGTTATCTTTTCTGCTTAACGGCTGCCAACCCTGGAATCGGTTCAGCCGGAGGTAGGGTCCAGTGGTCGGAAGAGCACCGCACGTCGCGCGGTGTCCGGTGCGCCCCCGGCGGCCCATGAAAATCCGGAGGACCGAGTACCGTCCACGCCCGGTCGTACTCATAACCGCATCAGGTCTCCAAGGTGAACAACCTCTGGCCAATGGAACAATGTAGGCAAGGGAAGTCGGCAAAACGGATCCGTAGCTTTGTGTCGCACCCAAGGTTTCTAGAGGATACTCAACGCACGAACTGGAAGTCAGGTGCTTGGATTATGGGGCCTACTTGCTCCCACATCCAGATCGCTGGTAGGCCTGCGCTTATGCGCGACTACCAAGCCCTGCTCCCATCGTCGAAGTAAACTATCCGCCAGGAACCGAAGGCACTACCGTCGACGTACTTCATATCAAACACGCATTGTACGTCAACAGTTTGGTACGAATGATAGCACAGAATGTCTCTACGACACAAAAGATTGAAATAAGTTGCGAATGGCTCTCATTAGAGCAGAGATAACAAATACATTCACACAGAGGACACATGTCCCAACAATTCATCATTACATCGCAGCGGAAACAAACAATGGTGTCTGAGTACAGACAAGAACCAAATAGGCCTAAGAGGCCGGAAGCAAACAGACGGAGCCCATCCACGAAGTCTCGGATCCTGCCCGAGGTCCAGCTATCTACTCGTCAGCAGTCTCGTCAAACTCCACGAAGTAGCCATCCTGGTGATCATCGTAGCCGTAGTCGTAGTCTGCGTAAACCACAGCCCCAACGGGGTCAGTACATTTGATGTACTGGCAAGCAAGACTCACACTTCATCAAAGAGTTACCCGTCAACACAAGCATAGATGCTTGGGATCAACGGAAGGAAGGGGTGGTATAAAAGCTGCAGCGGGCTGCTAAACAACTACAGAGATAACTACATGTCCGGCTAATAGATAGAAGATAAGATCGAGTGTTGTAACCAACTGAAAGATAACTCCAAACAAACCCATCCTGGATCTCGCCCCTTATCCGAAGAAGCGATCCGAGGATAACTCACACAGTTATGATAAGGTGAATCAAGTTATTGTGTGAATAACCTATTACTAGTCAAGTTATTAATCATTGGGTGAAACATGGTTGATCATTAGGTTTAAGTTGTCCTGAGTACTTGTTAGCCAGTACTTTCACCAAGTAATCCATAACCGCGGAAAACACGGCTTCTCGAGAAGATTATCCCTGCAGGGTTGCACCATAGTAACCGTACACGCATGAATATCCCGCCAGATGGGAGATCACCCCACCAAGCGGGGCACTCAACACAACCAACCATTCTTCGCATCAAGCCCAAAGCACCTTGGGCGCACGGCTACTCGGGCCCAGAAGAAAATGGACCCTCATAGCACTCTAAGACCGTGTCCCCCTATATGCCGACTACAAAGTTTCCACCCTGCGCTGGGCTCGCAAAAACATGCATGCGGCAAATGGAACACTCGAACTAAATGAGGCGATTTGGACGAGATGCGAATCAGGTCAAGTTGAGGGGGGCGCCCATACTCGCTTCCCACATGCGGGTAGTGCGCTCATCATGGATCAGTAGACAAGACCCTTTTCCTATTAGGGTCGACACTAGCAGGCTTCAAAACCTCTCATGGGCCTCCTGCCGGTGCCTTATCATCAAATTATTATTATTACCATTAGCAATTAACAGGTTTGATTGATTAACATTCGAGCCCCCGGTACAATAATAATGGTAAAAGAAGTAACCGACAACAGACTCGAGCAAAAGCAACCCTAAGCATGCTAGATAAGAACAGGCTCAAGCAATGGCTGTAGGTATGGAGGTGAGGCAATATCATTGGTTCAGGGAATCATGTGATGGGTTCGGAGAACAAGCAACGATACATAGGGCTAGCAATAGTAGACAAAAGGATAGTATCGACAACAAGTGTGGAAAGGAACTCGATGATTCATGTGAGTGATAACTTGCCTGCAAACTCAGTAGCCCGGTACTGAGCTAAGATCCTGTGAAGAAGTACCGCAAAGATCGTCCGTCTCAACGTCGTCGTCTAATCGAGAAGAAGCAGAAACAAGCAACGAAAGAAGACGGGCAATCAATACATGGCATAGGTGCACAAACATGGGATGATGCATGTCATGTTAATGGATGCATCAGAATAAACTAGGTGACAAGATAACAAGTTTAAATGGACCCATATGCACTTGGATTGCATATGGCAAGAGTCCATGAATTAAGTGGAAACAAATGATCTACAATTAGTTAACATGTGAAAGTGGATTACCATGATGCATGCATGATGATAACAAGAAGTGAACAAGATTAGATGCAATTGGGATGATGGTTAACAAGTTTAGAAAACATTTATTAAATTGGAGATTTTGGTTACTTAAAGATGTCACACAAACAATTGTTGTTTTCATCAAGTTAAAGTGTTCAATACAAGAGGAAAAGTTGATAATTGAAAAGGTTATCAAATTTTAGTTGGATTACATGTTTCACCTTTTGAAATTGGACTTAGGATTATTTAACTATGAATTAAACAATATTAAACAAGTTTTAATTGCATTAAACAAGACTTAAATGGTTTAGGAAATTTTAATTACTCAAACCAGAAAACAAATTTTATATTTGGATAGGATATTCAAAATGGTATGAAAAACATATTTTATTTGTATGATTTGGATTAATAATGAATTAGTTATGGATTTTAGCAAATGTGAAAGGAATAGTTTGAATTTGAAATTTGAAATTATTTGCAATGGTCAAAACAGAAAACAAATGGCTTAATTAGATAGAGAATTAAATTTGGTATTGAAAACATATTAAAAATGTTAAATTTGGAGTTGTAATTAGTTAGTTAGGCATTTTTAAAGTTTGGTTATTAATCTGCTATTTAATTCCACTGCTAGGGACCTTAAAAAAAAACTGCAGGGGCCTAAAATAAATAGACAAGGACCTGTGCGGAATTAGGGGGCTGAGCTGGATCTGGAAATGAAACAGAAAAAGATTTGGCTACGCGCGGGGGTGGAGCTCGAACCCGCGACCCCGCGGTTGCACGCACAAGTCGATGGCCACTGAGGCTGGTTCAGTTTCGTGACAGAACACGAGCAGGTTTCGCTATATCCTTAACTCTGCGCGTAAACTGAACCTTTAACTGAATTCTCTGTTGTGAGTGCAGGTTCAGGTGTCGACGACAGGGAGCAGGCAGCAACCGCCGACGGCTCCGTTCGCTGCCGATGCGCGCGGTGGCTGTCCGGGCGGGGCTGACTGCCGTGGGCGGTGGTCGTGCAGTGGCCGTGCCGCCGTGTGGTGGCCGGTGTGCTGCGGCCGGAGAGGGCAAGGAGCGGAAAAGGGAGCGGAGGCGGGGTGCTTACAGCGAGGGCGTCGGTGGTGACGAAACGGCGATGGCGTGGGCACTCCGGTTGCTCCCAGCAACCGGCGAGGGAACGGAGAGGTAGCTGGAGCACGCCCGTATCCATTCCCGCCCTCCGGGCTCCTCGGAGAGGGCCACCTCGGTGGCGCCATGGAGGCAAAAATTCGGCCACGAAGGGCTCGGTGGTGAGGTTCAGTGTTGAGATTCAGAGCAGAGGGAGAGGCTTGGTGGCGATGGAAGATGGCGGCGATGGGATGGAGAGCTAGGGCCTAGGGTTTGCAGCCGAGGGGGAGTGGTTGGCTACTTAAGGAGAGAGGGGGCCAGTACGGCATGCCATCGGGAGAGGGGGAAGCGATCCTGCGGTGGTGAGCAACAGACAGCGACAGGGTCTCTTCCGTACGAGGAAGAAGACCACGGAAGGGTACTGGGCCAACTCGGGGTTAGATGGGCTGGGTTTCTCCCCCACCTCCAAACCATTCTTTTTATAATTTCGGTTTGTTTTTTTTTTTTTTTTGTAGAAAACCAAATGGAAGGAAAGATAAGGTTTTGAGCTTTAAAATTTAGGGGAAAAAATCAGGGGGTTTTTGTTAGCTCAACATCTACCCCAACAACTTGGTTTTTTGGAAATTTAAAAACTATTTGCTGTTTTGTCATTTGGTTTGAATTTAAATAACTTGCAACTTAATTGAGTAATAAAGAAAACAACAAAAATAATAGGGTGAACCCTATTATTAAAGTGGTTAAGAAGAGTTTGATTGTTTTGGAGATTTGTTATAAACTCAAGTTGATTGATGTTTTAAAGATTTGATTTGAATTTGAAATGATTTGAATTAATTGATTGAATTAATTGTTTGATTAAAACAAACAATTTAAGGAGTGATCAACAGGGAATAGAATGGAACAATTTGGTTGTTTTCACTTGTTATTTTTATTCCAAAAGTTGTAACAGAACAAGTATGAAAACATTGTTTGAGTAAGGTTTGAATTTGAGTTGTGAAAACAGTGGAAAACAAATGCAACAATTTAGAAACAAAAGCAAACAACATGGAAACAATATGATGACATGATGCAATACTTAAATAAACAGGAAATCAATCATTCTAAGGGGAGTTTTCATACTTGGGATGTTACAAAACGCCCCCCCTTGAAGGAATCGCGCCCCGAGATTCCTACTGAGAAAAGAAAAGATCCGGATACTTCTTGGAAAGATCCACTTGAGCTGTGACACGTGAAACACATCGTGCACATTGGATAATTTAACTGGAAGTTCAAAACAATAGGAATTCCTGGCAACTCTTCTGGAAAGATGTGAGGGAATTTGGAAACCACCGGAACAATATTAGTAGAGGTATAGGTTTTGTATGGATGGTGTATAGCTGGATAGGATTTGATTCATTTGGAGAGTAGACTATCTGTAATAAGGGTGGAACAGAGTTATTGACATCAATGGAAAACCAAGAATACCATCAATGTCAGAATCATCAACATGAGAGTAACGAGGAATATGTGGCCTCCCATTAAAATTGGATTGAGATTTCGGAGAGTGAACGGTTATTTGATTGCTTAGTGGAACCAGAAGTAGGTAGTTTGTTGTGGCAAAGATTTTTGACACAAAAGAATGTGATGCTCCTGTATGAAACAACACTTTAGCTGGAATAGAGTTTAGTAGATGAACGGGGAAAACTTTGATTAAAACAGAACTTGGTCCATACGGAGGATAGACTATTTGGAATGTGGTGCTTGAGAAATGAAACAACAACAACAACAAGAACCTCTCTGGACAGATAGATTTGATATTTGGGAAGTTAACTTGACGCCGGTAGAAGAATTGAAGTGGAATCAACAACAAGATTTCAACGGACGAAATGGAAATGTTGAGAAGAACATGATATGAAAGCAACACCGGGAAAACGATATCAAAACACACCTGAGGTACTACGGAGAACCCATCCGGGCTTCTAGAGGATCAATATCTACTGCTTAAGGAATAGAGGATCTGCTTCCGGGGCTTTCACGCCTCCGTTCTCAATCGTGAGTAGGCAACATGATAAATCATGTCACAACCACCTCCATTCCTATGGTCTAGTAGATATAACCATCCTAGAGAAACCAGGATTCGTGAAATCCTAACTTGAAAGTTTAGATGAGAAGGGAAAAATCAACGTTGCACTTCCTTACCAGAAAAGGGAGGGAGGGTGGGGAAAAGAAGAAAAAGAACAGAATTCCTACTCTCACGTTTCATTTTTTCCTATATAGCTACAAAATAGTTTCTAGACTCAACTGCGACCAGTAAAAAGGGATCCTATGGGCAGACAGGCTCTGATACCATTTGTCGCACCCAAGGTTTCTAGAGGATACTCAACGCACGAACTGGAAGTCAGGTGCTTGGATTATGGGGCCTACTTGCTCCCACATCCAGATCGCTGGTAGGCCTGCGCTTATGCGCGACTACCAAGCCCTGCTCCCATCGTCGAAGTAAACTATCCGCCAGGAACCGAAGGCACTACCGTCGACGTACTTCATATCAAACACGCATTGTACGTCAACAGTTTGGTACGAATGATAGCACAGAATGTCTCTACGACACAAAAGATTGAAATAAGTTGCGAATGGCTCTCATTAGAGCAGAGATAACAAATACATTCACACAGAGGACACATGTCCCAACAATTCATCATTACATCGCAGCGGAAACAAACAATGGTGTCTGAGTACAGACAAGAACCAAATAGGCCTAAGAGGCCGGAAGCAAACAGACGGAGCCCATCCACGAAGTCTCGGATCCTGCCCGAGGTCCAGCTATCTACTCGTCAGCAGTCTCGTCAAACTCCACGAAGTAGCCATCCTGGTGATCATCGTAGCCGTAGTCGTAGTCTGCGTAAACCACAGCCCCAACGGGGTCAGTACATTTGATGTACTGGCAAGCAAGACTCACACTTCATCAAAGAGTTACCCGTCAACACAAGCATAGATGCTTGGGATCAACGGAAGGAAGGGGTGGTATAAAAGCTGCAGCGGGCTGCTAAACAACTACAGAGATAACTACATGTCCGGCTAATAGATAGAAGATAAGATCGAGTGTTGTAACCAACTGAAAGATAACTCCAAACAAACCCATCCTGGATCTCGCCCCTTATCCGAAGAAGCGATCCGAGGATAACTCACACAGTTATGATAAGGTGAATCAAGTTATTGTGTGAATAACCTATTACTAGTCAAGTTATTAATCATTGGGTGAAACATGGTTGATCATTAGGTTTAAGTTGTCCTGAGTACTTGTTAGCCAGTACTTTCACCAAGTAATCCATAACCGCGGAAAACACGGCTTCTCGAGAAGATTATCCCTGCAGGGTTGCACCATAGTAACCGTACACGCATGAATATCCCGCCAGATGGGAGATCACCCCACCAAGCGGGGCACTCAACACAACCAACCATTCTTCGCATCAAGCCCAAAGCACCTTGGGCGCACGGCTACTCGGGCCCAGAAGAAAATGGACCCTCATAGCACTCTAAGACCGTGTCCCCCTATATGCCGACTACAAAGTTTCCACCCTGCGCTGGGCTCGCAAAAACATGCATGCGGCAAATGGAACACTCGAACTAAATGAGGCGATTTGGACGAGATGCGAATCAGGTCAAGTTGAGGGGGGCGCCCATACTCGCTTCCCACATGCGGGTAGTGCGCTCATCATGGATCAGTAGACAAGACCCTTTTCCTATTAGGGTCGACACTAGCAGGCTTCAAAACCTCTCATGGGCCTCCTGCCGGTGCCTTATCATCAAATTATTATTATTACCATTAGCAATTAACAGGTTTGATTGATTAACATTCGAGCCCCCGGTACAATAATAATGGTAAAAGAAGTAACCGACAACAGACTCGAGCAAAAGCAACCCTAAGCATGCTAGATAAGAACAGGCTCAAGCAATGGCTGTAGGTATGGAGGTGAGGCAATATCATTGGTTCAGGGAATCATGTGATGGGTTCGGAGAACAAGCAACGATACATAGGGCTAGCA
>CM054058.1:460045142-460055142 GCA_028641055.1 Alopecurus myosuroides
CCACGCTCGCTTCTGTTCTCTGCAACCACCAAGCTGCCATGGCCGGAGGAGGAAGATCACCACGGCGACGGGGAAGGGGTAGGGGTCACGGGCTGTAGATCGCGGGAACGGAACCGCCAAGTTCCCCTCGTCCTCGCCGTGTCCTCCGTTTCCCCCGAGGATCACCGGAGCTCCGCTGCCGTCCACGAGTTCGCCGCCGGTCGCCACCGACCGACTCCCTCTGTTCGTCATCGAGGTGAGATCCCCTCCCTCGTTCCCTCTCTTCTCTGCCCTCGTGGCCCCACCTGCACACGGCCACCGCACGCACACGGCTCGCACAGCGGCCGCGCGGACAGCACGCCGCCGTGAGCAGCGATCCGCCGGCGCCTTCCGTCCGCCCTGTTGAAGCAACTGCAAATCGCAAATTCAGTTAGGTTCAGTTAGCCACGCCCTAACAGAAGCATATCCCCCCCCACCTGCCCCTTATCTATCACGAACCGGACAGAGACGCACTGGCAACACATGTTGCGCGCAAGCCCAGGTCCTGGGTTCGATCCCCCAAAGCCCCACCTTTTATTTCTGTTTTTTTTTTGTTTTCTGCCCGAATTTCAGAAACAGAGATCTGAGGCATTAACTCTAAAATCAATATAAAATTGAATATTACTCCAATTTGAATGATTCAAAATCCCGTGGATTCATAATCTTGAGACCTTTCTATTAATGTCAAGTTTGCCATATGTTTCTGTAACAATTTTGGCACTAAATAATTAATTACTGAAAATGCAATAAAAAGTGGAAACTTTGGAATTTCATAACTTTAGTTCTACTCATCCAATTTAAGCAAACTTGGGCTCTAAAAAATTTTCTTAACAAACTCTACACATTGGTATTTTATTTGGCTACAATTGAGTTAATTTTGAACCTGTTTTACTCTGTTTACTAAAAATGGCAGAATAAGAATGATTATGAAAAGTTGCATAATAAATTCATTAATAACCCAAAAATAATGTTTAATAGCTCAAAATGTTCAGTGAAACATTTGCTACATGTTTTCAATCTTTCAATGCAATTTGTTTACTATTTTTCCTAATTAAAGTTGGTGCAATAATTCAATGCTTTAATTAAATCTTTAAATTGCAAAATTCATAACTTGCTCAATTAAATTCCAATTTCAACAAATAAAATATGCTTTCCACTCAAAATGAAACGACCTTTCTGATATCAACTTTGTTTTTCAATTTGGACAATTAAAATTAAGGTTATTTAATAATCCTTAAAAATGACAAACTAAATGGCATAATTAATAACTTTCAAATGGTTGCTCCAATTTAAATACTCAAAACATGAAATCCATCCAAATCAAATGCCACACTTGAATATCAACTTTGTTTTCTGGTTTGCAACATCTAAAGTGAATAATTGTTTCACCTCTTATTTAATGCATTTAAATTTGGTAATGTGCTCAACTAATTCATTTAAAATTGTTTCCCAACCAATAAAGTATGTTTTCCAATCAGTTTCATGTCATTAACATGTTCATGCCATCCATATCTCTGTTTGCATCTTATCTTGTGCATTTTAGATTTTGTTATGCATGTTCATCTATATGACAACATATGGAATGTGTGGGCTAATTAATTCCAACTGTTGCCCCATTCCATTTAAACTGCCTAACTCATCTACTTTATTGTTTGCCATGCTAAACAACAATTAAATTGATGGTTAGCTAAACAACTTGAACCAATTCCTATTTCTCCGGACTCTGGTTCCGATTAAATTGCTTAAGTTGTTTCCCCTGTTGCATCTTGCCATGTCATGCATATAAAATAGGATCATGCTGGATCTTTTGCCGTAGTAGTAATTGGTGCATCCGGTGTTTGTTCTAGTTCGTTGCTTCTTCGCGGATAGGACGCTGAGATGATGCGAGCAACGACAAGTCCTGCGGATGTACCTCTACTTGCTGGATCTCAGGCAAGTATACTCACTTGCTGCCTATGGCTGCCTTTCATCACTTGTTACCGATTCTTTCTGTTGTTCTTATGCTAGCCTTTTGATTCGATGCTTGTGTCTCGATCCTATCATATGTTTACCTTGCAGCCATGATATAGCCTTTCCTTCCACTTCCTATTAACTGTTGTTTGTTTACCTTGTTGGCCCCCCGTGTCGTAGTTGCATTCTTAGTGTTGTTTGCGCTCGAGTCTTGTTGTCCTTTGTTCTATCACCTGTTTAGTTGATAGTTGGGTTTCAATTCAATCAACAACATGTTAATGTCTTGGGTAATAATAATTTGATGATAAGGCACCGGCAGGAGGCCCGGGTTAGGGTTTTGGAGCCGACTGGTGTCGAAACTAGGAAAAGAGTCTTGTCTACTGATCCATGATGAGCGTGCTCACCGCATCCGGGTGGTAGTATGGGACCCCCCTCGACTTAGACCTGATCTGCAGCTTGTCCGAAGAGCCACACTTAGTTCGGGTGTTCCATTTGCTCCTTTGCATAATGGGTGGATCCCCCATGGTTACTGATGATGATGATGATGATGCATATAGGGCGAGGCCTGTGGTGCCGGGGGGTGTGGTTTTCACCCTTGCGCTTAGGTTAGGCGGACTGGCCGCAACCTTATAGCTCCGTGGCTGCTAGGATGGGTTGTAGAGACGGTTTGGGTCGTGTCGAGCCAACCTGAGGTTTAGTTGGTGGCTTGAGTGTGTACGGGTACTGGAGCACACCCTGTAGGGATAAATCTTCTTGAGAATCCGTGTTGTCCGCGGTTATGTCACGACTTGGTGAAAGTACTGGCTAACAAGTACTCAGACAACTTACACCTAATCAATAATAATTTGACTAGTAATAGGCATATTGTCACAATAACATGAACTTCACCTTAATCAACAGTGTGACTTTCCTTGGGTTGCTTCCTTAGAAGGGGGTAACATTGGATGGGTTTGTTTGGAGTTAGTTGCAGTTGGTTACGATACGCGATCTTATCTTCTTTCTGTTAGCCGGAATTTGTAGTGTGTTTATGTAGTTGGTTAGTGCAGCCTGCTGCCGCTTCTTTGCAATAACCCCTTCCTTCCGTTGTACCCAAAGTATTTGTATCTTGTGATGACTGGTTACGCCGGTATCTTGTGAGTATGGTTTATCCCCTTGCCAGTACTTAACCGTACTGACCCGCGAATTCATTTTCGTGGCTGCATATTCAACATTGCAGTCAACAGGTTTGAAGTATGAGGACGTTAGCTTGGGAATCCCTCCGGCTTGGCCTGGGCAGGGATTGGACGCTCTCGGTTATCTTCAGGACTCTTAGTCCAATTTGTTTCTTGTCCGTAGTCGGACGCTATGTTGTTTCTTCCGCTGTTATTTGGATCTTTGTATTGTATCAGTTGTATCCTTGACTCGTTTGAGTCGTCTTGTATAAACCTCTTCTGTTGTTGTGGAATATTCGTGAACTGTTGTAATGTTATCACAAGTGGCAACCTGGAATCGGTTATTATGCGGATTTGGCGGGAATGCTGAAATCTGCATAGTGCCCGATCACAGGGGCGTCACAAATGGTATCAGAGCATGGTTCCGATTCCCGATATTGTTTCGATACGAATGGTTATCGAAGCAACGGGTCCGCAAAGCCTGTAGGTTAACCTCGCTAACGGTCGTTGTTTCTAGAGTGTCAAAAACTATTTCTGCTAAACTATTTTGGAAAACATCTCAATAGGATTCTTGTTTTCTCCTTATCTCTATTCTACTTCTCCTTCTATCTCATTTGTTTTGGAGTCTACTCTCGTACTCAATCTTTCAAAGTGTTAGGATCCTACGTGGGTGGACGTTTTCTGAGCCTTTAACCTAATAGGTTCGATCATCGGAAGATTCCTGGTGGAAGAACATCGTCGTCACTCCGAGCAAGAATCTCTTGTTAGTGGTGTTGAGAAGTTTTGTTAGTGGTGTCGAGGAGATCAGCTGGAATCATGAAGAATCGATAGTTGAACTTCTTTCCCCTCCCGGGTTAGCAGGTGGATTGCGAGGGCGCAATCCCTTGTTAGTGGTGTCGTCTGTAACACCTGGGGTGTTCCCCCTTAGTAGATTTGGTTGCTTTGTTTTTTTTTCTTTTTTGCATCACATGCATCATATTGCATTGCACCATGTTTGCATCACAACTGAAAAATTCAAAACAATTTAAACTTTCACACATGTCTAAAAAATTTCCAATTTAAAAATTGCAAACTAAAATGACTCAATTGTTTTTCAATAGTTTGAAGTTGTTTTAATCAAATTGCTTGTTAATAAAATTTTCCCTTTAATCAATACCCTAATGGAAAATCTCCAATTTCAACCTCAAATCAAATCCATTCATAACTGACATGATCCAATTGTGATTTAACCATTAAAGTTTTGCAAACCATTAAATTCAACAAATGTTTTCATAATTATTGGGTCATTGAATAAAATTTGTTTAAAATCAACTCCTTATTAACATACTAATGGAAATGCAAATAGCAATTTAACACTCAAAGTAATATTCAAAAAATTTGGGCTTAATGTGCACAATTGCTTTTATTTTCTGTTTTGAAAATTAATACAAACTATTGCATAAAATGAAGATCCCAAATCCCTATCCTTTCTTTCTCTCTCTCTCTCTTTATCTCTTGCAAAAAAAAAGGAAAGATGAAAAAGGAAAAATCAAAGGAAGGGGACAACCCTTTTCCTCTCGGCCCATCACCACCCAGGCCCACCTCCCACAGCCCACGATCGCTGTCTTCTTCGTACGGACGCGGGGGGAGAAGTCGCTGTCGCTGTCACCGAGCGCCTCCCCCCATGTGCCATGCTCCCCCTTCCCTTTATCTCCCCCTCGAGGCCCCTCCAAACCCTAGCCACCCCCTCTCCCATCTCCCTCCGCCGCGTATTCTTCTCTCCCTCCCACCATGCTCGCTTCTGTTCTCTGCAACCACCAAGCTGCCATGGCCGGAGGAGGAAGATCACCACGGCGTAAGGGAAGGGGTAGGGGTCACGGGCTGTAGATCGCGGGAACGGAACCGCCAAGTTCCCCTCGTCCTCGACGTGTCCTCCGTTTCCCCCGAGGATCACCGGAGCTCCGCCGCCGTCCACGAGTTTGCCGCCCATCGCCACCGACCGACTCCCTCTGTTCGTCATTGAGGTGAGATCCCCTCCCTCGTTCCCTCTCCTCTCTGCCCTCGTGGCCCCACCTGCACACGGCCACCGCACGCACACGGCTCGCGCAGCGGCCGCGCGAACAGCACGCCGCCGTGAGCAGCGATCCGCCGGCGCCTTCCGTCCGCCCTGTTGAAGCAACTGCAAATCGCAAATTCAGTTAGGTTCAGTTAGCCACGCCCTAACAGAAGCATATCCCCCCCACCTGCCATCTATCACGAACCTAACAGAGACGCACTGGCAACACACGTTGCGCCCAAGCACAGGTCCTGCGTTCGATCCCCCAAAGCCCCACCTTTTATTTCTGTTTTTTTTTTTGTTTTCTGTCCGAATTTCAGAAACAGAGATCTGAGGCATTAACTATAAAATCAATATAAAATTGAATATTACTCCAATTTGAATGATTCAAAATCCTGTGGATTCATAATCTTGAGGCCTTTCTATTAATGTCAAGTTTGCCATATGTTTCTGTAACAATTTTGGCACTAAATAATTAATTACTGAAAATGCAATAAAAAGTGGAAACTTTGGAATTTCATAACTTTAGTTCTACTCATCCAATTTAAGAAAACTTGGGCTCTAAATTTTTTTCTTAACAAACTCTACACATTGGTAGTTTATTTGGCCACAATTGAGTTAATTTTGAACCTGTTTTACTCTGTTTACTAAAAATGACAGAATAAGAATGATTATGAAAAGTTGCATAATAAATTCATTAATAACCCAAAAATTATGTTTAATAGCTCAAAATGTTCAGTGAAACATTTGCTACATGTTTTCAATCTTTCAATGCAATTTGTTTACTGTTTTTCCTAATTAAAGTTGGTGCAATAATTCAATGCTTTAATTAAATCTTTTAAATTGCAAAATTCATAACTTGCTCAATTAAATTCCAATTTCAACAAATAAAATATGCTTTCCACTCAAAATGAAACCACCTTTCTGATTATCAACTTTGTTTCGCAATTTGGACAATTAAAATTAAGGTTATTTAATAATCCTTAAAAATGACAAACTAAATGGCATAATTAATAACTTTCAAATGGTTGCTCCATCCAAAATCAAATGCCACACTTGAATATCAACTTTGTTTTCTGGTTTGCAACATCTAAATTGAATAATTGTTTCACCTCTTATTTAATGCATTTAAATTTGGTAATGTGCTCAACTAATTCATTTAAAATTGTTTCCCAACCAATAAAGTATGTTTTCCAATCAGTTTCATGTCATTAACATGTTCATGCCATCCATATCTCTGTTTGCATCTTATCTTGTGCATTTTAGATTTTGTTATGCATGTTCATCTATATGACAACATATGGAATGTGTGGGCTAATTAATTCCAACTGTTGCCCCATTCCATTTAAACTGCCTAACTCATCTACTTTATTGTTTGCCATGCTAAACAACAATTAAATTGATGGTTAGCTAAACAACTTGAACCAATTCCTATTTCTCCGGACTCCGGTTCCGATTAAATTGCTTAAGTTGTTTCCCCTGTTGCATCTTGCCATGTCATGCATATAAAATAGGATCATGCTGGATCTTTTGCCGTAGTAGTCATTGTTGCATCCGGTGTTTGTTCTAGTTCGTTGCTTCTTCGCGGATAGGACGCTGAGATGATGTGAGCAACGACAAGTCCTGCGGATGTACCTCTACTTGCTGGATCTCAGGCAAGTATACTCACTTGCTGCCTATGGCTGCCTTTCATCACTTGTTACCGATTCTTTATGTTGTTCTTATGCTAGCCTTTTGATTCGATGCTTGTGTCTCGATCCTATCATATGTTTACCTTGCAGCCATGATATAGCCTTTCCTTCCACTTCCTATTAACTGTTGCTTGTTTACCTTGTTGGCCCCCGTGTCGTAGTTGCATGCTTAGTGTTGTTTGCGCTCGAGTCTTGTTGTCCTTTGTTCTATCACCTGTTTAGTTGATAGTTGGGTTTCAATTCAATCAACAACATGTTAATGTCTTGGGTAATAATAATTTGATGATAAGGCACCGGCAGGAGGCCCGGGTTAGGGTTTTGGAGCCGGCTGGTGTCGAAACTAGGAAAAGAGTCTTGTCTACTGATCCATGATGAGCGTGCTCACCGCATCCGGGTGGTAGTATGGGACCCCCCTCGACTTAGACCTGATCTGCAGCTTGTCCGAAGAGCCACACTTAGTTCGGGTGTTCCATTTGCTCCTTTGCATAATGGGTGGATCCCCCATGGTTACTGATGATGATGATGATGATGCATATAGGGCGAGGCCTGTGGTGCCGAGGGGTGTGGTTTTCACCCTTGCGCTTAGGTTAGGCGGACTGGCCGGGACCTTATAGCTCCGTGGCTCCTAGGATGGGTTGTAGAGACAGTTTGGGTCGTGTCGAGCCAACCTGAGTTTTAGTTGGTGGCTTGAGTGTGTACGGGTACTGGAGCACACCCTGTAGGGATAAATCTTCTCGAGAAGCCGTGTTGTCCGCGGTTATGTGACGACTTGGTGAAAGTACTGGCTAACAAGTACTCAGACAACTTACACCTAATCAATAATAATTTGACTTGTAATAGGCATATTGTCACAATAACATGACCTTCACCTTAATCAACAGTGTGAGTTTCCTTGGGTTGCTTCCTTAGAAGGGGGTAACATTGGATGGGTTTGTTTGGAGTTAGTTGCAGTTGGTTACGATACGCGATCTTATCTTCTTTCTGTTAGCCGGAAGTTGTAGTGTGTTTCTGTAGTTGGTTAGTGCAGCCCGCTGCCGCTTCTTTGCAATAACCCCTTCCTTCCGTTGTACCCAAAGTATTTGTATCTTGTGATGACTGGTTACGCCGGTATCTTGTGAGTATGGTTTATCCCCTTGCCAGTACTTAACCGTACTGACCCACGAATTCATTTTCGTGACTGCATATTCAACATTGCAGTCAACAGGTTTGAAGTCTGACGACGTTAGCTTGGGAATCCCTCCGGCTTGGCCTGGGCAGGGATTGGACGCTCTCGGTTATCTTCAGGACTCTTAGTCCAATTTGTTTCTTGTCCATAGTCGGACGCTATGTTGTTTCTTCCGTTGTTATTTGGATCTTTGTATTGTATCAGTTGTATCCTTGACTCGTTTGAGTCGTCTTGTATAAACCTCTTCTGTTGTTGTGGAATATTCGTGAACTGTTTTAATGTTATCACAAGTGGCAACCTGGAATCGGTTATTATGCGGATTTAGCGGGAATGCTGAAATCTGCATAGTGCCCGATCACAGGGGCGTCACAGTATGCCTATAAAACGCGCTAAGTGTTAGTGGGAAAGCACCAAGTCATGGAGCATAGACAAAGGTAACCGGAATACACTTGCCAAACACAGAGTGCATTCTAGCTTAATACAAAACTACTTGTAATTTTCGATAAACTACCAAGTCCCGAGTAACCGTTGATAAACAAAGTAGTTGGACGATAAACTACCAAGTTCCGAGTAACTATTGGTAAACACAGTAGTTGTACCAAGTCTCGAGAGAGTTCGGTTATCGGTATGGCATGCAGGTATTTATGCGACTTGATGTTCTTTCACGCCACAACTACGAAAGCCTGGTTTGGAACGCGAATTCTTATGATCTTGAGTGGAAGTATCTTGAATTTGAATCCTTTGTGGGGTACGCCAATAAGACTCCAGACTTGGGATCGGCAAGACTTTGGAAGTATCTTGAATTTCTGAATGAAAGGTGTAAGAACATATGAGGGAAACTAATCGACGGAACAAAATAAACGTGGGGAAGCGGTGGTCAGAAGAGCAGCCATGAAGAACGGTGGTTCTGAACGTTTAAGACGGCAAGTAATTATGAAGGGGTGTTCAAAACGGCCAAGACGTAAAGATCCCTTGTTGGAACATTAAAAACAGATTGAAACGGTGTTCAAAACGGCAAAGCCGTGAAAAGACACGAAACCGAAGAAAAAAAGGCGTCGGACACCGTGCGAATGTTCTTAACTTCATTGACGTCCCCCGGACACGGAGGAATTGATGAAAACGGGAGTACGGATCACGCTAACGAGGAACCTTGGTGAAGTCGGGCGGATGTCGTGAAAAGTCAATGACGGGCGCCGGTTAGGTGCGTTACGGTGAAAACATCAGTATTCTGGTATAAACGTGGGCCGAAACGTGAAAACGGGGAACCTCCCCGAAGTCGGGGAGATGTTCACGACGGGCGCCGGTAAGGTGCGTTACAGTGAAAACATCAGTATTCTGGTATGAAACATGGGCCGAAACGCGAAAACGGGGAACCTCCCCGAAGTCGGGGATAAGTTCACGACTGGCGCCGGTAAGGTGAGTTACGGTGAAAACATCAGTATTCTGGTATGAAACGTGGGCCGAAACGCGAAAACGGGGAACCTCCCCGAAGTCGGGGATAAGTTCACGACGGGCGCCGGTAAGGTGCGCTACGGTGAAAACAGCAGTATTCTGGTATAAAACGTGGGCCGAAATGCGAAAACGGGGAACCTCCCCGAAGTCGGGGAAAAGTTCACGACGGGCGCCGGTGAGGTGCGTTACGGTGAAAACATCAGTATTCAGGTATAAAACGTGGGCCGAACGTGAAACGGGGAACCTCCCCGGGGTCGGGGAAAAGTTCACGACGGGCGCCGGTAAGGTGCGTTACGGTGAAAACATCAGTATTCTGTTATAAAACGTGGGCCGAAACGTGAAAACGGGAAACCTCCCCGAAGTCGGGGATAAGTTCATGACGGGCGCCGGTAAGGTGCGTTACGGTGAAAACATCAGTATTCTGGTATAAAACGTGGGCCGAAACACGAAAACGGGAAACCTCCCCGAAGTCGGGGACAAGTTCACGACGGGCGCCGGTAAGGTGCGTTACGGTGAAAAAATCAGTATTCTGGTATGA
>CM054058.1:460062642-460065142 GCA_028641055.1 Alopecurus myosuroides
AGACTGCCGCCAGCGCACCCTCCTTCCTCCTCCGTTCGGCAGCAGCCACGAACAACGACGACGCCGAGCCTGCTTCCTCGACGCCTCCATGGTGAGTCCCGTCCGCTGGACCCCCATCCCCTCACCTCTCCTTTGTCTTGGCGCCACCCAGTTGCATCGCTGCGCTCGCACACGCGGGCAAAGGATCGCAGCAGCCGCTGCAATTGATTCCCGTCGCCATTGTGCTGTTTCAGCCGATAGTCTGAAATTTCCGTCAGTTTCAGACCACGCTTCAGGAACACTTCAAAAGGCATCCAGATCCGTAGTCTAACACGAGCGCTAGGACGGCCCAGTGGCTGCGCGCCCGATCCTCTCCCAGGCCGACGCGGGTTCAAATCCCCCCGCGGCGGATTTATTTTGGAGATTTTCCTCCCTTTTGCTGGCCCGCCCGTCATTGACCCCGGAAGCCACTTTGGCTTCCAACCAGCTGCGTCAGCGCCGCGTGGCGCAGGGGCCCGCCTGCCAGCGGCAGTGGCTGGGATCATCCCCGGTGAGAAACGACCCAAGATCCAGATCTGGATCTGGCGGTTTGCATCTAGGCCCCTGTCCTCTTTCGTTTTTGCACCGAAGCCCCTCCACGCACTGTTTTCATCACAAGCAGGTCCCTGCAAATTCCAGAAACACCCCTAAACTTCTTTTGCCCATATCTTTCAAACCCCAACTCCAAACAATTCAAATTTTATATGTATTCCATCCCAAATTTCATGATCTTTCTAAATATCAACTTTGTTCTCTGTTTTGAACATTTAAAATTGCCGCAATAATTCAATTCATTAAATCATTCATTTAAATTGCTAAATTCATAACTTTGTCCTTTTAAAACCAATTTCAACATGTAAAATATGTTTTCCAACCAGAGAAATGCAAGGAACATTAATATACCATCCATGCTCATGTTTGCATCTTGCATCTTACCTTGTTAGTAGTGTTATGCATGTCCACCTAATTAATAAACATGGAATGTGTTGGGCTATTTAATTCCATTTGTGCCCTATTCCATTTAATATTGTTTAGCTCACCTACTTACTGTTTTGCATGTTAATCAACATTTAATATGATGGTTAGATAAACAACTTGAACCATAATTATTTGTCCGGACTCCGGGTCCGATTAAATTGTCTAAGTTGTACTTTTGCGTTGCATCCCGCATGTCATGCATATAAAGTAGGATCATGCTGGATCTTTGCCGTAGTAGTAATTGTTGCATCCTATGTTTATTCTAGCACTTGCTTCTTCTTGGATAGGACGTTGAGACGAATGTGAGCAACGACGGGTTCTGCTTCCTCTACCAGCTGCATTCCAGGCAAGTATACTCACTTGCTACCTATGGCTGCCTTTCATCACTTGTTACCGATTCTGTCCGTTGTCCTTATGCTAGCCTTATGATTCGATGCTTGTGTCTCGATCCTAACATATGTTTACCTTGCAGCCATGATATAGCCTTCCTTCCACTTCCTATTAACTGTTGTTTGTTTACCTTGTTGGCCCTCGTGTCGTAGTTGCATGCTTAGGTTTGTTTGCGCTCGAGTCCTGTTGTCCTTTGTCCTATCACCTGTTTAGTCGATAGTTGGGTTTCAATTCAATCAACAACATGTTAATGTTTTGGGTAATATTAATTCGATGATAAGGCACCGGCAGGAGGACCGGCGTGGTTTTGAGGCCTGCTAGTGTCGACCTTAATTAGGAAAAGGGTCTTGTCCTCCGATCCATGATGAGCGCGCTAACCACATGTGGGAAGCGAGTATGGGCGCCCCCCGTAATTTTGATTCGATTCGCATCTCGTCCAAATCGCCTCATTTAGTTCGGGTTTTCCCTTCGCCGCATGCATATGCAGGTGCGAACCCTTGGCGCCAGGGTGGAACTTTTGTAGTTGGCATTTAGGGAGACACGTTCTTAGAGTGCTATGAGGGTCCCCTTCTCTTCGTGGGGCTTGATTAGCTATGCGCTCAATTGCACGGGGTTCTTTGGGCTTGATGCGAAGAAGAGTTGGGTTGTGTTGAGTGCCTCTCTTGGTGGAAGGGCCTTTCCATCTGGCGGGTCATTCTTACGTGTACCACCAAATTGGTGCATCCCTGCAGGGTTAAATCTTCTCGAGAAGCCGTGTTGTCCGCGGTTATGGATGACTTGGTGAAAGTGCTGGCTAACAAGTACTCAGACAACTTACACTTAATGATGATAACTTGACTAGTCATATAGATTACCTCCACCATAAAAATGAATGTCACCTTAATCAACCGTGTGAGTTTCCTTGGGTTGCTTCCTTAGTAGGGGGTAACATTGGATGGGTATTGTTTGGTGAGTAGTTGTAGTTGGTTCTGATACGCTATCTTATCCCTTTCTTTTAGCCGGATGTTGTAGCGCGTCTCTGTAGTTAGTTAGTGCAGCCCGCTGCCGCTTCTTTGCAATAATCCCTTCCTTTCCGTTGTACCCAAAGTATTTGTATCTTGTGATGATTGGTTAC
>CM054058.1:460070142-460075142 GCA_028641055.1 Alopecurus myosuroides
TCATGCCATCCATATCTCTGTTTGCATCTTATCTTGTGCATTTTAGATTTTGTTATGCATGTTCATCTATATGACAACATATGGAATGTGTGGGCTAATTAATTCCAACTGTTGCCCCATTCCATTTAAACTGCCTAACTCATCTACTTTATTGTTTGCCATGCTAAACAACAATTAAATTGATGGTTAGCTAAACAACTTGAACCAATTCCTATTTCTCCGGACTCCGGTTCCGATTAAATTGCTTAAGTTGTTTCCCCTGTTGCATCTTGCCATGTCATGCATATAAAATAGGATCATGCTGGATCTTTTGCCGTAGTAGTAATTGTTGCATCCGGTGTTTGTTCTAGTTCGTTGCTTCTTCGCGGATAGGACGCTGAGATGATGTGAGCAACGACAAGTCCTGCGGATGTACCTCTACTTGCTGGATCTCAGGCAAGTATACTCACTTGCTGCCTATGGCTGCCTTTCATCACTTGTTACCGATTCTTTATGTTGTTCTTATGCTAGCCTTTTGATTCGATGCTTGTGTCTCGATCCTATCATATGTTTACCTTGCAGCCATGATATAGCCTTTCCTTCCACTTCCTATTAACTGTTGCTTGTTTACCTTGTTGGCCCCCGTGTCGTAGTTGCATGCTTAGTGTTGTTTGCGCTCGAGTCTTGTTGTCCTTTGTTCTATCACCTGTTTAGTTGATAGTTGGGTTTCAATTCAATCAACAACATGTTAATGTCTTGGGTAATAATAATTTGATGATAAGGCACCGTCAGGAGGCCCGGGTTAGGGTTTTGGAGCCGGCTGGTGTCGAAACTAGGAAAAGAGTCTTGTCTACTGATCCATGATGAGCGTGCTCACCGCATCCGGGTGGTAGTATGGGACCCCCCTCGACTTAGACCTGATCTGCAGCTTGTCCGAAGAGCCACACTTAGTTCGGGTGTTCCATTTGCTCCTTTGCATAATGGGTGGATCCCCCATGGTTACTGATGATGATGATGATGATGCATATAGGGCGAGGCCTGTGGTGCCGGGGGGGTGTGGTTTTCACCCTTGCGCTTAGGTTAGGCGGACTGGCCGGGACCTTATAGCTCCGTGGCTCCTAGGATGGGTTGTAGAGACAGTTTGGGTCGTGTCGAGCCAACCTGAGTTTTAGTTGGTGGCTTGAGTGTGTACGGGTACTGGAGCACACCCTGTAGGGATAAATCTTCTCGAGAAGCCGTGTTGTCCGCGGTTATGTGACGACTTGGTGAAAGTACTGGCTAACAAGTACTCAGACAACTTACACCTAATCAATAATAATTTGACTTGTAATAGGCATATTGTCACAATAACATGAACTTCACCTTAATCAACAGTGTGAGTTTCCTTGGGTTGCTTCCTTAGAAGGGGGTAACATTGGATGGGTTTGTTTGGAGTTAGTTGCAGTTGGTTACGATACGCGATCTTATCTTCTTCTGTTAGCCGGAAGTTGTAGTGTGTTTCTTTAGTTGGTTAGTGCAGGCCGCTGCCGCTTCTTTGCAATAACCCCTTCCTTCCGTTGTACCCAAAGTATTTGTATCTTGTGATGACTGGTTACGCCGGTATCTTGTGAGTATGGTTTATCCCCTTGCCAGTACTTAACCGTACTGACCCACGAATTCATTTTCGTGACTGCATATTCAACATTGCAGTCAACAGGTTTGAAGTCTGACGACGTTAGCTTGGGAATCCCTCCGTCTTGGCCTGGGCAGGGATTGGACGCTCTCGGTTATCTTCAGGACTCTTAGTCCAATTTGTTTCTTGTCCATAGTCGGACGCTATGTTGTTTCTTCCGCTGTTATTTGGATCTTTGTATTGTATCAGTTGTATCCTTGACTCGTTTGAGTCGTCTTGTATAAACCTCTTCTGTTGTTGTGGAATATTCGTGAACTGTTGTAATGTTATCACAAGTGGCAACCTGGAATCGGTTATTATGCGGATTTAGCGGGAATGCTGAAATCTGCATAGTGCCCGATCACAGGGGCGTCACAGTATGCCTATAAAACGCGCTAAGTGTTAGTGGGAAAGCACCATGTCATGGAGCATAGACAAAGGTAACCGGAATACACTTGCCAAACACAGAGTGCATTCTAGCTTAATACAAAACTACTTGTAATTTTCGATAAACTACCAAGCCCGAGTAACCGTTGATAAACAAAGTAGTTGGACGATAAACTACCAAGTTCCGAGTAACTGTTGGTAAACACAGTAGTTGTACCAAGTCCCGATAGAGTTCGGTTATCGGTATGGCATATAGGTATTTATGCGATTTGATGTTCTTTCACGCCACAACTACGAAAGCCTGGTTTGGAACGCGAATTCTTATGATCTTGAGTGGAAGTATCTTGAATTTGAATCCTTTGTGGGGTACGCCAATAAGACTCCAGACTTGGGATCGGCAAGACTTTGGAAGTATCTTGAATTTCTGAATGAAAGGAGTAAGAACATATGAGGGAAACTAATCGACGGAACAAAATAAACGTGGGGAAGCGGTGGTCAGAAGAGCAGCCATGAAGAACGGTGGTTCTGAACGTTTAAGGCGGCAAGTAATTATGAAGGGATGTTCAAAATGGCCAAGACGTAAAGATCCCTTGTTGGAACGTTAAAAACGGATTGAAACGGTGTTCAAAACGGCAAAGCCGTGAAAAGACACGAAACCGAAGAAAAAAAGGCGTCGGACACCGTGCGAATGTTCTTAACTTCATTGACGTCCCCCGGACACGGAGGAATTGATGAAAACGGGAGTACGGATCACGCTAACGAGGAACCTTGGTGAAGTCGGGCGGATGTCGTGAGAAGTCAATGACGGGCGCCGGTTAGGTGCGTTACGGTGAAAACATCAGTATTCTGGTATAAACGTGGGCCAAAACGTGAAAACGGGGAACCTCCCCGAAGTCGGGGAGATGTTCACGACGGGCGCCGGTAAGGTGCGTTACAGTGAAAACATCAGTATTCTGGTATGAAACGTGGGCCGAAACGCGAAAACGGGGAACCTCCCCGAAGTCGGGGATAAGTTCACGACGGGCGCCGGTAAGGTGAGTTACGGTGAAAACATCAGTATTCTGGTATGAAACGTGGGCCGAAACGCGAAAACGGGGAACCTCCCCGAAGTCGGGGATAAGTTCACGACGGGCGCCGGTAAGGTGCGCTACGGTGAAAACAGCAGTATTCTGGTATAAAACGTGGGCCGAAATGCGAAAACGGGGAACCTCCCCGAAGTCGGGGAAAAGTTCACGACGGGCGCCGATGAGGTGCGTTACGGTGAAAACATCAGTATTCAGGTATAAAACGTGGGCCGAACGTGAAACGGGGAACCTCCCCGAGGTCGGGGAAAAGTTCACGACGGGCGCCGGTAAGGTGCGTTACGGTGAAAACATCAGTATTCTGTTATAAAACGTGGGCCGAAACGTGAAAACGGGAAACCTCCCCGAAGTCGGGGATAAGTTCATGACGGGCGCCGGTAAGGTGCGTTACGGTGAAAACATCACTATTCTGGTATAAAACGTGGGCCGAAACACGAAAACGGGAAACCTCCCCGAAGTCGGGGATAAGTTCACGACGGGCGCCGGTAAGGTGCGTTACGGTAAAAAAATCAGTATTCTGGTATGAAACGTGGGCCGAAACGCGAAAACGGGGAACCTCCCCGAAGCCGGGGAAAAGTTCACGACGGGCGCCGGTAAGGTGCGTTACGGTGAGAACATCAGTATTCTGGTATAAAACGTGGGCCGTAACGTGAAAACGGGGAACCTCCCCGAAGTCGGGGATAAGGTCACGACGGGCGCCAGTTAGGTGCGTTACGGTGAAAACCTCAGTATTCTTGTATAAAACGTGGGCCAAAACGAGAAAACGGGGAACCTCCCCGAAGTCGGGGATAAGTTCACGGCGGGCGCCGGTAAGGTGCGTTACGGTGAAAACAGCAGTATTCTAGTATAAAACGTGGGCTTAAACGTGAAAACGGGGAACCTCCCCAAAGTCGGGAAAAAGTTCACGACGGGAACCGGTAAGGTGCGTTACGGTGAAAACAACAGTATTCTGGTATAAAACATGGGCCGAAACGTGAAACGGGGAACGTCCCCGAGGTCGGGGAAAAGTTCACGACGGGCGCCGGTAAGGTGCGTTACGGTGAAAACATCAGTATTCTGTTATAAAATGTGGGCCGAAACGTGAAAACGGGGAACCTCCCCGAAGTCGGGGATAAGTTCACGACGGGCGCCGGTAAGGTGCGTTACGGTGAAAACATCAGTATTCTGGTATAAAACGTGGGCCGAAACGCGAAAACGGGGAACCTCCCCGAAGTCGGGGATAAGTTCACGACGGGCGCCGGTAAGGCGCGTTACGGTGAAAACATCAGTATTCTGGTATGAAACATTGGGCGAAACACGAAAACGGGAAACCTCCCCGAAGTCGGCGAAAAGTTCACGACGGGCGTCGGTAAGCTGCGTTACGGTGAAAAGATCAGTATTCTGGTCTAAAACGTGGGCCGAAACGCGAAAAAGGTGATACGTATACGTGCAGGAAATCCTGCCGCGGCAGGAAAATGGGCCTTTTCCCTGCCGCCGCAGCAGTGTATCCCTCCTTCACAGGCTGAAGGGCAGGGTTCCCAGGGTGGGCTGAGTTTCCCGGGTATATTGGGGGGAGGGTGCCGTCTCCCCCGGCCGTAATAGGTCTAGGCACGGACCGTGTTATCATGTGTTTTCAAACGTAAACACGTGTCCACGGGGGGATTCGGGCGTCCCCCCAAGAGGTTGCCGTGGTCGGATTACGTTGCACCGGTCGGATGACGGTGCCGCGGACTGATTACGGTGCCTCGGACGGGCCCAGGAGGTTGCCGCGGTCGGATTACGTTGCACCGGTCGGATGACGGTGTGCACCGGTCGGAAGACGTTGGTGCACCGGTCGGATGATGGTGACGCAGACTAATTATGGTGCCTCGGACGGGCCCATGAGGTTGCCGCGGTCGGATTACGTTGCACCGGTCGGATGA
>CM054058.1:460080142-460082642 GCA_028641055.1 Alopecurus myosuroides
TGGCATTGCATTGCATCATGCATCATTTGCATTGGCATGTGTTTCCAATTTGTTTTCTGGTGTTTCCAGTTGTTTTCAACTTGAATTCAAATTCAAATCTCACCACTTGGTTCATACTTGGTATGTTCCAATGGGTTTAAAACATGTTACAAACAAAAGTATGTCAAAAGGGTTCTCCAAGTTTGAATTTACAAAACCATCCATTTCTCCAAATTTTAATTAAAGCAAGTAATGTGAAATTCATCCAAATTCAATTCAAATTTCAAATCAGTACCAACTTTGAAAATTTGGGAAACAAAACATTGTATAAGTGGTCATTTTAAATTTTAAATCCATCGAAATTAACCTCATATTTTTCTGACTTTTAAAAGTCCCACAAAGTCTATTTTTCTCTCCCTCTTCTCTTACAAAAAAAAGGAACCGTGGGGAGGCAGGCTTAATAGCCCACCTACTACCCAACAGCCAGCCCACCACCGAACCCATCTTCCAGCCCAGCCCACCTCCAATCGTTTTCTTCTCCGTACAATACAGGGAGCACGAGGAGGGCGTGACCCCTGCCGTCGCTGTCCACCCCCACCTCCTCCCCATGGTCCCCTCCCCACCTGCTCCTCCCCACCTTAAAGCCGCCCCGGGAGCTCCAAACCCTAGCCCTCCCTTTTCTCTTTCGCCGCCGCCACTCCTCTCCTTCCTCAACCTCCTCCTATGTTCCCCACCTCCCTCTGAATTTTCTTAATAAAACAGAGCAAAGCCCTCCATGGCCGGCAGTTGGAGGCCATGGCGCATCCGCCATGCTCGCCGGATGACCACGCCGAGCCCGGGAACGGAAACTCCGTCGTTCCCTCTCCATGCTGGACGCCACGCCGGGGTCGGAGACACCCCAGACTGCCGCCGGCGCACCCTCCTTCCTCCTCCGTTCGGCAGCAGCCACGAACAACGACGACGCCGAGCCTGCTTCCTCGACGCCTCCATGGTGAGTCCCGTCCGCTGGACCCCCATCCCCTCACCTCTCCTTTGTCCTGGCGCCTCCCAGTTGCATCGCTGCGCTCGCACACGCGGGCAAAGGATCGCAGCAGCCGCTGCAATTGATTCCCGTCGCCGTTGTGCTGTTTCAGCCGATAGTCTGAAATTTCCGTCAGTTTCAGACCACGCTTCAGGAACACTTCAAAAGGCATCCAGATCCGTAGTCTAACACGAGCGCTAGGACGGCCCAGTGGCTGCGCGCCCGATCCTCTCCCAGGCCGACGCGGGTTCAAATCCCTCCGCGGCGGATTTATTTTGGAGATTTTCCTCCCTTTTGCTGGCCCGCCCGTCATTGACCCCGGAAGCCACTTTGGCTTCCAACCAGCTGTGTCAGCGCCGCGTGGCGCAGGGGCCCGCCTGCCAGCGGCAGTGGCTGGGATCATCCCCGGTGAGAAACGACCCAAGATCCAGATCTGGATCTGGCGGTTTGCATCTAGGCCCCTGTCCTCTTTCGTTTTTGCACCGAAGCCCCTCCACGCACTGTTTTCATCACAAGCAGGTCCCTGCAAATTCCAGAAACACCCCTAAACTTCTTTTGCCCATATCTTTCAAACCCCAACTCCAAACAATTCAAATTTTATATGTATTCCATCCCAAATTTCATGATCTTTCTAAATATCAACTTTGTTCTCTGTTTTGAACATTTAAAATTGCCGCAATAATTCAATTCATTAAATCATTCATTTAAATTGCTAAATTCATAACTTTGTCCTTTTAAAACCAATTTCAACATGTAAAATATGTTTTCCAACCAGAGAAATGCAAGGAACATTAATATACCATCCATGCTCATGTTTGCATCTTGCATCTTACCTTGTTAGTAGTGTTATGCATGTCCACCTAATTAATAAACATGGAATGTGTTGGGCTATTTAATTCCATTTGTGCCCTATTCCATTTAATATTGTTTAGCTCACCTACTTACTGTTTTGCATGTTAATCAACATTTAATATGATGGTTAGATAAACAACTTGAACCATAATTATTTGTCCGGACTCCGGGTCCGATTAAATTGTCTAAGTTGTACTTTTGCGTTGCATCCCGCATGTCATGCATATAAAATAGGATCATGCTGGATCTTTGCCGTAGTAGTAATTGTTGCATCCGATGTTTATTCTAGCACTTGCTTCTTCTTGGATAGGACGTTGAGACAAATGTGAGCAACGACGGGTTCTGCTTCCTCTACCAGCTGCATTCCAGGCAAGTATACTCACTTGCTACCTATGGCTGCCTTTCATCACTTGTTACCGATTCTGTCCGTTGTCCTTATGCTAGCCTTATGATTCGATGCTTGTGTCTCGATCCTAACATATGTTTACCTTGCAGCCATGATATAGCCTTCCTTCCACTTCCTATTAACTGTTGTTTGTTTACCTTGTTGGCCCTCGTGTCGTAGTTGCATGCTTAGGTTTGTTTGCGCTCGAGTCCTGTTGTCCTTTGTCCTATCACCTGTTTAGTCGATAGTTGGGTTTCAATTCA
>CM054058.1:460087642-460102642 GCA_028641055.1 Alopecurus myosuroides
TCCCCAAAGTCGGGGATAAGTTCACGACGGGCGCCGGTAAGGTGCGTTACGGTGAAAACATCCGTATTCTGGTATAAAACGTGGGCCGAAACGCGAAAACGGGGACCTCCCCAAAGTCGGGGATAAGTTCACGACGAGCGCCGGTAAGGTGCGTTACGGTGAGAACATCAGTATTCTGGTATGAAACGTGGGACGAAACGCGAAAACGGGGAACCTCCCCGAAGTCGGGGAAAAGTTTACGACGGGCACCGGTAAGGTGCGTTACGGTGATAACATCAGTATTCTGGTATAAAACGTGGGCCGAAACGTGAAAACGGGGAACCTCCCCGAAGTTGGGGAAAAGTTCACGACGGGCGCCGGTAAGGTGCGTTTCGTTGAAAACATCAGTATTCTGGTATAAAACGTGGGCCGAAACGTGAAAACGTGGAACCTCCCCGAAGTCGGGGAAAAGTTCACGACGGGCGCCGGTAAGCTGTGTTACTGTGAAAACATCAGTATTCTGGGCTAAAACGTGGGCCGCAATGCGAAAAAGGTGATACGTATACGTGCAGGAAATCCTGCCGCGGCAGGAAAATGGGCCTTTTTCCTGCCGCGGCAGCAGTGTACCCCTCCTTGACAGGCTGAAGGGCAGGGTTCCCAGGGTGGGCTGAGTTTCCCGGGTATATTGGGAGGAGGGTGCCGTCTCCCCCCGGCCGTGACGGGTCTAGGCACGGACAGTGTTATCGTGTGTTTTCACACGTAAATACGTGTCCACGGGAGGGATTCGGGCGTCCCCCCAAGAGGTTGCCGTGGTCGGATTACGTTGCACCGGTCGGATGACGGTGCCGCGGACTGATTACGGTGCCTCGAACGGGCCCAGGAGGTTGCCGCGGTCGGATTACGTTGCACCGGTCGGATGACGGTGTGCACCAGTCGGAAGACGCTGGTGCACCGGTCGGATGATGGTGCCGCAGACTGATTACGGTGCCTCGGACAGGCCCAGGAGGTTGCCGCGGTCGGATTACGCTGCACCGGTCGGATAACGGTGTGCACCAGTCGGAAGACGCTGGTGCACCGGTCAGATGACGGTGCCGCGGACTGATTACGGTGCCTCGGGCGGGCCTAGGAGGATGCCGGGGTCGGATTACGTTGCACCGGTTGGATGACGGTGTGCACCAGTCGGAAGACGCTGGTGCACCGGTCGGATGATGGTGCCGCGGACTGATTAAGGTGCCTCGGGCGGGCCCAGGAGGTTGCCGCGGTCGGATTACGTTGCACCAGTCGGATGACGGTGTGCACCAGTCGGAAGATGCTGGTGCACCGGTCGGATGATGGTGCCGCGAACTGATTACGGTGCCTCAGACGGATTACGTTGCCTCGGACGGATTAGGTTGCCTCGGTTGGATCACGTTATCTCGGTTGGAGTATGTTGCCCCGTATACACGGGAAAACTGGTTTTCTTGTTGACATGGGACAGACTGAGTCTGGTACGTTTACGTGATAGATGGTCTGAGTCCTTAAAAGGGAGAGGACCCGTCTCGAACGCGTTGCTTGTGGCTAGCGTCTGTCCCATTTCAACCGGAGAATACTCCTTGATCGGATTATGTTGTCTCGGTCGGATTACATACTATGTTGCCTCGGTTGGAATATGTTGCCTCGGTTGGATTACGTTGCCCCGTATACACGAAAAAACCGCTATTCTTGTTGACGTGGGGAAGATTGAGTCTGGTACGTTTACGTGATAGATGGTCTGAGTCTTGAAAAGGGCGAGGACCCGTCTCGAACGCGTTGCTTATAGCTAGCGTCTGTCCCATTTCAACCGGAGACGGTGCCCCTAAGATGTTACTGTTGTTGTCTCCGCAACACCCGCGCGCTGTGGACACTCAGGACGCCTGCATGCAAGTGATTCCCCCGTGCTATGCGTGGGGTGAGGCTTGGTAGGCTTGACCGCTGTGGCTACGCGAGCGCATGAGTTGTTTTGGACCCGTGTTTGCCGGTAGTTCCCCCGTCTCCGTGCGGCCGACTACTGGCACCGTGTCCCGTTGGTCCCGTGGCTTATGTTACCGTTGCCTTTCATCTGCTTGTATGCTGGTACCCGAACTACGGGAAGTGGTGCATTCTACAGGTTGCCTCGCGGCGGACGCCTTCCGGTGTGCCGTTGCGGCCATATGGCGCTTGCGGTGTTGCCTCGTGGCCCTTGCACGTTTTCGTGTCGGTGCTATCAAGGCAGCCTCGCTCACGCTGTTGGTCTCGGATGTTGCTCACGATAAAGTGTCGTGGCCCTTTTGGTTGCCATGACCCGACCCTTGGAAGCTCCCCGAATTGAGAACAACCGGAACAGGTGTTGCCTCTACCTCTCTGTAACATCCCAAGTATGAAAACTCCCTAGAATGTTTTGTTCCTTGTTTAATTAAAGTATTGCATCATGTCATCATCCTCATTGCATTTGTTTCTTTCTGTTTGCATCTGTTTTTATTTGTTTTCATAATGGAAATTCAAACATTAATCAACCTTTGTTTCATACTTGTCATGTTACAATCTTTTTCAAATAAAGAGTTCAACTCAAGCAACATTTGTTTCCAATTATTTCCATAATGCTCAACTATTAAAATGATGGTTTTAAATCAATCATTTAATTCCAATTCAAATCAAATCTTCAAATCAACACCCAATTGGAATCTATGAAAATCTCCAAAACAAATCAACTCTTTGTTCTAACTAAATAATAGGGTTCACCCTATTAAGAAGTTATTTTCAATAATAATCATTTAAATACTCAAAATCATCCAAATTTGAATTAATTAACAAACAGCAAGTAATTTGAAAACTTTTGGAAAACAAAAGTTAGCAATTAGTTGCTATGTTAAAAACTAACCTAACCATAATTTTTTCCAAATTTTTACTAACTTAAAACCTACCTTTTTCCTCCATTTTGTTTTCTGCAAAAAAATAAAATAAAAAAAACAGAAAATGGAAAAAGGAAACAAACCTGCGCAGGGGGGGGGGGGGCATTCGGCCCAGCCCATCTAACCATCCGCGTGGCCCGGTACCGTTTCGCAGCCGCCCCCGTCGTCTGTTTCGCGTACGGCAGGGCATCGGCCGGTGCCACGTCGCCGCCGCCGCGAGCAGACGGCCACAGAGCTACCGTACCACCTATATAATCCCCCTAGGTCCCCGCGCCACCAACCTAAACCCTAGGCTCCTGTTCCCCCTCGTTCCGCCGCCGAATTTCATCTCCCTCGTCGCAATTCCACCCTCTGTCACCTCACCGGAGCGCCGCCGCCTGAAACCATGATGATTACCGCCGCTCCCGTTCACCACCTACCCACCTAGCCTCGGAAACCAAACCACCACGACTCCATCTTCCGTTTGGACACCGCCGCTGAGCTCGCCATCGACTGGATCGTCGCCGCCGTCCGTAGCTGCCGCCGTCGAGCTCGTCCCCGAGCCTCTGCAACAACTACAACGGTGGTGAGCCACCGTGTCTTCCTCCTCCTTACTCTCTATTGCGATCGCATCCACGCACTGCACACGCAACCTCAGCACACACCAGATCCGAGCACAGCACCGGCAGCAACCACAGCTCGCCGCCGGCAGCGGTCTCTGACGAAGTTCAGACGAGCGCGCGCTGTCAGCAAAATTCAGTTAACGCGTGTTTGAAACATAACCTCACTGCATCTCTGAACCTAGCATCAAACTGAATCTCACCGTACTGGTTACTGCACTAACGAGCGCGCAGCGAGGGCACGGGTTCGTGCCGTGGCTCCGTGGATTAAATCCACACTTTTTCGCGCACCGGCTGACAAGCAGGTCCCACTCGCCAGTGGCCCTTGCTGCCACGCCAGCACGCGTGCAGGCCACGCTGGCTCCAGGCCCACGGGCAGTGACTGGGGTTAGATTACTGCACGGTAACAAATTAATTCTTGCACGTTTCTTTTCAAAACCAAGTCCTTTTAAATTGCAGTTTAGTCCTCAAAATGAAAACCTTAATAACTTTTAATCTATAACTCCAAATAATAAAATCTAAATATGTGCACTGCTCCAAATTAATTTGTCTATCCATTTAAACCAATTGTGTACTGTTTTGAATTTTCCAAATGCATCTAAAATTCAAATTTAAATAATTCAATTGCAATTTGCTAAAATCCATAACTAATTCATAATTAATCCAAATAATGCAAATAAAATATGTTTTCCATACCATTTCAAACCATCTTTTCAAATATAATTTTTTTTTTCATGTTTTGAATAATTAAAATTGCCTAAATAATTTAAACCTTGTTTAATTCATTTAAAATTGCTAAATTCATAACTTGCTCAAATTAAATAATTCTTGAACATGTAAAATATGTTTTCAAACTAGAAAAACATAACCTTTTCAAATATTAACTTTGTCATCTGTTTTGCACAATTTAACTTGATGAAAACAACCACTATTTGTGTAACATCATTAAGAAACCAAATTCTTAACTTGTTAAATAATTTTCCCAACTTGTTAAACTTCATTCCACTTGCATCTAATGTTGTTACTTTATTGTTTTCATTATGCATGGATCATGCTAAACAACTTACACATGTTAATCAACTGTAGATCATTTGTTCAACCTTAACCATGTGCATCCATATGCAACTCACATTGCATATGGGTCCATTTAACTTGTGTTATCATGTCAACTAGTTCATTCTGATGCATCTATTAAATTGACATGCATCATCCCATGTTTGTGCACTATGCCATGTTATTGATTGCCCGTCTTCCTTCGTTGTTTGTTTTTGCTTCTTCTCGATTAGACGACGACGTTGAGACAGACGAGCTTTACGACACCACTACCCAGGACCTAGCTCAGTACCAGGCTGCTGAGCTTGCAGGCAAGTTATCACTCACATGAACCATTGCGTTCCTTTCCACATTTGTTACCGATACTGTCCATTTGTCTATTCTTGCTAGCCCTATGTATCGTTGCTTGTTCTCCGAACCCATCACATGATATTCTGAACCCTGATATTGCCTCACCTCCACACCTATAACCCCTTGTTTGTTGCCTTAGTCTTACCTAGCTTGCTTAGGGTTGCTTGTTCTTGAGTCTGTTGTCGATTAATTCTTTTACTCTATCTTACTTATGTTCACTCGGGCTCAGTGTATAAACAATCAACCTGTTAATGCTATGGGTAATAATAATTTGATGATAAGGCACCGGCAGGAGGCCCGGCGTGGTTTTGAGGCCTGCTAGTGTCGACCCTAATAGGAAAGGGTCTTGTCTACCGATCCATGATGAGCGCACTAACCGCATGTGGGAAGCGTGTATGGGCGCCCCCCTCAATTTGACTCGATTCGCATCTCGTCCAAATCGCCGCACTTAGTTCGGGTGTTCCATTTGCTGCACGCATATGCAAGTACGAACCCGAGGCCAGGGTGGAATTTTTGTAGTCGGCATTTAGGGCGGCGTGGTCTTCCAGTGCTATGAGGGTCCCCTTTTCTTCGGGGGCTCGATTAGCCGCGCACGCACAGCACGCGGTGCTTTGGGCTTGATGCGAAGAAGGGTTGAGTTGTGTAGAGTGCCTCGCTTGGTGGGTTTGATTCCCGTCTGGCAGGATATTCTTACGTGTACGGCTACATTGGTGCACCCCTGCAGGGATAAATCTTCTCGAGAAGCCGTGTCTTCCGCGGTTATGGTTGACTTGGTGAAAGTACTGGCTAACAAGTACTCAGAACAACTTACACCTAACTAATGCTAATCTTGACTAGTAATAGGTTTATTATCACAATAACCTGAATCATCATTAATCCAACTGTGTGAGTTGTCCTTGGGTTGCTTCCTTAGAAGGGGGTAACATTGGACGGGTTTGTTTGAAGTTATCTTTCAGTTGGTTACAATACACGATCTTACCTTCTTTCTATTAGCCGGAACTTGTAGTTATCTCTGTAGTTGGTTATAGCAGCCCGCTGCAACTTTTTTAATACCTATTCTTCCGTTGAACCTAAGCATCCGTGCTTGTGTTGACGGGTAAATCTTTGGTGAAGTGTGAGTCTTGCTTGCCAGTACTTGGATGTACTGACCCCGTTGGGGCTGTGGTTTACGCAGACTATGATTACGAGGATCCCCAGGATGGCTACTTCGTGGAGTTCGACGAGACTGCAGACGAGTAGATAGCGGACCCGGGCGGGATCCGAAGACTACGTGGATGGGCTTCGTCTTCTTTTCATTCTCGGCTTCTTAAGCCTATTTGGATTTTGTCTGTACTCAGATGGTTGATTGCTTCCGCTGTGATGTAATGAATGCTATGTTGGGACAAGTGTCCTCTGGATGAGTGTATTTGCTATTCTCTGCCTTAGTGAAGGCCAGTTGCATCTTATTTCAATCTTTTGTGTCTTAGAGATATGTTGTGGTATCATTCCGTTTAACGCCTTCGACGTACCATTTGTGAATGGTATGAAGTACGTCGAGGGTAGTATCTTGATTTCTATGGGATAGTTTACATCAACGATGGGAAAGCAGAGCTTGGTTGTCGCGCATAAGCGCTGGCCTACTCGGGAGCGAGGATGCGGGAGCAGATAGGCCCCGTAATCCAAGCATCTGCTTGCCAGTTTGGCCTGGTGAGTATCCCCTAGAAGTCAGGGTGCGACAAATGGTATCAGAGCCTGTCTGCCCGTAGGATCCCTTTTACTGGTCGCAGTTTGAGTCTAGAAACTATTTTGTAGCTATATAGGAAAAAATGAAACGTGAGAGTAGGAATTCTGTTCTTTTTTTTCTTTTCCCCACCCTCCCTCCCTTTTTCTGGCAAGGAAGTGCAACGTTGATTTTTCCCTTCTCATCTAAACTTTCAAGTTAGGATTTCACGTGTTCTGGGTTCTTCCGTAGTACCTTAGGAGTTTTGGTCGCGAGTTTCCCGATGTTGCTTCAATATCATGTTCTTCTCAACAACCTTTCGTCCATTGAACCTTGTTGTTGTTTTCAACTTCAACTCTTCTACTGGCGTCTAATTACAAGTTGTACTCCAATGCTCATCACTGAGTACCGATGTATCCATTCCTAGCTATGTTTAGTTATCCTTTCGTACTCGAACTATTTATGGTGTTGGATATTCTGATGTATTGGATCATGTAATGATGTACCTGTTGGTTATCTATTCATGCGTCGGAATAATCTCTCTTTCGGTTGCTAAGTTTATCCCTTCCTATTGTTGTGCTAAAATGCATTTCCATTCAGGATGCCTCCAACTAGGAACAACATGCCTGAGCCACCGCCAATTGGGGAATTGTTAACTCAGATGACCCAAGTGATGACCCAGATGGCACAGTTCCAGGCCAATCAGCAGATCCACCAGGCTAATCAGCGAGTTGGCATCAAGGAGTTCCTCAGTTTGGGCCCTAGAGCGTTCGTGGCCACACGCGAGCCTCTGGATGCTGATGACTGGATCCGTGAGATCGCCAGGGCTCTGGAGAATGCTCATATAGCTGAAGAGGACAAAGTCAAGTATGCCTCCTACCTACTGAAGGGTCAGGCAGCTTCGTGGTGGGAAAACTACCAGGCTATGAGGGCTGGCATTCCTATCACCTGGGGCTGTTTCAAGGATGCCTTCCTGAAGCACCACATTCCAGATGGTCTCATGGAAAGGATGCGTGAAGAGTTTTGCTCTCTCAAGCAAGGCAAGCTGGACGTCATCGGCTATCAGACCGAGTTCAATCGTCTCGCTCGATATGCTGGAGACGAGGTGTCCACAGAAGCTAAGAAGATGGCAAGGTTCCACAGAGGTTTTAACCCGGAACTCAAGTACACTCTCACAAATGTCAAGACCAAGGACTTCGAGGAGCTCGTGAACTCCGCGCTCAATGAAGAGAATGGGCGCAAGGCGTTCGAAGAGTCTCGCAAGCACTCGCGTGAGGGTGGTTCCTCCTCCAACATGACCACCCCTCCGCAGAAGCGCCGCATCTGGGTGCCAAATGCTGCTGTCACTAGGGCTCCATACGACCAAGCTTCTCCAGGCTTCGCTCCCCGCCCACCCAACCCAGCTCACATGCATGGGCAGAGGGTTCCAATGGGGCAGCCAAGGCCAGGTCCTCCTCGTGTCGTCACTTGCTTCAAGTGCAAGGAGACGGGACACTACGCTGATAAGTGCACGCAGAGGCAGCTACCTCCTCCACCACCTCGCCCCAACACCAACCAGGCAATGGTGCGCGCTCCTCCGCATAAGGCCTTCAACTCCAACAACAGGCCTGTGGGGAGGACCGCAAGGGTGAACCACGTCAAGGTTGACAAAGCTGAGGAAGCTACTGACGTCGTGCTCGGTACATTCCCCGTAAACTCTTATCCAGCTAAAGTGTTGTTTGATACCGGAGCATCACATTCTTTCGTATCAAAAATCTTTGCAACAACAAGTAAACTCCCCTTTGTTGGTTTGGGTTCCCCGTTAGTAGTAAACTCCCCTGGAGCAACTATGCAAACTTCTAAAATCAGTCACAGAAATCAAATTCTAATTAAAGGCCACATATTCCTTGCTTCCCTCATACTGCTGGGAAATTCTGACATTGATGTCATTCTTGGCATGCATTGGTTGAAGGCCAATGAAGCTAAAATTGACTGTGCTCAAAAGTCAATAACTCTCTTCCACCCGTCTGGCCAGATAGTCTATTCTCCAAATGAATCAAGTTCCACTCAGCTCTACACACTCGATGCTAAACCTCTACCTCTACTCGAGAATGTTTCGGTGGTTTGTGAATTTCCTGACGTCTTTCCAGAAGAATTGCCAGGAATGCCTCCGGACAGAGCAGTTGAGTTCGTGATCGAGCTTGAACCAGGTACTTCTCCAATCTCTAAGCATCCATACAAGATAGCTCCTCCTGAACTGAAGTTGTTGAAGGAGCAAATCGATATGTACATGGAGAAAGGTTATATTCAGCCTAGTTCCTCCGCTTGGGGTTGCCCAACTCTGTTCATTGCCAAGAAGGACCAAACAAAGAGACTCGTTGTTGACTATCGTCCTCTTAACGAGAAAACAATCAAGAACAAATATCCAATTCCTCGTATCGATGATCTTTTTGATCAACTTGCTGGAGCCTCAGTATTCTCAAAGTTGGACTTGAGGATGGGTTACCATCAAATAAAGATCAGAAAGGAAGATATTCCAAAGACAACCTTCACCACTCGCTACGGTTTATATGAATACACCGTCATGTCCTTTGGTCTCACCAATGCACCGGCGACCTTCTCTCGACTCATGAATTCTGTCTTCCATGAATACCTCGACAAGTTCGTTGTGGTATATCTTGATGATATTCTTGTCTACTCAAAATCCGAGGAAGAGCATGAAGAACATCTTCGTCTCACTCTCAGGAAACTCCGCGAGCACCGTCTCTATGCCAAATACTCCAAATGTGAGTTCTGGATTCCAGAAGTTGCCTACCTTGGTCATATCATCTCTGCCAAGGGCATAGCCATTGATCCAGAAAAGGTTAGAGCAATTGTTGACTGGAAACCTCCCAGGACGGTGAAGCAAGTCAGAAGTTTTCTTGGCTTGGCTAGCTATTGCCGTCGTTTCGTCCAAAACTTCTCCAAGATAGCCAAACCTCTCACTGATCTCACCAAGAAGGACAAGAAGTTCGTTTGGTCTCCACAATGTGATGAAAGTTTCAATCTCCTAAAAACTAAACTCACTTCTACTCCAGTTCAGGTTGGTCCAGATACTACCAAACCCTTCGAGATATTCTGTGATGCATCTCTCCAAGGCCTAGGAGCAGTTCTTATGCAAGAACGTCAAGTTGTGGCCTATGCTTCACGTCAGTTGAACCCACATGAGCAAAATTATCCCACTCATGATCTTGAACTTGCAGCAGTTGTGTTTGCCCTCAAGAAATGGAGACAATACTTGTTGGGTAACCGCACAGAAATCTTTTCCGATCATATGAGTCTGAAATACATCTTCACTCAACCAGATCTAAACCTCAGGCAAAGGAGATGGATTGAAAAGATCAAAGACTTCGATCTTACTATTTCTTACACTCCAGGCAAGGCTAATGTCATGATCATGGAAAGCCAACCTCCTCTTCATGAAGAATTCCAGAAGCTGAACCTCGGTCTTGTTCCTCAAGGCTATCTTGCAAACTTGACAGCCAGTCCAACTCTCGAGGACAAGATTCGTTCTGAACAACTTCGTCATGCTGAAATCAAGAAGATTGTAGAGCACATCAAAGAAGGCAAGGATAAATTCAAGTCCTTCTCAATTGATGACAAGGGAACTGTGTTCTTCGAAGGACGCATTGCAGTTCCTCAAATTCAAAGTCTCAAAGATATCATTCTCAAGGAGGCTCTTGAAACTCCTCTCTCCATCCACCTTGGAAGTACAAAGATGTACCAGGATCTCAAAACACTGTATTGGTGGCCTAGCTGGAAACGTGAAATTGCTCAATACGTTTCTGAATGCGACGTTTGTCAACGTGTTAAGGAAGTTCATCAGAAAACAGCCGGTCTTCTCCAACCTCTCAAAATCCCCGAGTGGAAGTGGGACATGATTGAAATGGACTTCGTTACTGGTTTTCCAAAGTCCAAGAGGGGCAACGATGCAATCTTCGTTGTCATTGATCGTCTCACTAAAGTAGCTCACTTCTTTGCTGTCAAAGAGACAATATCAGCTAGCCAGTTAGCAGAACTCTACACAACAAAGATTGTTCCTCTTCATGGTGTTCCATTGGAAATAAGCTCAAACCGTGGAAGCATATTCACTTCTCATTTCTGGAAGAGTTTCCAAGATGCATTGGGCACCAAACTTCTCTTCGGCACAGCTTATCATCCTCAATCTCAAGGGCAAGTCGAAAGAGTCAATCAGATTCTCGAGGATATGCTTAGAGCATGTGGTCTCTCCTTTGGCATGAAATGGGAGGATTGTCTTCCATATGCTGAATTCTCCTACAACAACAGCTTCCAGGCAAGCCTAGGCATGGCACCATTTGAAGCACTCTATGGCCGCAAATGCAGGAGTCCAATCAATTAGTCTGGAGCTGGTGAACATTCACTCTTAGGTCCTGACATTGTTAAGGAAGCCGAAGAGAAAGTTCGCATCATTCGTGACAATCTCAAGATTGCTCAGTCTCGTCAGAAGAGCTACTATGACAGCAAGCACCGGGATATGATCTATGCTCCTGGTGACAAAGCATATCTCCGTGTAACTCCCCTCAGAGGCACTCATCGTTTTGGTGTGAAAGGAAAGCTTGCACCAAGATACATTGGTCCTTTCAACATTCTCTCAAGGCGTGCAGAAAATGCTTATCGTCTTGAACTTCCAGAAAAACTATCCAAGGTGCACGATGTGTTTCACGTGACACAGCTCAAGAAGTGTTTCAAGGATCCAGATCGTGCAGTTGATCATGATTCTATCGAACTGCAAGATGATCTCTCTTATGAGGAGCACCCTGTTCGTATTCTCGATGAGACCGAGCGTAAGACTCGCAACAAGAGCACCAAGTTCTTGAAAGTGCAATGGTCACATCATTCCGATAAAGAGGCAACGTGGGAGACCGAAGAGGATCTTCGCAAGAAGTATCCGGACCTTTTCTCTTCTCAGTAAGGAATCTCGGGGCGCGATTCCTTCAAGGGGGGCGTTTTGTAACATCCCAAGTATGAAAACTCCCTAGAATGTTTTGTTCCTTGTTTAATTAAAGTATTGCATCATGTCATCATCCTCATTGCATTTGTTTCTTTCTGTTTGCATCTGTTTTTATTTGTTTTCATAATGGAAATTCAAACATTAATCAACCTTTGTTTCATACTTGTCATGTTACAATCTTTTTCAAATAAAGAGTTCAACTCAAGCAACATTTGTTTCCAATTATTTCCATAATGCTCAACTATTAAAATGATGGTTTTAAATCAATCATTTAATTCCAATTCAAATCAAATCTTCAAATCAGCACCCAATTGGAATCTATGAAAATCTCCAAAACAAATCAACTCTTTGTTCTAACTAAATAATAGGGTTCACCCTATTAAGAAGTTATTTTCAATAATAATCATTTAAATACTCAAAATCATCCAAATTTGAATTAATTAACAAACAGCAAGTAATTTGAAAATCTTTGGAAAACAAAAGTTAGCAATTAGTTGCTATGTTAAAAACTAACCTAACCATAATTTTTTCCAAATTTTTACTAACTTAAAACCTACCTTTTTCTTCCATTTTGTTTTCTGCAAAAAATAAATAAATAAACAAAACAGAAAATGGAAAAAGGAAACAAACCTGCGCAGGGGGGGGCATTCGGCCCAGCCCATCTAACCATCCGCGTGGCCCGGTACCGTTTCGCAGCCGCCCCCGTCGTCTGTTTCGCGTACGGCAGGGCATCGGCCGGTGCCACGTCGCCGCCGCCGCGAGCAGACGGCCAGAGAGCCACCGTACCACCTATATAATCCCCCTACGTTCCCGCGCCACCAACCTAAACCCTAGGCTCCTGTTCCCCCTCGCTCCGCCGCCGAATTTCATCTCCCTCGGCGCAATTCCACCCTCTGTCACCTCACCGGAGCGCCGCTGCCTGAAACCACGATGATTACCGCCGCTCCCGTTCACCACCTACCCACCTAGCCTCGGAAACCAAACCACCACGACTCCATCTTCCGTTTGGACACCGCCGCTGAGCTCGCCATCGACTGGATCGTCGCCGCCGTCTGTAGCTGCCGCCGTCGAGCTCGTCCCTGAGCCTCTGCAACAACTACAACGGTGGTGAGCCACCGTGTCTTCCTCCTCCTTCCTCCTGTTGCGATCGCATCCACGCACTGCACACGCAACCTCAGCACGCACCAGATCCGAGCATAGCACCGGCAGCAACCACAGCTCGCCGCCGGCAGCGGTCTCTGACGAAGTTCAGACGAGCGCGCGCTGTCAGCAAAATTCAGTTAACGCGTGTTTGAAACATAACCTCACTTCATCTCTGAACCTAGCATCGAACTGAATCTCACCGTACTGGTTACTCCACTAACGAGCGCGCAGCGAGGGCACGGGTTCGAGCCGTGGCTCCGTGGATTAAATCCACACTTTTTCGCGCACCGGCTGACAAGCAGGTCCCACTTGCCAGTGGCCCTTGCTGCCACGCCAGCACGCGTGCAGGCCACGCTGGCTCTAGGCCCACGGGCAGTGACTGGGGTTAGATTACTGCACGGTAACAAATTAATTCCTGCACGTTTCTTTTCAAAACCAAGTCCTTTTAAATTGCAGTTTAGTCCTCAAAATGAAAACCATAATAACTTTTAATCTATAACTCCAAATAATAAAATCTAAATATGTGCATTGCTCCAAATTAATTTGTCTATCCATTTAAACCAATTGTGTACTGTTTTGAATTTTCCAAATGCATCTAAAATTCAAATTTAAATAATTCAATTGCAATTTGCTAAAATCCATAACTAATTCACAATTAATCCAAATAATGCAAATAAAATATGTTTTCCATACCATTTCAAACCATCTTTTCAAATATATATTTTGTTTCATGTTTTTAATAATTAAAATTGCCTAAGTAATTTAAACCTTGTTTAATTCATTTAAAATTAATAAATTCATAACTTGCTCAAATTAAATAATTCTTGAACATGTAAAATATGTTTTCAAACCAGAAAAACATAAACTTTTCAAATATTAACTTTGTCATCTGTTTTGCACAACTTAACTTGATGAAAACAACCACTATTTGTGTAACATCATTAAGAAACCAAATTCTTAACTTGTTAAATAATTTTCCCAACTTGTTAAACTTCATTCCACTTGCATCTAATGTTGTTACTTTATTGTTTCCATCATGCATGCATCATGCTAAACAACTTACACATGTTAATCAACTGTAGATCATTTGTTCAACCTTAACCATGTGCATCCATATGCAACTCACATTGCATATGGGTCCATTTAACTTGTGTTATCATGTCAAATAGTTCATTCTGATGCATCTATGAAATTGACCTGCATCATCCCATGTTTGTGCACTATGCCATGTTATTGATTGCCCGTCTTCCTTCGTTTTTTTGTTTTTGCTTCTTCTCGATTAGACGACGACGTTGAGACAGACGAGCTTTACGACACCACTACCCAGGACCTAGCTCAGTACCAGGCTGCTGAGCTTGCAGGCAAGTTATCACTCACATGAACCATTGCGTTCCTTTCCACACTTGTTACCGATACTGTCCAGTTGTCCATTCTTGCTAGCCCTATGTATCGTTGCTTGTTCTCCGAACCCATCACATGATATTCTGAACCCTGATATTGCCTCACCTCCACACCTATAACCCCTTGTTTGTTGCCTTAGTCTTACCTATCTTACTTAGGGTTGCTTGTTCTTGAGTCTGTTGTCGATTACTTCTTTTACTCTATCTTACTTATGTTCACTCGGGCTCAGTGTATAAACAATCAACCTGTTAATGCTATGGGTAATAATAATTTGATGATAAGGCACCGGCAGGAGGCCCGGCGTGGTTTTGAGGCCTGCTAGTGTCGACCCTAATAGGAAAGGGTCTTGTCTACCGATCCATGATGAGCGCACTAACCGCATGTGGGAAGCGTGTATGGGCGCCCCCCTCAATTTGACTCGATTCGCATCTCATCCAAATCGCCGCACTTAGTTCGGGTGTTCCATTTGCTGCACGCATATGCAGGTACGAACCCGAGGCCAGGGTGGAATTTTTGTAGTCGGCATTTAGGGCGGCGTGGTCTTCTAGTCCTATGAGGGTCCCCTTTTCTTCGGGGTCTCGATTAGCCGCGCACGCACAGCACGCGGTGCTTTGGGCTTGATGCGAAGAAGGGTTGAGTTGTGTAGAGTGCCTCGCTTGGTGGGTTTGATTCCCGTCTGGCGGGATATTCTTACGTGTACGGCTACATTGGTGCACCCCTGCAGGGATAAATCTTCTCGAGAAGCCGTGTCTTCCGCGGTTATGGTTGACTTGGTGAAAGTACTGGCTAACAAGTACTCAGAACAACTTACACCTAACTAATGCTAATCTTGACTAGTAATAGGTTTATTATCACAATAACCTGAATCATCATTAATCC
>CM054058.1:460110142-460137642 GCA_028641055.1 Alopecurus myosuroides
TAATGCATTTAAAATTGTCAAATTAATAACTAATTCATTTTAATTCCAAATCAAACAAATAAAATATGTTTTCATACCAGAAAAATGCACTTAATTTGTTCATGCCATCCATGTTCATGTTTGCACCTTGCATGTTGCATCTGTAGTAGTGTTATGTATGTTCACCTAATAAATAAATATGGAATGTGTTGGGGTATTTAGTTCAATTGTTGCCCTATTCCATTTAATATTGGATAGATCACCTCTACCTTGTTTAAACCTGTTAATCAACATTTAATATTGATGGTTAGCTAAACAACTTGAACCAATTCCTATTTCTCCGGACCCCGGTTCCGATTAAATTGCTTAAGTTGTTTCCTCTCTGTTGCATCTTGCCATGCCATGCATATAAAATAGGATCATGCTGGATCTTTTGCCGTAATAGTAATTGTTGCATTCCGGTGTTTGTTCGAGGTTCGTTGCTTCTTCCCGGATAGGACGTTGAGATGATGTGAGCAACGACAAGTTCTGCTACCTTGCGGGATCTCAGGCAAGTATACTCACTTGCTGCCATATGGCTGCCTTTCATCACTTGTTACCGATTCTTTCCGTTGATTCTTTTCTGCTAGCCTTAGTGGTAGTTGTTTCTGTTACGAACCCATCACATGAATCCCTTAAATTTGCCTCACCTCCACTCCTATAACCTTTGCTTGAGCCTGTGTCGTACTATCTTGCTTAGGGTTGTTCTGCTCGAGTCTGTTACCCGTTACTTCCTGTTATTACTTCTTTATGTTCTGGGGGCTCGATGTTAATCAATCAATCCTGTTAATGCTAATGGTAATAATAAACTTGACGATAAGGCACCGGCAGGAGGCCCAGGGTGGTTTTGAGGCCTGCTAGTGTCGCCCCCCTAATTAGGAAAAGAGTCTTGTCTACTGATCCATGATGAGCGCACTACCCGCATTTGGGGAGTATGGGCTCCCCCTCAGTTTGACCCGATTCGCATCTCGTCCAAATCGCCTCATTTAGTTTGGGTTTTCCATTTGCTGCATGCATGATCTTGCGAGCCCTTGGTACCCGGGTGGAACTTTCGTAGTCGGCATATAGGTGGACACGTTCTTAAAGTGCTATGAGGGTCCATTTTCTTCTGGGCTCGAGTAGCCGTGCGCCAAGGTGCTTTGGGCTTGATGCGAAGAAGGGTTGGATTGTGTTGAGTGCCCCGCTTGGTGGAGTGGCCGCTCCATCTGGCGGGATATTCATGAGTGTACGGCTAAATTGGTGCAACCCTGCAGGGATAATCTTCTCGAGAAGCCGTGTTTTCCGCGGTTATGGATTACTTGGTGAAAGTACTGGCTAACAAGTACTCAGGACCACTTCAACATAATGATCAATCATGTTTCACCCAATGATTAATAACTTGACTAGTAATAGGTTATTCACACAATAACTTGACTCATCTTTAATACCACGGTGTGAGTTATCCTCGGATTGCTTCTTCGGATAAGGGGCGAGATCCAGGATGGGTTTGTTTGACGTTATCTTTCAGTTGGTTACGATCACTCGATCTTATCTCCTTTCTGATAGTTAGAAGTAATAGAATCTCTGTAGTTGGTTAGTGCAGCCTGCTGTCGCTTATTTGCAATAACCCCCTTCCTCTCCGTTGATCCTAAAGTATTTGTATCTTGTGATGATTGGCTACGCCGGTATTCTTGTGAGTATGGGCTTTGTCCCCCTTGCCAGTACTTAACCGTACTGACCCACGAATCTCTTTCGTGGCTGCAAATTCCAACTTGCAGTCAACAGGTTTGAAGTCTGACGACGTTAGCTTGGGAATCCCTCCGGCTTGGCCTGGGCAGGGATTGGACGCTCTCGGTTATCTTCAGGACTCTTAGTCCAATTTGGATCTTGTCCGTAGACGGACGATATGTTGTTTCTTCCGCTGTTATTTGGATCTTTGTATTGTATCAGTTGTATCCCTGGCTCTTCTGAGTCATCTTGTATCTATCTGTTGCTGTTGTAATTGTGGATTATTCGTGAACTATTGTAATGTTATCATAAATGGCAACCTGGAATCGGTTATTATGCGGATTTGGCGGGAATGCTGAAATCTGCATAGTGCCCGATCTCGGGGCGTCACAGTAGCCAAATGCCTCGTCATCTAATTAGTGACGCGCATGAATGGATTAACGAGATTCCCAGTGTCCCTGTCTACTATCCCTTTTGGCTCCAACGCCTGGTTTTACCGGGCCGATCCGGGCGGAAGACATTGTCAGGTGGGGAGTTTGGCTGGGGCGGCACATCTGTTAAAAGATAACGCATGTGTCCTAACATGAGCTCAACGAGAACAGAAATCTCGTGTGGAACAAAAGGGTAAAAGCTCGTTTGATTCTGATTTCCAGTACGAATACCAACGTGAAAGCGTGGCCTATTGTCGCACCCTGATTTCTAGGGGATGCTCATCGGGCCGAACTGGATAGCAGGTGCTTGGATTATGGGGCATACCTGCTCCCACGTCCCAGCTTCCTGGTAGGCCTGCGCTTATGCGCGACAACACAAGCCCTGCTATTCCATCGTCGATGTAAACCATCCACTAGAGATCAAAGGCACTGCTGTCGACGTACTTCATATCAAGCACGCACTGTACGTCAACAGGTTTAAACAGAATGATACCACAGAAAGTCTCTAAGACACAAAAGATTTGAAATAATATTGCAAATAGCCTTCACTAAGGCAGAGAATAGCAAATACACTCATTCAGAGGACACATGTCCCAACATAGCATTCATTACATCAGCGGAAGCAAACAACGGTGTCTGAGTACAGACAAATCCAAAAGGCTTAAGAAGCCGGGGGAAATAAAGAAGACGAAGCCCATCCACATAGTCTTCGGATCCTGCCCGGGTCCGCTATCTACTCGTCTGCAGTCTCGTCGAACTCCACGAAGTAGCCATTTTGATGATCATCGTAGTCGTCGTCGTAGTGTGCGTAAACCACAGCCCCAACGGGGTCAGTACATTTGATGTACTTGCAAGCAAGACTCACACTTCATCAAAGAGTTACCCGTCAACACAAGCACGGATGCTTGGGATCAACGGAAGGAAGGGGTGATATAAAAGCTGCAGCGGGCTGCTAACCAACTACAGATATACTACAAGTTCCGGCTAACAGATAGAAGATAAGATCGAGTATTGTAACCAACTGAAAGATAACTTCAATCAAACCCATTCTGGATCTCGCCCCTTATCCGAAGAAGCAATCCGAGGAGAACTCACACAGTTGTATTAAAGATGAGTCAAGGTATTGTGTGAATAAACCTATTACTAGTCAAGTTATTAATCATTGGGTGTAACATGGTTGATCATTATGTTTAAGTTGTCCTGAGTAATTGTTAGCCAGTACTTTCACCAAGTAGTCCATAACCGCGGAAAACACGGCTTCTCGAGAAGATTATCCCTGCAGGGTTGCACCAATTTAGCCGTACACGTATGAATAACCCGCCAGATGGGATGCCTCCCACCAAGCGGGGCACTCAACACAACCCAACCCTTCTTCGCATCAAGCCCAAAGCACCTTGGGCGCACGGCTAATCGAGCCCATAAGAAAATGGACCCTCATAGCACTCTAAGAACGTGTCCCCCTATATGCCGACTACAAAATTTCCACCCTGGCCTGGGCTCGCAAAAACATGCATGCGGCAAATGGAACACTCGAACTAAATGAGGCGATTTGGACGAGATGCGAATCGAGTCAAGTTGAGGGGGGCGCCCATACTCGCTTCCCACATGCGGGTAGTGCGCTCATCATGGATCGGTAGACAAGACCCTTTTCCTATTAGGGTCGACACTAGCAGGCTTCAAAACCTCTCATGGGCCTCCTGCCGGTGCCTTATCATCAAATTATTATTATCACCATTAGCATTAACAGGATTGATTGATTAACATTCGAGCCCCCGGTACAACAATAATAGTAAAAGAAGTAACCGACAACAGACTCGAGCAAAAGCAACCCTAAGAATGCTAGGTAAGACTAAGGCAACAAGCAAGGGGTGTTAGGTATGGAGGTGAGGCAATATCATTGGTTCAGGGTATCATGTGATAGGTTCGGAGAACAAGCAACGATACATAGGGCTAGCAATAGTAGACAAAGGATAGTATCTGAAGCAAGTGTGGAAAGGAACTCGATGGTTCATGTGAGTGATAACTTGCCTGCAAACTCAGTAGCCTGGTACTGAGCTAAAATCCTGTGAAGAAGTACCGTAAAGATCGTCCGTCTCAACGTCGTCGTCTAATCGAGAAGAAGCAAAAACAACAACGAAGGAAGACGGGCAATCAATACATGGCATAGGTGCACAAACATGGGATGATGCATGTCAATTTAAGGGATGCATCAAAGTAAACTACTTGACAAGATAACACAATTTAAATGGACCCATATGCAATTGAATTGCATATGGAAAGAGTCCATGAATTAAGGTTGAAATAATTGTTCTACAACTAAACATCATGTGTAAGTGAATTAGCATGATGCATGCATGATAAAAACAATAAGGTAACAATATTATATGCAATTGGAATGATAATTAACAAGTTAAGAATTTATTTATTAAGTTTGGGAATTTTGGTTACTTAATGATGTTACACAAATAGTTGTTGTTTTCATCAAGTTAAATTGTTCAAAACAAATAACAAATTTTATATTTGGAGAGAGGGTTTAATTTTTCATGGAAAACATATTTCATTTGTTGAAATTGGATTTAAAATGATCAAGTTATTATTTTGGCAATTTTAAATGCAATAATTAAGAAACAATTGTTTTCTGCAATTTAAATTATTCAAGACAGTACACAAAGTTGATATTTGGAAAGTACATGAAAAGTTGATTGGAAAACATATTTAGTTTGTTGCATTTGGAATTTTTTATGCCCAAGTTATGATTTTTTGCAAGTTTAAGTGAATTAAACAAGTTTTTAAATATTTCACCAATTTAAAATATTCAAAACAGTAAAAAAAAATTATATTTGGATAGAACATTTAATTTGGTACAGAAAACATATTTAAAAAGTTAAAATTGGAGTTAAAATGATTTTCTTATGTAATTTACAAGATTTAGTGTAAATCTGCCATTTTTAATGCAATAGGGACTTAGGAAAAATATTTCAGGGGTCTAGAATTAAGATACAGGGACTGGTTGGTGATAAGAAACTTGTTTTGGCCTTGAAAAATAAAAGATAAAAGTTTGGGTTTAACCCCGAGGGTGGGGGATCGAACCCACAACCTCACTGTGAGCGCAAGGGTGTGCTAACCAGTGCGGCTGGTGCTGTGTGTGTTGAGAGGGAGGGGATTTCGGGGGGTAAGAGGTGTGGCTCGCGGAACTGTTAACTGAACCCCAAAGTTCAGTTCGCTGTTCTGTTCTGTAACTCGACATCGATCGCAGCGAGCGGCAGGGCACTCGCCGAAGGCGCTGGGGCGGCGGTCGCTGGTGCGGTGGGGTGCGGTGCTCGGTGGCCGGAGATGGAGGAGAGAGGGAGGAGGATCGAGGGGGAGGATCACCTGAGGGCCATCGAGTGGAACAGCGGCAGGGAGGAGCAGGGCGGACAACAGGGGCTTGGCCGGCGGCATGTCGGCGATGGCGGCGGCGGCACGGAGCGTCCCCGCCCAAGCCGAGGGGGGGGGGAGAAGGGAGCCCGTGCCGCGGCGTTTCCATTCCCATGCCTTGCCCGGCCGGAGGAGGTGGCTGGCGGCGGCGATCGCCGGTGAAAGGCGGCGGTTTTCTCGGTGGTTGTGTTCAGTACAGGTACAGAGAAAAGTAGAGCAGAGGAGGAAGAGGAAGAAGGATGGCGGCGCTCTCGAGGGCTAGGGTGGTAGGCTAGGGTTAGGGCACTGCTGCGGGGCTAGGGGGTAGATATAGGGCTCGTGCTCGCCTCCTGGCCGTCGGGGCGTGACCGCGTCCGCCGTGGCACCACCGGATGGGCGCCGTACAGGAGCACGAAGATGGGAAAGAACGAAACGGTACCGGGCTGAAAAACTGGGCCGCGCGGAAGGGTTAAGTGAATAGATGGGCTGGGCTGGCTTTCTCCCCCCTCTTGAACCGTTTCTTTTATTTATTTTTTTGTTGTGCAGTTTTTTTTTTTTTTTTTTTTTTGCAAGATGAAATGGAAGGAATAGATAGGATTTTGAGCTTTAAAAATTTAGGGAAAAATCAGGGGGTTTGTTAGCTCAACATCTACCCCATGACAACTTGGTTTTTGGAAATTTAAATTTTTTTCCTGTTTTTGGTAAAAGGGTTTGAATTGGAATAATTGCAAATTAATTGATTAATGATTGAAAACAACCAGTTTAATAGGGTGAACCCTATTAATTAAAGTGATTAAAATGATTTGATTGGCTTAGAGATTTTCATAGCTTCAAAGTGGTTCTGTTTGATGCATTGGGTTTGAGTTTGAAATTTGATTTGGATTTAATTGATTAAATAAAACCATTAATTTGATAAGTGAGCATTATGGAATAAAAGAAAACAATTTGGTTGATTTTATTTGTGACTTTTATTTCAAATGTTGTAACAGAACAAGTATGAAAACAAAGCATTGGGAATTGTTTGATTTTCATTGTGAAAACAAGTAAGAACAGATGCAAAACAAATAGTAAACAAGGCAAACAAGGAAATAAATATGATGCCATGATGCAATACTTTAATAACAAGAAATCAAACATTCTAAATGGTAGGTTTTCATACTTGGGATGTTACAAAATGCCCCCCCCCCCTTGAAGGAATCGCGCCCCGAGATTCCTACTGAGAAAAGAAAAGGTCCGTATACTTCTTGGGAAGATCCTCTTGAGCTGTGACACGTGAAACACATCGTGCACATTGGATAGTTTTTCTGGGAGTTCAAGATGATAGGCATTCCTGGCAACTCTTCTGGATAGATTTCAGAGAATTTGGAAACCACCGGAACATTCTCGAGTAGAGTTAGAGGTATAGGTTTTGTATGGATGGTGTATAGCTGAATAGAACTTGATTCATTTGGAGAATAGATTATCTGGCTAGAATGGTGGAACAGAGTTATTGACATCAATCCAATACCAAGACTGACACCAATGTCAGAATTTTCAAGTAGTATGAGAGAAACAAGGAATATGTGGCCTCCCATTAGGATTTTATTTGTGTGACTGAACTTGGAAGTCAACATTTGAGATCCCGAGGAGTGAATATTGATTTGATTGCTTAGTGGAACCACAACTAGGTTGTATGTTGAGGCAAAGATTTTTGACATGAAGGAATGCGATGCTCCGGTATCAAACAACACTTTAGCTGGAATAGAGTTTAGTAGATGAACGGAAAAAAAAACTTTGATTAAAACAGAACTTGATCCATATGGAGAATAGACTATTTGGAATGTGGTGCTTGAGGAAAGAAAACAACAACAACAACAAGAACCTCTCTGGACAGATAGATTTGATATTTGGGAAGTTGATTTGACGCCGGTAGAAGAAATGAAGTAGAAAACAACAACAAGATTTCAACGGACGAAAGGAAATTTTTAGAAGAACATGATATTGAGGCAACACCGGGAAAACGATAACAAGATTCCTGAGGTACTACGGAAAAACCCAAAACACGTGAAATCCTAACTTGAAATTTTTAGATGAGAAGGGAAAACCCAACGTTTCACTTCCTTACCAGAAAAAGGGAGGGAGGGTGGGGAAAAGAAGAAAAAGAACAGAATTCCTACTCTCACGTTTCATTTTTCCTATATAGCTACAAAATAGTTTCTAGACTCAACTGCGACCAGTAAAAAGGGATCCTACGGGCAGACAGGCTCTGATACCATTTGTCGCACGCTGATTTCTAGGGGATGCTCATCGGGCCGAACTGGATAGCAGGTGCTTGGATTATGGGGCATACCTGCTCCCACGTCCCAGCTTCCTGGTAGGCCTGCGCTTATGCGCGACAACACAAGCCCTGCTATTCCATCGTCGATGTAAACCATCCACTAGAGATCAAAGGCACTGCTGTCGACGTACTTCATATCAAGCACGCACTGTACGTCAACAGGTTTAAACAGAATGATACCACAGAAAGTCTCTAAGACACAAAAGATTTGAAATAATATTGCAAATAGCCTTCACTAAGGCAGAGAATAGCAGATACACTCATTCAGAGGACACATGTCCCAACATAGCATTCATTACATCAGCGGAAGCAAACAACGGTGTCTGAGTACAGACAAATCCAAAAGGCTTAAGAAGCCGGGGAAAATAAAGAAGAAGAAGCCCATCCACGTAGTCTTTGGATCCTGCCCGGGTCCGCTATCAACTCGTCTGCAGTCTCGTCGAACTCCACGAAGTAGCCATTTTGATGATCATCGTAGTCGTCGTCGTAGTCTGCGTAAACCACAGCCCCAACGGGGTCAGTACATTTGATGTACTTGCAAGCAAGACTCACACTTCATCAAAGAGTTACCCGTCAACACAAGCACGGATGCTTGGGATCAACGGAAGGAAGGGGTGATATAAAAGCTGCAGCGGGCTGCTAACCAACTACAGAGATACTACAAGTTCCGGCTAACAGATAGAAGATAAGATTGAGTATTGTAACCAACAGAAAGATAACTTCAACCAAACCCATCCTGGATCTCGCCCCTTATCCGAAGAAGCAATCCGAGGAGAACTCACACAGTTGTATTAAAGATGAGTCAAGGTATTGTGTGAATAAACCTATTACTAGTCAAGTTATTAATCATTGGGTGTAACATGGTTGATCATTATGTTTAAGTTGTCCTGAGTACTTGTTAGCCAGTACTTTCACCAAGTAGTCGATAACCGCAGAAAACACGGCTTCTCGAGAAGATTATCCCTGCAGGGTTGCACCAATTTAGCCGTACACATATGAATAACCCGCCAGATGGGATGCCTCCCACCAAGCGGGGCACTCAACACAACCCAACCCTTCTTCGCATCAAGCCCAAAGCACCTTGGGCGCACGGCTAATCGAGCCCAGAAGAAAATGGACCCTCATAGCACTCTAAGAACGTGTCCCCCTATATGCCGACTACAAAATTTCCACCCTGGCCTGGGCTCGCAAAAACATGCATGCGGCAAATGGAACACTCGAACTAAATGAGGCGATTTGGACGAGATGCGAATTGGGTCAAACTGAGGGGGGCGCCCATACTCGCTTCCCACATGCGGGTAGTGCGCTCATCATGGATCGGTAGACAAGACCCTTTTCCTATTAGGGTCGACACTAGCAGGCTTCAAAACCTCTCATGGGCCTCCTGCCGGTGCCTTATCATCAAGTTATTATTACCATTAGCATTAACATGATTGATTGATTAACATTCGAGCCCCCGGTACAATAATAATAGTAAAAGAAGTAACCGACAACAGACTCGAGCAAAAGCAACTCTAAGCATGCTAGGTAAGACTAAGGCACAAACAATGGCTGTAGGTAGGGAGGTGAGGCAATATCATTGGTTCAGGGTATCATGTGATAGGTTCGGAGAGCAAGCAACGATACATAGGGCTAGCAATAATAGACAAAAGGATAGTATCGACAACAAGTGTGGAAAGGAACTCGATGATTCATGTGAGTGATAACTTGCCTGCAAACTCAGTAGCCTGGTACTGAGCTAAGATCCTGTGAAGAAGTACCGTAAAGATCGTCCGTCTCAACGTCGTCGTCTAATCGAGAAGAAGCAAAAACAACAACGAAGGAAGACGGGCAATCAATACATGGCATAGATGCACAACCATGGGATGATGCATGTCATGTTAATAGATGCATCAAAGTAAACTACTTGACAAGATAACACAATTTAATTGGACCCATATGCAATGTGAGTTGCATATGGATGCACATGTTAAAGTTGAAGCAATGATCTACAATTAGTAAACATGTGTAAGTGGTTTATCATGATGCATGCATGATGAAAACAATAAAGTAACCAAGTTAGATACAATTGGAATGATAGTTAACAAGTTAAGGAATTATTTGTTAAGTTTGGAAATTTTGGTTACTTAATGATGTTACACAAGTAGTTGTTGTTTTCATCAAGTTAAATTGTTCAAAACATAAGACAAAGTTAATAGTTGAAAAGGTTATGTTTTTCTGGTTTGAAAACATATTTTACATGTTAAAGAATAATTAAATTTGAGTAAGTTATGATTTTAGCAATTTTAATTGAATTAAACAAGATTTAAATTGTTTAGGCAATTTTAATTATTCAAAACAGTAAACAAAAATTATATGTGAAAAGGTGAGTTGAAATGGTATGGAAAACATATTTTATTTGCATTTATTGGATTAAAAATGAATTAGTTATGGAATTTAAGAAATTGCATTTGAATTATTTGAGTTTGAATTTTAATTGCATTTGGAGTTTCCAAAACAGTACACAAATAGGTTATTTGGAAAGATTATTAAATTTGAAGCAATAAACATATACAACTTTTATTAATTGGGCTTATAGTTTAAAAGTTATTAAGGTTTAAAGTTTGGGGTTTTATTCTGTTATTTAAAATGGTTAGGAAAATAAAAACAGAACAGGTTAAACTTTTGTTACAGAGCGGCAGCTACACGCAGCCACTGCCGCGTGGGCCAGGGGCCAACGTGGACGCTGCGCGCTTGCGTGGCAGAGGGAGCCACTGCCAGGTGGGGCTAGGCTGTCAGCGCGTGAAGTGAAAATAAGGGAAAAAGGGGGTGCGAGGCGGCGGTGGTGGACGGAGATTCAGAGGGAGATCGGTGGTTCTCCGGTGAGCTGACAGAGGAGGGGATCGGCCGTGAGGGAGAGGGCTTGGCGGCGATCCCGAAGGAGGAGGGAGTAGGTCTAGGTCTAGGGCTGCGCAGGGTTCGAGGGGGGTCTTATAGGGCGCGCTGGCCTCGGATCGGCCGTCGCTGCCACCGTACTGTCGCCGTGGCAGCTCTGGATGAGCTGCCGTACGGGGGGGACGACGGTGGCGGCATCCGCGAAGGGGTACGGGCCGCTAGGTGGGCTGGGCTGCGCTTAGTTAGATTAGTTAGCTGCCGCGCGGTTTTCTTTTTATTATTTCTGTTTCTTTTATTATTTTTTTTGCTGAAACCAAAAATGGAAGAAAAGAAGGCTTTTAGGGTTAGGAAAAATCCTATGAAATTAGGGTGAGTTTATTATGTTAGTTTCAAACAGTTAATAAGTTTGGATTTCAAAAAGGTTTAAATTGTGGTGCTGTTTGAAAAATAAACCAATTTAGATGATTTTTGAATATTTAAATTGATTAATGAAATCAACCTTTTTATAAGGTGACCCAAAGGAATTAATTGGAAACAAGGAATGAGAGACAGTTTTGGTTATTATTTTTATAGTTTCAAATTGGTTTTGTTTGAAATTATTTGATATGAATTTGAAGGTGATTTAATTAATTGATTGAATTAATGGTTTGATTAAAACCAACAAGTTAATGAGTGATCAACATGGAATACAATGGAACAATTTGGTTGTTTTCATTTGAGATTTTTATTTAAAAGGTTGTAACAGAGCAAGTATGAAAACAAAGCATTTGAAATTTTTGAGTTTCATTGTGAAAACAAGATAAAACAGATGCAAAACAAAAGAAACAAATACAACAATATGATGACATGATGCAATACTTTAATAAACAAGAAATCAATCATTCTAAGGGGAGTTTTCATACTTGGGATGTTACAATACGCGACGGGGCATTGTAAGTGGCAGAGTGGCCTTGCTGCCACGATCCACTGAGATCCAGCCCCACGTCGCACGGATTCGTCCCTCCCCCAACTATTCTATTCGGGTAGAAGGTTCGATCTCGATTTTGGGGTGCCCCGGTATGCCCATAAAACGCGCTAAATGTTAGTGGGAAAGCACCAAGTCATGGAGCATAGACAAAGGTAACCGGAATGCAGTTGCCAAACACAGAGTGCATTCTAGCTAAATACAAAAGTACTTGTAATTTTCGATAAACTACCAAGTCCCGAGTAACTGTTGGTAAACAAAGTAGTTGGACGATAAACTACCAAGTCCCGAGTAACTGTTGCTAAACAAAGTAGTTGGACCAAGTCTCGAGAGAGTTCGGTTATCGGTATGGCATGAAGGTATTTATGCGACTTGATGATCTTTCACGCCACAACTATGAAAGCCTGGGTTGGAACGCGAATTCTTAAGATCTTGAGTGGAAGTATCTTGAATTCGAATCCTTAGTGGGGTACGCCAATAAGACTCCAGTCTTGGGATCGGAAAGACTTGGGAAGTATCTTGAATTTCTGAACGAAAGGAGTAAGAAAATCTGAGGGAAACTAATCGACGGAACAAAATAAACGTGGAGAAGCGGTGGTCAGAAGATCATCCATGAAAACGGTGGTTCTGAACAATTAAAATGGCAAGTAATTATGAAGGGATGTTCAAAACGGCCAATACGTAAAGATCCCTTGTTGGAACGTTAAAAACGGATTGAAACGGTGTTCAAAACGACAAAGCCGTGAAAAGACATGGAACCGAAGAAAAAAAAGGCGTCGGACGTCGTGCGAATGTTCTTAACTTCATTGACGTCCCCCGGACACGGAGGAATTGATGAAAAAGGGAGTACGGATCACACTAACGGGGAACCTTGGTGAAGTCAGGCGGATGTCGTGAGAAGTCCACGACGTGCGCCGGTAAGGTGCGTTACGGTGAACACATCAGTATTCTGGGCGAAAACGTGGGCCGAAACGTGAAAACGGGAAACCTCCCCAAAGTCGGGAAAAAGTTCACGAAGGGCACCAGTAAGGTGCGTTACGGTGAAAACAGCAGTATTCTGGTATAAAACGTGGGCCGAAACGTGAAACGGGGAACCTCCCCAAAGTCGGGGAAAAGTTCACAACGGGCGCCGGTAAGGTGCATTACGGTGAAAACATTAGTATTCTGTTATAAAACGTGGGCCGAAACGTGAAAACGGGGAACCTCCCCGAAGTCGGGGATAAGTTCACGAATGGCGCCGGTTAGGTGCGTTACGGTGAAAACATCAGTATTCTGGTATAAAACGTGGGCCAAAACGAGAAAACGGGGAACCTCCCCGAAGTCGGGGATAAGTTCACGACGTGCGCCGGTAAGGTGCGTTACGGTGAAAACATCAGTATTCTAGTATAAAACGTGGGCCGAAACGCGAAAACGGGGAACCTCCCCAAAGTCGGGAAAAAGTTCATGACGGGCACCAGTAAGGTGCGTTACGGTGAAAACAGCAGTATTCTGGTATAAAACGTGGGCCGAGACGTGAAACGGGGAACCTCCACGAAGTCGGGGAAAAGTTCACGACGGGCGCCGGTAAGGTGCGTTACGGTGAAAACATCAGTATTCTGTGATAAAACGTGGGCCGAAACGTGAAAACGGGGAACCTCCCCGAAGTCAGGGATAAGTTCACGACGGGCGCCGGTAAGGTGCCTTACGGTGAAAACATCAGTATTCTGGTATAAAACGTGGGCCGAAACGCGAAAACATGGAACCTCCCCGAAGTCGGGGATAAGTTAACGACGGGCGCCGGTAATGTGCGTTACGGTGAAAACATCAGTATTCTGGTATGAAAAGTGGGCCGAAACGCGAAAACGGGGAACCTCCCCGAAGTCGGGGAAAAGTTCACGACGGGCGCCGGTAAGGTGCGTTACGGTGAGAACATCAGTATTCTGGTATAAAACATGGCCGAAACGTGAAAACGGGGAACCTCCCCGAAGTCGGGGAAAAGTTCACGACGGGCGCCGGTAAGGTGCGTTACGTTGAAAACATCAGTATTCTCGTATAAAACGTGGGCCGAAACGTGAAAACGTGGAACCTCCCCGAAGTCGGGGAAAAGTTCACGGCGGGCGCCGGTAAGGTGCGTTACGTTGAAAACATCAGTATTTTGGTATAAAACGTGGGCCGAAACGTGAAAACGTGGAACCTCCCCGGAGTTGGGGAAAAGTTCACGACGGGCGCCGGTAAGGTGCGTTACGGTGAAAACATCAGTATTCTGGGCTAAAACGTGGGCCGAAACATGAAAACGGGGAACCTCCCCGAAGTCGGCGAAAAGTTCACGACGGGCGCCGGTAAGCTGCGTTACGGTGAAAACATCAGTATTCTGGGCTAAAACGTGGGCCGAAACGCGAAAAAGGTGATACGTATACGTGCAGGAAATCCTGCCGCGGCAGGAAAATGGGCCTTTTTCCTGTCGCGACAGCAGTGTACCCCTCCTTCACAGGCTGAAGGGCAGGGTTCCCAGGGTGGGCTGAGTTTCCCGGGTATATTGGGGGGAAGGTGCCGTCTCCCCCCGGCCGTAACAGGTCTAGGCACGGACCGTGTTATCGTGTGTTTTCACACGTAAACACGTGTCCACGGGGGGGATTTGGGTGTCCCCCCCAAGAGGTTGCCGTGGTCGGATTACGTTGCACCGGTCGGATGACGGTGCCGCGGACTGATTACGGTGCCTCGGACGGGCCCAGGAGGTTGCCGCGGTCGGATTACGTTGCACCGGTCGGATGACCGTGTGCACCAGTCGGAAGACGCCGGTGCACCGGTCGGATGATGGTGCCGCGGACTGATTACGGTGCCTCGGACGGGCCCAGGAGGTTGCCGCGGTCGGATTACGTTGCACCGGTCGGATGATGGTGTGCACCAGTCGGAAGACGCTGGTGCACCGGTCGGATGACGGTGCCGCGGACTGATTACGGTGCCTCGGACGGGCCCAGGAGGTTGCCACGGTCGGATTACGTTGCACCGGTCGAATGACGGTGTGCACCAGTCGGAAGACACTGGTGCACCGGTCGGATGACGGTGCCGCGGACTGATTACGGTGCCTCGGACGGCCCCAGGAGGTTGCCGCGGTCGGATTACGTTGTACCGGTTGAATGACCGTGTGCACCAGTCGGAAGACGCTGGTGCACCGGTCGAATGATGGTGCCGCGGACTGATTACGGTGCCTCGGACGGGCCCAGGAGGTTGCCGCGGTCGGATTATGTTGCACCGGTTGGATGACCGTGTCCACCAGTCGGAAGACGCTGGTGCACCAGTCGGATAATGGTGCCGCGGACTGATTACGGTGCCTCAGACGGATTACGTTGCCTCGGACGGATTACGTTGCCTCGGTTGGATCACGTTATCTCGGTTGGAGTACGTTGCCCCGTATACACGGGAAAACTGGTTTTCTTGTTGACGTGGGACAGACTGAGTCTGGTACGTTTACGTGATAGATGGTCTGAGTCTTGAAAAGGGCGAGGACCCGTCTCGAACGCGTTGCTTGTGGCTAGCGTCTGTCCCATTTCAACCGGAGAATACTCCTCGTTCGGATTACGTTGTCTCTCGGTCGGATTACATACTATGTTGCCTCGGTTGGATTATGTTGCCTCGGTTGGATTACGTTGCCCCGTATACACGAAAAAAACGCTATTCTTGTTGACGTGGGAAAGATTGAGTCCGGTACGTTTACATGATAGATGGTCTGAGTCTTGAAAAGGGCGAGGACCCGTCTCGAACGCGTTGCTTGTGGCTAGCATCTGTCCCATTTCAAACGGAGACGGTGCCCCTAAGATGTTACTGTTGTTGCTTCCGCAACACCCGCGCGCTGTGGACACTCAGGACGCCTGCATGCAAGTGATTCCCCCGTGCTATGCGTGGGGGGAGGCTTGGTAGGCTTGACCGCTGTGGCTACGCGAGCGCATGAATTGTTTTGGACCCGTGTTTGCCGGTAGTTCCCCCGTCTCCGTGCGGCCGACTACCGGCACCGTGTCCCGTTGGTCCCGTGGCTTATGTTACCGTTGCCTTTCATCTGCTTGTGTGCTGGTACCCGAACTACGGGAAGTGGTGCATTCTACAGGTTGCCTCGCGGAGGACGCCTTCCGGTGTGCCGTTGAGGCCATATGGCGCTTGCGGCGTTGCCTCGTGGCTCTTGCATGTTTTCGTGTCAGTGCTATCAAGGCAGCCTCGCTCACGCTGTCGGTCTCGGATGTTGCTCACGATAAAGTGTCGTGTCCCTTTTGGTTGCCATGACCCGACCCTTGGAAGCTCCCCGAATTGAGAACAACCGGAACAGGTGTTGCCTCTACCTCTCCACAGTTAGTGGTAGGATACGCAACATTTTGCGCCGATCCTCAAACAAGTAGGACGAGCTTGGCCCGCTCAAATGCGACTACCGGCCCGGCCGTTGCCTCTTCCTTGTGTCGCACCCTGACTTCTAGGGGATACTCACCGGGCCGAACTGGAAAGCAGATGCTTGGATTACGGGGCCTAACTGCTCCCGCATCCTCTTACGAGTAGGCCAGCACTTATGTGCGACAACCAAACTCTGCTTATCCATTGTCGATGTAAACTATCCCATAGAGATCAAGATACTACCATTGACGTACTTCATACCATTCACACATGGTACGTCAACGGTGTTAAACGGAATGATACCACAACATATCTCTAAGACACAAAAGATGGAAATAAAGTTGCAACTGGCCCTCACTAGGGCAGAGAATAGAAAATACAATCATCCAGAGGACACATGTCCCAACATAGCATCATTACATCACCGCGGAAGCACTCAAAGCGTCTAAGTACAGACAAATCCAAACAAGCCTAAGAGGCCGAGAAGAAAAGAAGACGAAGCCCATCCACGTAGTCTCGGATCCTGCCCGGGTCCGCTATCTACTCGTCTGCAGTCTCGTCGTACTCCACGTAGTAGCCTCCAAGGGGATCCTCGAAATCGTAGTCTGCGTAAACCACAACCCCAAAGGGGTTAGTACATCCAAGTAATGGCAAGCAAGACTCACACTTCACCAAAGAGTTACCCGTCAACACAAGCACGGATGCTTTTGGTTCAACGGAAGAATAGGTGATATAAAAGCTGCAGCGGGCTGCTCTAACCAACTACAGAGATATACTACAAGTTCTGGCTAACAGAAAGAAGATAAGATCGCGTATAGTAACCAACTGAAAGTAACTTCAAGAAAACCCATCCAATGTTACCCCCTACTAAGGAAGCAACCCAAGGATAACTCACACAGTTGGATTAATGGTGGTTCAGGTTATTGTGTCAATAATGCTATTACTAGTCAAGATTAGCATTAGTTAGGTGTAAGTTGTTCTGAGTACTTGTTAGCCAGTACTTTCACCAAATCAACCATAACCGCGGAAAACACGGCTTCTCGAGAAGATTTAACCCTGCAGGGATGCACCAATTTAGCCGTACACGTAAGAATAACCCGCCAGATGGGATGCCTCCCACCAATCGGGGCACTCAACACAACCCAACTCTTATTCGCATCAATCCCAAAGCACCTTGAGCGCACGGCTAATCGAGCCCCCGAAGAAAAGGGGACCCTCATAGCACTCTAAGAACGTGTCTCCCTATATGCCGACTACGAAAGTTCCACCCTGCACTGGGCTCGCAAAAACATGCATGCGGCAAATGGAAAACCCGAACTAAATGAGGCGATTTGGACGAGATGCGAATCGAGTCAAATTGAGGGGGGCGCCCATACACGCTTCCCACATGCGGGTAGTGCGCTCATCATGGATCAGTAGACAAGACTCTTTTCCTAATTAGGGTCGACACTAGCAGGCCTCAAAACCACGCAGGGCCTCCTGCCAGTGCCTTATCAGCATATTATTATTAACCATAGCATTAACAGGTTGATTGATTTAACCCGAGCCCAACGAACATAAATAAGTAAGGTAAAAGAAGTAACCGACAACAGACTCGAGCACAAGCAACCCTAAGCATGCTGGTAGGACTAAGGAAACAAACAAGGGTTATAGGTGTGGAGGTGAGGCAATATCAGGGTTCAGGATATCATGTGATAGGTTCGGAGAACAAGCAACGATACATAGGGCTAGCAAAAGTAGACAATGGATAGTATCGGTAACCAGTGTGGAAAGGAACTCAATGGTTCATGTGAGTGATAACTTGCCTGCGAGCTCAGCAGCCTGGTACTGAGCTAAGTCCTCGGAAGTGGTGTCGTAAAGCTCGTCTGTCTCAACGTCGTCGTCTAATCGAGAAGAAGCAAAACCAAACAACGAAGGAAGACGGGCAATCAATAACATTGCATAGTGCACAAACATGGGATGATGCATGTCAATCTAATGGATGCATCAGAATGAACTAGTTGGAATGGTAACATGTTTAAATGGACCCATATGCAATGTGGATTGCATATGAAAAGCCCATGAGTTAAGGTTGGAATAATTGTTCTACAACTAATCATCATGTGCAAATGAATTATCATGATGCATGCATGATGAAAACAATAAGAGAACAACAATAGATGCAAGTGGAAATGAAATTTACAAGGTTTGGAAAATTATTTATTAAGTGTTGGAATTTTGGTTCCTTGAAGGTGTCACACAAGCATTTGTTGTTTTCATCAAGTTAAATTGTTCCAAACAGATAACAAAGTTAATATTTGAAAAGAGCACAAAATTTTAGGTGGATTACATGTTTCAATTATTGAAAAAGGAATTACAATGATTTAATTATGAGTTAAACAAGTTTGAACAAGTTTTAATTGCATTTAATTCAAGTATTAATATTAATTGAATTTTATTTGTCCAAAACATTAAACCAAATTCATATTTGAAAATATTATGTTTTTCTGGTTTGAAAACATATTTTATAAGTTCAAAAATAATTTAAGTTGAGCAAGTTATGGATTTAGCAAGCTTAAATGATTTAAACAAGGTTTAAATTATTTAAGCAATTTTAATTGTTCAAATAATGAAACAAAATTTATATTTGGAAAGGTGGATTAAAATAGCATGAAAAACATATTTTATTTGTGTTATTTGGATTAAGTATGAATTAGTTATGCATTTTATTAATTTTGAAATGAATTGTTTGAATTTGAAATTTTATTGCATTTGAATTATTCAAAACAGAATACAAATGTTATAAACAGGTAGAGAATTAAATTTGGGACAGTGTACATATTTTGTTTGCATTATTTGGAGTTAGGAAATAAAAGTTATTAGGGTTTTAGTGGTAGGGACCAAACTGTAAAAGAGTTGGACTTAAACTGAAAAAAAAGAAAAGCTGAAAAATGGTTCTACACCGTGCAGTGACCTAGCCTGGGTCACTGCCAGTGGACCCTGGGCCAACGTGGCAGCAGGGCGTGCGCAGCAGCTGACAGGGGGGGCCACCCTGTCAGCAGTCCTGGCAAAAAGGTGGGTTTATTCGCGAGCGCCAGGGATCGAACCCTGGGCTCGAGCGCGCGCGCAACGCACTGCTACCACTGCGCTGCGCGATTCGATCTTGTCAGTATAACACGCGCAAACAGGTTGAGGTTCAGTTAGTGCTCGCTATCTGAAACTAAAGAAAACACGCCCTTTTCTGAACCTGACGGAGAACGCACGCCGGCGGCGAGCTGCTGCGCGCTGCAGTTGCCGTGCTGCTCGTGTGCGTGCACGGATGCGTGTGCTACGTGTGCATGCTCGCGGCGTGATGCAGAGAGGAGGGAGGTGGGGAATTGGAGTGGTGCTCACCGGGCGTGGAGTGGAAGCGGAGGCTCGGTGTTGAGGTGGATGTCGGCGACGAGGTGAGGACGGCGGTGGAGATGTGGCCCTTCTCGGTCTCAACGGAGGCGTCGAGGACGTAGAGGGAGGTACGGGGGTCCGATCCCCGTGCTTACCCTAGCTGGAGACGCGCTGCCTCGCCGGCGATCATCTCCGGTTCAGAGGTGGGTGGCTCGGGTGGTTGCAGAGAGGGGAAAATCGCCGGTGAGAGAGAGGAAACGGCGGCGGCGCGAGGGGGATAGGGTAGTAGGTGGCTAGGGCTGCTTCGGGGGGTCCTAGGTAGGCTATATAGGCATAGGGGCGCGTGCTCGGCCGTTGCTCTGTTACCGCCGTCGACGTGGCGCCGGTGGATGCGCGGCCGTACGCGGAGAAGAAGTGAGAGAGAGGGATCGAAGGGGTACCGGGCCGCTCGCTGGGCTGGGCCGTGCTGGCTCCACCCCCTCTGGTAAGTTTTTCTTTTCTTTTTGTTCTGTTTTTTTTTTTTTTTTTTTTTGCAGAAATGAAATAGGAAGAAAAAATAGAAAGGTTTTGGAGTTAGAAATTTTTAGGGAAAATTTTGTAACAATTCTTTATTGCAAAAGCAACCAATTGCAAGTTTTGATTTCCAAAAATAATTGTATTATGTTGCTGTTTGAAAATTGTTTGAAATTTGGATGAGCTTAGTATTAATTGAAAATTAATGGACTTGAGCAAATAAGTTTTAAATTCAAGTTTCTTGGAAGCAAGTGAATGAATTATTTTGTAATTTCCATAATTTCAAATTGGGTGATGTTTGGAAACTTATTTGAATTTGAATGCAAATTGCATTAAGTGGATTATTAAAGAACAAATTAATAGTTGAGCTTTTTATTTTTCATGGAAACAAATGGAAGTTTTATTTGAACCTATTATTTGGAAAGTTGTAACATAACAAGTATGAAATAAAGGTTTGAATAAAGTTTGAATTTCAATTGTGAAAACAAAGAAAAACAGATGCAAACAAGAAGAAAACAAATGCAATGAGTATGATGACATGATGCAAAACAATAATAAAGCAAGAAACAAACATTCTAGGGGTGTTTTCATACTTGGGATGTTACAAAACGCCCCCCCCCCTTGAAGGAATCGCGCCCCGAGATTCCTTACTGAGAAGAGAAAAGGTCCGCATACTTCTTGCGAAGATCCTCTTCGGTCTCCCATGTTGCCTCTTTATCGGAATGATGCGACCATTGCACTTTCAAGAACTTGGTCCTCTTGTTGCGAGTCTTACGCTCGGTCTCATCGAGAATACGAACAGGGTGCTCCTCATAAGAGAGATCTTCTTGCAGTTCAATGGAATCATGATCAACTGCACGATCTGGATCTTTGAAACACCTCTTGAGCTGTGACACGTGAAACACATCGTGCACCTTGGATAGTTTTTCTGGAAGTTCAAGACGATAGGCATTTTCTGCACGTCTTGAGAGAATGTTGAAAGGACCAATGTATCTTGGTGCAAGCTTTCCTTTCACAGCAAAACGATGAGTGCCTCTGAGGGGAGTTACACGAAGATATGCTTTGTCACCAGGTGCATAGATCATATCCATGTGCTTGCTGTCATAGTAGCTCTTCTGACGAGACTGAGCAATCTTGGGATTGTCACGAATGATGCGAACTTTCTCTTCGGCTTCCTTAACAATGTCAGGGCCTAAGAGTGAACGTTCACCAGCTCCAGACCAATTGATTGGACTCCTGCATCTGCGGCCATAGAGTGCTTCAAATGGTGCCATGCCTAGGCTTGCCTGGAAGCTGTTATTGTAGGAGAATTCGGCATATGGAAGACAATCCTCCCATTTCATGCCAAAAGAGAGACCACATGCTCTTAGCATATCCTCGAGAATCTGATTGACTCTTTCGACTTGCCCTTGAGACTGAGGATGATAGGCTGTGCTGAACAGAAGTTTGGTGCCCAATGCATCTTGGAAACTCTTCCAGAAATGAGAAGTGAATATGCTTCCACGGTCTGAGCTTATTTCCAATGGAACACCATGAAGAGGAACAATCTTTGTTGTGTAGAGTTCTGCTAACTGGCTAGCTGAGATTGTCTCTTTGACAGGGAAGAAGTGAGCTACTTTAGTGAGTCGATCAATGACAACGAAGACTGCATCGTTGCCCTTCTTGGACTTTGGAAAACCAGTAACGAAGTCCATTTCAATCATGTCCCACTTCCACTCGGGGATTTTGAGAGGTTGGAGAAGACCGGCTGTTTTTTGATGAACTGCCTTAACACGTTGACAAACGTCGCATTCTGAAACGTATTGAGCAATTTCACGTTTCATGCTAGGCCACCAATAGAGTGTCTTGAGATCATGTACATCTTTGTACTTCCAGGGTGTATGGATAGAGGAGTTTCATGAGCCTCCTTGAGAATGATATCTTTGAGACTTTGAATTTGAGGAACTGCAATACGTCCTTCGAAGAACATAGTTCCCTTGTCATCAATTGAGAAGGACTTGAATTTATCCTTGCCTTCTTTGATGTGCTCCACCATCTTCTTGATTTCAGCATCACTAAGTTGTTCAGAACGAATCTTGTCCTCGAGAGTTGGACTGGCTGTCAAGCTTGCAAGATAGCCTTGAGGAACAAGACCAAGGTTCAGCTTCTGGAATTCTTCATGAAGAGGAGGTTGGCTTTCCATGATCATGAGATTATTGCAATAGGATTTGCGACTGAGAGCATCGGCCATAACATTAGCCTTGCCTAGAGTGTAAGAAATGGTAAGATCGAAGTCTTTGATCTTTTCAATCCATCTCCTTTGCCTGAGGTTTAGATCTGGTTGAGTGAAGATGTATTTCAGACTCTTATGATCGGAAAAGATTTCAGTGCGGTTACCCAACAAGTATTGTCTCCATTTCTTGAGGGCAAACACAACTGTTGCGAGTTCAAGGTCATGAGTGGGATAATTTTGATCATGTGGGTTCAACTGACGTGAAGCATAAGCCACAACTTGACGTTCTTGCATAAGAACTGCTCCTAGACCTTGGAGAGAAGCATCACAGAATATTTGGAAAGGTTTGGTAGGATCTGGACCAACCAGAACTGGTGTAGAAGTGAGTTTAGACATCAGGAGATTGAAACTTTCATCACATTGTGGAGACCAAACGAACTTCTTGTCCTTCTTTGTGAGATCAGTGAGAGGGTTGGCAATCTTGGAGAAGTTTTGGACGAAACGACGGCAATAGCTAGCCAAGCCAAGAAAACTTCTTACTTGCTTCACCGTCTTGGGAGGTTTCCAATCAACAATTGCTCTAACCTTTTCTGGGTCAATGGCTATGCCCTTGGAAGAGATGATATGACCAAGGTAAGCAACTTCTGAAATCCAGAACTCACATTTGGAGAATTTGGCATAGAGACGGTGCTCGCGAAGTTTCATGAGAGTGAGACGAAGGTGTTCTCCATGCTCTTCCTCGGATTTTGAGTAGACAAGAATATCACCAAGATATACCACAACGAACTTGTCGAGGTATTCATGGAAGACATAATTCATGAGTCGAGAGAAGGTCGCCGGTGCATTGGTGAGGCCAAAGGACATGACGGTGTATTCATATAGACCGTAGCGAGTGGTGAAGGCTGTCTTTGGAATATCTTCCTTTCTGATCTTTATCTGATGGTAACCCATCCTCAAGTCCAACTTTGAGAATATTGAGGCTCCAGCAAGTTGATCAAAAAGATCATCGATACGAGGAATCGAATACTTGTTTTTTATGGTTTTCTCGTTAAGAGGACTATAGTCAAAAACGAGTCTCTTTGTTTGGTCCTTCTTGGCAACGAACAGAGTTGGGCAACCCCAAGCCGAGGAACTAGGTTGAATGTAACCTTTCTCCGTGTACATATCTATTTGCTCCTTTAACAACTTCAGTTCAGGAGGAGCTATCTTGTATGGATGCTTAGAGATTGGAGCAGTACCTGGTTCAAGCTCGATCACGAACTCAACTACTCTGTCCGGAGGCATTCCTGGCAATTCTTCTGGAAAGACGTTAGGGAATTCACAAACCACCGGAACATTTTCAAGTAGAGGTAGAGGTTTTGCATCGAGTGTGTATAGCTGAATGGAACTTGATTCATGTGGAGAATAGACTATCTGGCCAGAAGGGTGGAAAAGAGTTATTGACTTTTGAGCACAGTCAATTTTAGCTTTATTGGTCTTCAACCAATCCATACCAAGAATGACATCAATGTCAGAATTTCCCAGCAACATGAGTGAAGCAAGGAATATGCGACCTCCAATTAGGATTTGGTTGTCCTTACTTATCTTGGAAGTCAACATTTGAGATCCCGGAGAGTGAACAGTGATTTGATTGCTTAGTGGAACCACAATTAGTTTGTATGTTGTGGCAAAGATTTTTGACACGAAAGAAAGTGATGCTCCGATATCAAACAACACTTTAGCTGGAATAGAGTTTAGCAGATGAACGGGGAAACTTTGATTAGACGCCGGTAGCAGAACTTAAGTGGAAAGCAACAACAAGGTTTCAAAGGACGAACATGATGTTGAGAAGAACAGGATATCGAAGCAACATCGGGAAACACGAGACCAAAACTCCTAAGGTACTACGGAAAACCCATCCGGGCTTCTAAAGGATCAATATCTACTGCTTAAGGAATAGAGGATCCATTCCTATGGTCTAGTAGATATAACCATCCTAGAGAAACCAGGATACGTGAAAACCTAACTTGAAAGTTTAGATGAGAAGGGAATATCAACGTTGCACTTCCTTACTAGAAAAAGGGAGGGTGGGTGGGGAAAAGAAGAAAAAGAACAGAATTCCTACTCTCACGTTTTATTTTTCCTATATAGCTACAAAATAGTTCCTAGCCTCAAACTGCAACCAGTAAAAGGGATACTATGGGCAGACAGGCTCTGATACCATTTGTCGCACCCTGACTTCTAGGGGATACTAACCGGGCCAAACTGGAAAGCAGATGCTTGGATTACGGGGCCTAACTGCTCCCGCATCCTCTTACGAGTAGGCCAGCACTTATGTGCGACAACCAAACTCTGCTTATCCATCGTCGATGTAAACGATCCCATAGAGATCAAGATACTACCATTGACGTACTTCATACCATTCACACATGGTACGTCAACGGTGTTAAACGGAATGATACCACAACATATCTCTAAGACACAAAAGATGGAAATAAAGTTGCAACTGGCCCTCACTAGGGCAGAGAATAGCAAATACAATCATCCATAGGACACATGTCCCAACATAGCATCATTACATCACCGCGGAAGCACTCAAAGCGTCTGATTACAGACAAATCCAAACAGGCCTAAGAGGCCTAGAAGAAAAGAAGACGAAGCCAATCCACGTAGTCTCGGATCCTGCCCGGGTCCGCTATCTACTCGTCTGCAGTCTCGTCGTACTCCACGTAGTAGCCTCCAAGGGGATCCTCGAAATCGTAGTCTGCGTAAACCACAGCCCCAAAGGGGTCAGTACATCCAAGTACTGGCAAGAAAGACTCACACTTCACCAAAGAGTTACCCGTCAACACAAGCACGGATGCTTTGGGTTCAACGGAAGAATAGGTGATATAAAAGCTGCAGCGGGCTGCTCTAACCAACTACAGATATATACTACAACTTCCGGCTAACAGAAAGAAGATAAGATCGCGTATAGTAACCAACTGAAAGTAACTTCAAGCAAACCCATCCACCCCCTACTAAGGAAGCAACCCAAGGATAACTCACACAGTTGGATTAATGGTGGTTCACGTTATTGTGTCAATAATGCTATTACTAGTCAAGATTAGCATTAGTTAGGTGTAAGTTGTTCTGAGTACTTGTTAGCCAGTACTTTCACCAAGTCAACCATAACCGCGGAAAACACGGCTTCTCGAGAAGATTTAACCCTGCAGGGATGCACCAATTTAGCCGTACACGTAAGAATAACCCGCCAGATGGGATGCCTCCCACCAAGCCGGGCACTCAACACAACCCAACTCTTCTTCGCATCAAGCCCAAAGCACCTTGAGCGCACGGCTAATCGAGCCCCCGAAGAAAAGGGGACCCTCATAGCACTCTAAGAACGTGTCTCCCTATATGCCGACTACGAAAGTTCCACCCTGCGCTGGGCTCGCAAAAACATGCATGCGGCAAATGGAAAACCCAAACTAAATGAGGCGATTTGGACGAGATGCGAATCGAGTCAAATTGAGGGGGGTGCCCATACACGCTTCCCACATGCGGGTAGTGCGCTCATCATGGATCAGTAGACAAGACTCTTTTCCTAATTAGGGTCGACACTAGCAGGCCTCAAAACCACGCAGGGCCTCCTGCCGGTGCCTTATCAGCATATTATTATTAACCATAGCATTAACAGGTTGATTGATTTAACCCGAGCCCAACGAACATAAATAAGTAAGGTAAAAGAAGTAACCGACAATAGACTCGAGCACAAGCAACCCTAAGCATGCCGTTAGGACTAAGGCAACAAACAAGGGTTATAGGTGTGGAGGTGAGGCAATATCAGGGTTCAGGATATCATGTGATAGGTTCGGAGAACAAGCAACGATACATAGGGCTAGCAAAAGTAGACAATGGATAGTATCGGTAACCAGTGTGGAAAGGAACTCAATGGTTCATGTGAGTGATAAATTGCCTACAAGCTCAGCAGCCTGGTACTGAGCTAAGTCCTCGGAAGTGGTGTCGTAAAGCTCGTCTGTCTCAACATCATCGTCTAATCGAGAAGAAGCAAAAACAAACAACGAAGGAAGACGGGCAATCAATAACATGGCATAGTGCACAAACATGGGATGATGCATGTCAATCTAATGGATGCATCAGAATGAACTAGTTGGAATGGTAACATGTTTAAATGGACCCATATGCAATGTGGATTGCATATGAAAAGCCCATGAGTTAAGGTTGGAATAATTGTTCTACAACTAATCGTCATGTGTAAGTGAATTATCATGATGCCTGCATGATGAAAACAATAAGAGAACAACAATAGATGCAAGTGGAAATGAAATTTACAAGGTTTGGAAAATTATTTATTAAGTGTTGGAATTTTGGTTCCTTGAAGGTGTCACACAAGCATTTGTTGTTTTCATCAAGTTAAATTGTTCCAAACAGATAACAAAGTTAATATTTGCAAAGAGCACAAAATTTTAGGTGGATTACATGTTTCAATTATTGAAAAAGGAATTACAATGATTTAATTATGAGTTAAACAAGTTTGAACAAGTTTTAATTGCATTTAATTCAAGTATTAATATTAATTGAATTTTATTTGTTCAAAACATTAAACCAAATTCATATTTGAAAAGATTATGTTTTTCTGGTTTGAAAACATATTTTATAAGTTCAAAAATAATTTAAGTTGAGCAAGTTATGGATTTAGCAAGCTTAAATGATTTAAACAAGGTTTAAATTATTTATGAAATTTTAATTGTTCAAATCATGAAACAAAATTTATATTTGGAAAGGTGGATTAAAATAGCATGGAAAACATATTTTATTTGTGTTATTTGGATTAAGTATGAATTAGTTATGCATTTTATTAATTTTGAAATGAATTGTTTGAATTTGAAATTTGAATGCATTTGAATTATTCAAAACAGAATACAAATGTTATAAACAGGTAGAGAATTAAATATGGGGCAGTGTACATATTTTGTTTGCATTATTTGGAGTTAGGAAATAAAAGTTATTAGGGTTTTAGTGGCAGGGACCAAACTGTAAAAGAATTGGACTTAAACTGGAAAAAAAAAGCTGAAAAATTGTTCTACACCGTGCAGTGACCTAGCCTGGGTCACTGCCAGTGGACCCTGGGCCAACGTGGCAGCAGGGCGTGCGCAGCAGCTGACAGGAGGGGCCACCCTATCAGCAGTCCTCGCAAAAAGGTGGGTTTATTGGCGAGCGCCAGGGATCGAACCCTGGGCTCGAGCGCGCGCGCAATGCACTTCTACCACTGCGCTGTGCGATTCGATCTTGTCAGTCTAACACGCACAAACAGGTTGAGGTTCAGTTAGTGCTCGCTATCTGAAACTGAAGAAAACGAGCCCTTTT
>CM054058.1:460142642-460160142 GCA_028641055.1 Alopecurus myosuroides
ATCGTCCGTCTCAACGTCGTCGTCTAATCGAGAAGAAGCAACAACAAACAACGAAAGAAGACGGGCAATCAATACATGGCATAGGTGCACAAACATGGGATGATGCATGTCATGTTAATAGATGCATCAAAATAAACTACTTGACAAGATAACACAATTTAATTGGACCCATATGCAATGTGAATTGCGTATGGATGCAAATTGTTTAGGTTGAAGAAATGATCTACATTTGATTAACAAGTGTAAGTAGTTAAACATGATGCATGCATGATGATAACAACAGAATAACAACAAATAACAATGATAGATGCAAGTGAAAAAGGATTGGAACAAGTTTTGAAATTATTTGTTAAGTTTTGAAGTTTTGGTTACTTAAAGATGTCACACATGAAATTGTTGTTTTCAACAAGTTAAAGTGTGCAAAACCATTAACAAAATTTATATTTGAAAAGAACATCAAATTTTAGTTGGATTACATGTTTCACATTTTGAAATTGGACTTTGGATTATTTAATTATGACTTAAACAATATTAAACAAGTTTTAATTGAATTAAACAAGAATTAAATGGTTTAGGCAATTTTAATTATTCAAAACAGAAAACAAAATTTATATTTGAATGGGATATTCAAAATGGTGTGAAAAACATATTTTATTTGCCTTATTTGGAAAAGGTATGAATTAGTTATGAATTATTACAAATTACATTTGAATTATTCAAATTTGAAATTTAAAAGTATTTGAAAATTCAAAACAGAACACAAATAGTCTAGTTGGAAAGATTATGAAATTTTGAGCAATAGACATGTACAAGTTTTATTTATTAGACTTATGGTTTAAAAGATATTGAATTTTGAAGTTATTGTTCTATTCTGCCAATTAAGGAATTTAGAAAACAAAATAGAAAATGGTTTTAATCCTTTTATTACAGCCACGGGTCTAGCCCCAGACGCTGACCAGTGGGACCGTGGACTACGTGCGCGCGGTTGGAAAGGTGAGGTGGCAGCAGAGCCACTGACGGGCGGGGCCCAGCGAGGGGGCGGCCAATGAAAAATAGGGGAGGCAAATGCCACCCACGGGATTCGATCCCTGGAGCTCTTGCTCGGGCGCACAGGGCTGAACCAATTGGGCTGGACTGAACTTGTGTTAGGAGGGGGAAGCGAGGGAGGATAAGGTGTGGCTGCTGGGATGTTAACTGAATGTCTGAATCGTTGTCGGACTGAAACGCACGAGGGCTTCCTCGACAGAGATCGGCCGACGGGAGTCGCGGCCTCCGGCGACCCGGCTGTGCGCGTCCGGCGTGGGGCGTGTGCGGTGGCCGGTGGGCGATGCTGCTGCACGCGGGAACGTAAGGAGAGGGCGATGAGGGGCGGCGAGGTCCTCACCTCGAGCGGCAGGGATGCAGTCGATGCAGACGTGCAGGGCGGCGACCGGCGAGGAAACGGCGGATGGCGGCGGCGCTCCGAGCCGTCCCCGTCCGCGTGGTGAAGCCGGTGAGGAAGGGAACGACGCGGCGAATCCATTCCCGCGTTCGGCGGCCCACGTTCTCCATCCTATCCCCGCCGCCGTGGTGGTTCCTCCTCCGGTCAAAGGGCAGCTCGGTGGTGGTTACAGAGAACAGAGAGAGGCTCGGTTGGGGAAGAGGAAGAGAAGATGGCGGCGATGGGCGATGGAGAGAGGAGGGAGAAAGGTAGGGTCTAGGGCAGGAACCCTAGAGCTAGGTTTAAGTAGAGGAGGGAGAGCAAGCAGCAGCCGTTGCTGCTCCTCTGTAGCTACGTGGGTAGCTTCAGATTGGAGCCGTACGAGGGAGGAAGAAAGGAGGGGGTATCGGGCCAGATAGGGAAAGATAGGTGGGCTTGGGCCTAGGTAGATAGGTTAGTTAGCTGCTGCCTTTTATTATTTTGTTCTGTTTTTTTTTTTTTGCTGAAACCCAATTGGAAGAAAAGGTATGTTTTGAGGGTTAGGAAAAATCTTAGAAAAATTAGGTTAGGTTGGTTAGGTGATTAGAAACCACATTCCAAGATTTGATTTCAAAAAGTTGAGTTTTAAAAGGATATTTGTATTTGAATCCAAATAGAACAATTTTCATTATTAAAAACACAACATTGAAACAACAATTTAAATAGGGTTACCCCTATGAATTAATGTGTTTAAGGATTACAATTTTGAGGGGAATTTCATGGTTTCAATTAGGTACTGATTTGAAATACATTTGAGTTGAAATTGGATTGAAATAGAATTAATTGATTGAAATAAAAGCACCATTTTATTAGTTGATCAACATGGAATAAAATGGAACAATTTGGTTGTTTTCACTTGTTATTTTTATTCCAAAAGTTGTAACAGAACAAGTATGAAAACATTGTTTGAGTAAGGTTTGAATTTGAGTTGTGAAAACGGTGGAAAACAAATGCAACAAATAAGAAACAAATGCAAACAACATGGAAACAATATGATGACATGATGCAATACTTAAATAAACAAGAAATCAATCATTCTAAGGGGAGTTTTCATACTTGGGATGTTACAAACGCCCCCCCTTGAAGGAATCGCGCCCCGAGATTCCTACTGAGAAAAGAAAGGGTCCAGATACTTCTTGGAAAGATCCACTTGAGCTGTGACACGTGAAACACATCGTGCACATTGGATAGTTTAACTGGAAGTTGAAAACAATAGGAATTCCTGACAACTCTTCTGGAAAGGTATCAGGGAATTTGGAAACCACCGGAACAATATTAGTAGAGTTATAGGTTTTGTATGGTTGGTGAATAGCTGGATAGAATTTGATTCATTTGGAGAATAGATTATCTGGCTAGAATGGTGGAACAGAGTTATTGACATCAATGTAACACCAAGAATGACATCAATGTCAGGATCAGCAACATGAGAGTAACGAGGAATATGTGGCCTCCCATTAGAATTGGATTGTGTGTTGTGGAAAAGATTGTTGACACCAAGGAAAGTGATGCTCCGGTATGAAAGAACACTTTAGCTGGAATAGAGTTTAGTAGATGAACGAAACAAAACTTTGATTAAAACAGAACTTAATCCATATGGAGAATAGACTATTTGGAATGTGGTGCTTGAGGAATGAAAACAACAACAACAAGAACAACAACAAGAACCTCTCTGGACAGATAGATTTGATATTTGGGAAGTTGATTTGACGCCGGTAGAAGAATTGAAGTGGAAAACAACAACAAGATTTCAACGGACGAAAAGGAAATGTTTAGAAGAACATGATATTGAAGCAACACCGGGAAAACGAGACCAAGATTCCTGAGGTACTACGGAGAACCCAAAACACGTGAAATCCTAACTTGAAAGTTTAGATGAGAAGGGAAAAATCAACGTTGCACTTCCTTACCAGAAAAGGGAGGGAGGGTGGGGAAAGAAGAAAAAGAACAGAATTCCTACTCTCACGTTTCATTTTTCCTGTATAGCTACAAAATAGTTTCTAGACTCAACTGCGACCAGTAAAAAGGGATCCTACAGGCAGACAGGCTCTGATACCATTTGTCGCACCCAAGGTTTCTAGAGGATACTCAACGCACGAACTGGAAGTCAGGTGCTTGGATTATGGGGCCTACTTGCTCCCACGTTCCAGATCGCTGGCAGGCCATCGCTTATGCGTGACTACCAAGCCCTGCTACCATCGCCGAAGTAAACTATCCGCCAGGAACCGAAGGCACTACCGTCTACGTACTTCATAACAAGCACGCACTGTACGTCAACGGTTTGGTACGCATGGTAGCACAGAATGTCTCTAAGACACAAAAGAGTGAAATAAGTTGCAAATGGCTCTCATTAGAGCAGAGATAGCAAATACATTCATACAGAGGACACATGTCCCAACAATTCATCATTATATCGCAGCGGAAACAAACAATGGTGTCTGAGTACAGACAAAATCCAAATAGGCCTACGAGGCCGGAAACAAACAGACGGAGCCCATCCACGAAGTTCCTGGATCCTGCCCGAGGTCCAGCTATCTACTCGTCAGCAGTCTCGTCAAACTCCACGAAGTAGCCATCCTGGTCATCATCGTAGCCGTAGTCGTAGTCTGCGTAAACCACAGCCCCAACGGGGTCAGTACATTTGATGTACTGGCAAGCAAGACTCACACTTCATCAAAGAGTTACCCGTCAACACAAGCATAGATGCTTGGGATCAACGGAAGGAAAGGGTGATATAAAAGTTGCAGCGGGCTGCTAACCAACTACAGAGATAACTACAAGTTCCGGCTAATAGATAGAAGATAAGATCGAGTAGTTGTAACCAACAGAAAGATAACTTCAACCAAACCCATCCTGGATCTCGCCCCTTATCCGAAGAAGCAATCCGAGGATAACTCACACAGTTGTATTAAAGGTGAATCAAGTTATTGTGTGAATAAACCTATTACTAGTCAAGTTATTAATCATTGGGTGAAACATGATTGATCATTAAGTTGAAGTTGTCCTGAGTACTTGTTAGCCAGTACTTTCACCAAGTAATCCATAACCGCGGAAAACACGGCTTCTCGAGAAGATTATCCCTGCAGGGTTGCACCATAGTAACCGTACACGCATGAATATCCCGCCAGATGGGAGATCACCCCACCAAGCGGGGCACTCAACACAACCAACCATTCTTCGCATCAAGCCCAAAGCACCTTGGGCGCACGGCTACTCGGGCCCAGAAGAAAATGGACCCTCATAGCACTCTAAGACCGTGTCCCCCTATATGCCGACTACAAAATTTCCACCCTGGCCTGGGCTCGCAAAAACATGCATGCGGCAAATGGAACACTCGAACTAAATGAGGCGATTTGGACGAGATGCGAATCAGGTCAAGTTGAGGGGGGCGCCCATACTCGCTTCCCACATGCGGGTAGTGCGCTCATCATGGATCAGTAGACAAGACCCTTTTCCTATTAGGGTCGACACTAGCAGGCTTCAAAACCTCTCATGGGCCTCCTGCCGGTGCCTTATCATCAAGTTTATTATTATTACCATTAACAATTAACAGGTTTGATTGATTAACATTCGAGCCCCCGGTACAAATAATAGTAGTAAAAGAAGTAACCGACAACGAGCTCGAGCCAAAGCAACCCTAAGCATGCTAGTTAAGAACAGGCTCAAGCAATGGCTGTAGGTATGGAGGTGAGGCAATATCAGGGTTCAGGGTATCATGTGATGGGTTCGGAGAACAAGCAACGATACATAGGGCTAGCAATAGTAGACAAAAGGATAGTATCGACAACAAGTGTGGAAAGGAACTTGATGATTCATGTGAGTGATAACTTGCCTGCAAACTCAGTAGCCCGGTACTGAGCTAAAATCCTGTGAAGAAGTACCGTAAAGATCGTCCGTCTCAACGTCGTCGTCTAATCGAGAAGAAGCAACAACAAACAACGAAAGAAGACGGGCAATCAATACATGGCATAGGTGCACAAACATGGGATGATGCATGTCATGTTAATAGATGCATCAAAATAAACTACTTGACAAGATAACACAATTTAATTGGACCCATATGCAATGTGAATTGCGTATGGATGCAAATTGTTTAGGTTGAAGAAATGATCTACATTTGATTAACAAGTGTAAGTAGTTAAACATGATGCATGCATGATGATAACAACAGAATAACAACAAATAACAATGATAGATGCAAGTGAAAAAGGATTGGAACAAGTTTTGAAATTATTTGTTAAGTTTTGAAGTTTTGGTTACTTAAAGATGTCACACATGAAATTGTTGTTTTCAACAAGTTAAAGTGTGCAAAACCATTAACAAAATTTATATTTGAAAAGAACATCAAATTTTAGTTGGATTACATGTTTCACATTTTGAAATTGGACTTTGGATTATTTAATTATGACTTAAACAATATTAAACAAGTTTTAATTGAATTAAACAAGAATTAAATGGTTTAGGCAATTTTAATTATTCAAAACAGAAAACAAAATTTATATTTGAATGGGATATTCAAAATGGTGTGAAAAACATATTTTATTTGCCTTATTTGGAAAAGGTATGAATTAGTTATGAATTATTACAAATTACATTTGAATTATTCAAATTTGAAATTTAAAAGTATTTGAAAATTCAAAACAGAACACAAATAGTCTAGTTGGAAAGATTATGAAATTTTGAGCAATAGACATGTACAAGTTTTATTTATTAGACTTATGGTTTAAAAGATATTGAATTTTGAAGTTATTGTTCTATTCTGCCAATTAAGGAATTTAGAAAACAAAATAGAAAATGGTTTTAATCCTTTTATTACAGCCACGGGTCTAGCCCCAGACGCTGACCAGTGGGACCGTGGACTACGTGCGCGCGGTTGGAAAGGTGAGGTGGCAGCAGAGCCACTGACGGGCGGGGCCCAGCGAGGGGGCGGCCAATGAAAAATAGGGGAGGCAAATGCCACCCACGGGATTCGATCCCTGGAGCTCTTGCTCGGGCGCACAGGGCTGAACCAATTGGGCTGGACTGAACTTGTGTTAGGAGGGGGAAGCGAGGGAGGATAAGGTGTGGCTGCTGGGATGTTAACTGAATGTCTGAATCGCTGTCGGACTGAAACGCACGAGGGCTTCCTCGACAGAGATCGGCCGACGGGAGTCGCGGCCTCCGGCGACCCGGCTGTGCGCGTCCGGCGTGGGGCGTGTGCGGTGGCCGGTGGGCGATGCTGCTGCGCGCGGGAACGTAAGGAGAGGGCGATGAGGGGCGGCGAGGTCCTCACCTCGAGCGGCAGGGATGCAGTCGATGCAGACGTGCAGGGCGGCGACCGGCGAGGAAACGGCGGATGGCGGCGGCGCTCCGAGCCGTCCCCGTCCGCGTGGTGAAGCCGGTGAGGAAGGGAACGACGCGGCGAATCCATTCCCGCGTTCGGCGGCCCACGTTCTCCATCCTATCCCCGCCGCCGTGGTGGTTCCTCCTCCGGTCAAAGGGCAGCTCGGTGGTGGTTACAGAGAACAGAGAGAGGCTCGGTTGGGGAAGAGGAAGAGAAGATGGCGGCGATGGGCGATGGAGAGAGGAGGGAGAAAGGTAGGGTCTAGGGCAGGAACCCTAGAGCTAGGTTTAAGTAGAGGAGGGAGAGCAAGCAGCAGCCGTTGCTGCTCCTCTGTAGCTACGTGGGTAGCTTCAGATTGGAGCCGTACGAGGGAGGAAGAAAGGAGGGGGTATCGGGCCAGATAGGGAAAGATAGGTGGGCTTGGGCCTAGGTAGATAGGTTAGTTAGCTGCTGCCTTTTATTATTTTGTTCTGTTTTTTTTTTTTTTGCTGAAACCCAATTGGAAGAAAAGGTATGCTTTGAGGGTTAGGAAAAATCTTAGAAAAATTAGGTTAGGTTGGTTAGGTGATTAGAAACCACATTCCAAGATTTGATTTCAAAAAGTTGAGTTTTAAAAGGATATTTGTATTTGAATCCAAATAGAACAATTTTCATTATTAAAAACACAACATTGAAACAACAATTTAAATAGGGTTACCCCTATGAATTAATGTGTTTAAGGATTACAATTTTGAGGGGAATTTCATGGTTTCAATTAGGTACTGATTTGAAATACATTTGAGTTGAAATTGGATTGAAATAGAATTAATTGATTGAAATAAAAGCACCATTTTATTAGTTGATCAACATGGAATAAAATGGAACAATTTGGTTGTTTTCACTTGTTATTTTTATTCCAAAAGTTGTAACAGAACAAGTATGAAAACATTGTTTGAGTAAGGTTTGAATTTGAGTTGTGAAAACGGTGGAAAACAAATGCAACAAATAAGAAACAAATGCAAACAACATGGAAACAATATGATGACATGATGCAATACTTAAATAAACAAGAAATCAATCATTCTAAGGGGAGTTTTCATACTTGGGATGTTACAAACGCCCCCCCTTGAAGGAATCGCGCCCCGAGATTCCTACTGAGAAAAGAAAGGGTCCAGATACTTCTTGGAAAGATCCACTTGAGCTGTGACACGTGAAACACATCGTGCACATTGGATAGTTTAACTGGAAGTTGAAAACAATAGGAATTCCTGACAACTCTTCTGGAAAGGTATCAGGGAATTTGGAAACCACCGGAACAATATTAGTAGAGTTATAGGTTTTGTATGGTTGGTGAATAGCTGGATAGAATTTGATTCATTTGGAGAATAGATTATCTGGCTAGAATGGTGGAACAGAGTTATTGACATCAATGTAACACCAAGAATGACATCAATGTCAGGATCAGCAACATGAGAGTAACGAGGAATATGTGGCCTCCCATTAGAATTGGATTGTGTGTTGTGGAAAAGATTGTTGACACCAAGGAAAGTGATGCTCCGGTATGAAAGAACACTTTAGCTGGAATAGAGTTTAGTAGATGAACGAAACAAAACTTTGATTAAAACAGAACTTAATCCATATGGAGAATAGACTATTTGGAATGTGGTGCTTGAGGAATGAAAACAACAACAACAAGAACAACAACAAGAACCTCTCTGGACAGATAGATTTGATATTTGGGAAGTTGATTTGACGCCGGTAGAAGAATTGAAGTGGAAAACAACAACAAGATTTCAACGGACGAAAAGGAAATGTTTAGAAGAACATGATATTGAAGCAACACCGGGAAAACGAGACCAAGATTCCTGAGGTACTACGGAGAACCCAAAACACGTGAAATCCTAACTTGAAAGTTTAGATGAGAAGGGAAAAATCAACGTTGCACTTCCTTACCAGAAAAGGGAGGGAGGGTGGGGAAAGAAGAAAAAGAACAGAATTCCTACTCTCACGTTTCATTTTTCCTGTATAGCTACAAAATAGTTTCTAGACTCAACTGCGACCAGTAAAAAGGGATCCTACAGGCAGACAGGCTCTGATACCATTTGTCGCACCCAAGGTTTCTAGAGGATACTCAACGCACGAACTGGAAGTCAGGTGCTTGGATTATGGGGCCTACTTGCTCCCACGTTCCAGATCGCTGGCAGGCCATCGCTTATGCGTGACTACCAAGCCCTGCTACCATCGCCGAAGTAAACTATCCGCCAGGAACCGAAGGCACTACCGTCGACGTACTTCATAACAAGCACGCACTGTACGTCAACGGTTTGGTACGCATGGTAGCACAGAATGTCTCTAAGACACAAAAGAGTGAAATAAGTTGCAAATGGCTCTCATTAGAGCAGAGATAGCAAATACATTCATACAGAGGACACATGTCCCAACAATTCATCATTATATCGCAGCGGAAACAAACAATGGTGTCTGAGTACAGACAAAATCCAAATAGGCCTACGAGGCCGGAAACAAACAGACGGAGCCCATCCACGAAGTTCCTGGATCCTGCCCGAGGTCCAGCTATCTACTCGTCAGCAGTCTCGTCAAACTCCACGAAGTAGCCATCCTGGTCATCATCGTAGCCGTAGTCGTAGTCTGCGTAAACCACAGCCCCAACGGGGTCAGTACATTTGATGTACTGGCAAGCAAGACTCACACTTCATCAAAGAGTTACCCGTCAACACAAGCATAGATGCTTGGGATCAACGGAAGGAAAGGGTGATATAAAAGTTGCAGCGGGCTGCTAACCAACTACAGAGATAACTACAAGTTCCGGCTAATAGATAGAAGATAAGATCGAGTAGTTGTAACCAACAGAAAGATAACTTCAACCAAACCCATCCTGGATCTCGCCCCTTATCCGAAGAAGCAATCCGAGGATAACTCACACAGTTGTATTAAAGGTGAATCAAGTTATTGTGTGAATAAACCTATTACTAGTCAAGTTATTAATCATTGGGTGAAACATGATTGATCATTAAGTTGAAGTTGTCCTGAGTACTTGTTAGCCAGTACTTTCACCAAGTAATCCATAACCGCGGAAAACACGGCTTCTCGAGAAGATTATCCCTGCAGGGTTGCACCATAGTAACCGTACACGCATGAATATCCCGCCAGATGGGAGATCACCCCACCAAGCGGGGCACTCAACACAACCAACCATTCTTCGCATCAAGCCCAAAGCACCTTGGGCGCACGGCTACTCGGGCCCAGAAGAAAATGGACCCTCATAGCACTCTAAGACCGTGTCCCCCTATATGCCGACTACAAAATTTCCACCCTGGCCTGGGCTCGCAAAAACATGCATGCGGCAAATGGAACACTCGAACTAAATGAGGCGATTTGGACGAGATGCGAATCAGGTCAAGTTGAGGGGGGCGCCCATACTCGCTTCCCACATGCGGGTAGTGCGCTCATCATGGATCAGTAGACAAGACCCTTTTCCTATTAGGGTCGACACTAGCAGGCTTCAAAACCTCTCATGGGCCTCCTGCCGGTGCCTTATCATCAAGTTTATTATTATTACCATTAACAATTAACAGGTTTGATTGATTAACATTCGAGCCCCCGGTACAAATAATAGTAGTAAAAGAAGTAACCGACAACGAGCTCGAGCCAAAGCAACCCTAAGCATGCTAGTTAAGAACAGGCTCAAGCAATGGCTGTAGGTATGGAGGTGAGGCAATATCAGGGTTCAGGGTATCATGTGATGGGTTCGGAGAACAAGCAACGATACATAGGGCTAGCAATAGTAGACAAAAGGATAGTATCGACAACAAGTGTGGAAAGGAACTCGATGATTCATGTGAGTGATAACTTGCCTGCAAACTCAGTAGCCCGGTACTGAGCTAAAATCCTGTGAAGAAGTACCGTAAAGATCGTCCGTCTCAACGTCGTCGTCTAATCGAGAAGAAGCAACAACAAACAACGAAAGAAGACGGGCAATCAATACATGGCATAGGTGCACAAACATGGGATGATGCATGTCATGTTAATAGATGCATCAAAATAAACTACTTGACAAGATAACACAATTTAATTGGACCCATATGCAATGTGAATTGCGTATGGATGCAAATTGTTTAGGTTGAAGAAATGATCTACATTTGATTAACAAGTGTAAGTAGTTAAACATGATGCATGCATGATGATAACAACAGAATAACAACAAATAACAATGATAGATGCAAGTGAAAAAGGATTGGAACAAGTTTTGAAATTATTTGTTAAGTTTTGAAGTTTTGGTTACTTAAAGATGTCACACATGAAATTGTTGTTTTCAACAAGTTAAAGTGTGCAAAACCATTAACAAAATTTATATTTGAAAAGAACATCAAATTTTAGTTGGATTACATGTTTCACATTTTGAAATTGGACTTTGGATTATTTAATTATGACTTAAACAATATTAAACAAGTTTTAATTGAATTAAACAAGAATTAAATGGTTTAGGCAATTTTAATTATTCAAAACAGAAAACAAAATTTATATTTGAATGGGATATTCAAAATGGTGTAAAAAACATATTTTATTTGCCTTATTTGGAAAAGGTATGAATTAGTTATGAATTATTACAAATTACAATTGAATTATTCAAATTTGAAATTTAAAAGTATTTGAAAATTCAAAACAGAACACAAATAGTCTAGTTGGAAAGATTATGAAATTTTGAGCAATAGACATGTACAAGTTTTATTTATTAGACTTATGGTTTAAAAGATATTGAATTTTGAAGTTATTGTTCTATTCTGCCAATTAAGGAATTTAGAAAACAAAATAGAAAATGGTTTTAATCCTTTTATTACAGCCACGGGTCTAGCCCCAGACGCTGACCAGTGGGACCGTGGACTACGTGGCGCGGTTGGAAAGGTGAGGTGGCAGCAGAGCCACTGACGGGCGGGGCCCAGCGAGGGGGCGGCCAATGAAAAATAGGGGAGGCAAATGCCACCCACGGGATTTGATCCCTGGAGCTCTTGCTCGGGCGCACAGGGCTGAACCAATTGGGCTGGACTGAACTTGTGTTAGGAGGGGGAAGCGAGGGAGGATAAGGTGTGGCTGCTGGGATGTTAACTGAATGTCTGAATCGCTGTCGGACTGAAACGCACGAGGGCTTCCTCGACAGAGATCGGCCGACGGGAGTCGCGGCCTCCGGCGACCCGGCTGTGCGCGTCCGGCGTGGGGCGTGTGCGGTGGCCGGTGGGCGATGCTGCCGCGCGCGGGAACGTAAGGAGAGGGCGATGAGGGGCGGCGAGGTCCTCACCTCGAGCGGCAGGGATGCAGTCGATGCAGACGTGCAGGGCGGCGACCGGCGAGGAAACGGCGGATGGCGGCGGCGCTCCGAGCCGTCCCCGTCCGCGTGGTGAAGCCGGTGAGGAAGGGAACGACGCAGCGAATCCATTCCCGCGTTCGGCGGCCCACGTTCTCCATCCTATCCCCGCCGCCGTGGTGGTTCCTCCTCCGGTCAAAGGGCAGCTCGGTGGTGGTTACAGAGAACAGAGAGAGGCTCGGTTGGGGAAGAGGAAGAGAAGATGGCGGCGATGGGCGATGGAGAGAGGAGGGAGAAAGGTAGGGTCTAGGGCAGGAACCCTAGAGCTAGGTTTAAGTAGAGGAGGGAGAGCAAGCAGCAGCCGTTGCTGCTCCTCTGTAGCTACGTGGGTAGCTTCATATTGGAGCCGTACGAGGGAGGAAGAAAGGAGGGGGTATCGGGCCAGATAGGGAAAGATAGGTGGGCTTGGGCCTAGGTAGATAGGTTAGTTAGCTGCTGCCTTTTATTATTTTGTTCTGTTTTTTTTTTTTTTGCTGAAACCCAATTGGAAGAAAAGGTATGCTTTGAGGGTTAGGAAAAATCTTAGAAAAATTAGGTTAGGTTGGTTAGGTGATTAGAAACCACATTCCAAGATTTGATTTCAAAAAGTTGAGTTTTAAAAGGATATTTGTATTTGAATCCAAATAGAACAATTTTCATTATTAAAAACACAACATTGAAACAACAATTTAAATAGGGTTACCCCTATGAATTAATGTGTTTAAGGATTACAATTTTGAGGGGAATTTCATGGTTTCAATTAGGTACTGATTTGAAATACATTTGAGTTGAAATTGGATTGAAATAGAATTAATTGATTGAAATAAAAGCACCATTTTATTAGTTGATCAACATGGAATAAAATGGAACAATTTGGTTGTTTTCACTTGTTATTTTTATTCCAAAAGTTGTAACAGAACAAGTATGAAAACATTGTTTGAGTAAGGTTTGAATTTGAGTTGTGAAAACATTGGAAAACAAATGCAACAAATAAGAAACAAATGCAAACAACATGGAAACAATATGATGACATGATGCAATACTTAAATAAACAAGAAATCAATCATTCTAAGGGGAGTTTTCATACTTGGGATGTTACATCCGGCGGCGGCATCGTTCGTCGCTTGGCCAAAATCCTTGATAACCTCCTCTCCTAGGAGCGAGGGCTCGGGGTAAAAGAACCCACGGCGCCTAAGGCGTCAAGGAACATTGTGCCTAACTTGGGGACACGGCTGGCTTGCTAGCCGCCCCCGTGTTGCAATGCTATTTAATCCACACGACTCTCGGCAACGGATATCTCGGCTCTCGCATCGATGAAGAACATAGCGAAATGCGATACCTGGTGTGAATTGCAGAATCCCGCGAACCATCGAGTCTTTGAACGCAAGTTGCGCCCGAGGCCACTTGGCTGAGGGCACGCCTGCCTGGGCGTCACGCCAAATACGCTCCCATGCCCTCATTAGGCATTGAGATGCGGCATGTGGCTCCCCGTCACGAAAGGGGCGGTGGGCCGAAGTTGCGGCTGCCGGCTTATCGGTTCGGACACAGTGCGTGGTGGGCGACCTCGCTTTACTTACCGCATTGCAACCGACATGTAGCCGACGTAATGACCTTTGATTGACCCTATAAACGGAGTGTATGACGCTTCGACCGCGACCCCAGGTCAGGCGGGACTACCCGCTGTAACATCCCAAGTATGAAAAACACCCATCAGAATGTTTGCTCTGTATTATTTTATGTTTTGCATCATGGCATCATGTTCATTGCATTTGTTTTGCTTGTTTTCCTTTTGTTTTCCTCGGTTTTCCTTTGTTTTCTATTTGAATTTCAAATCAAATTTCAAACCTTTTGTTTCATACTTGTGATGTTACAATTTCCAAAATGATATTTCAAATCAAAATAATCAATTGTTTCCATTAAAGTTGTAATCTCAAAACTGTTGTTTTGTTTCTAATCAATAGTTCATCTAATACCAAATCATTTTCAAATTCAATTAATTTCCAAAACAGCAACCATTTTGAACTTTATGAAAATTGCAAAAAAAAACCAATCTTTTGTTTCAAATAAACTTGAAGGTCAAACTATTAAATTATTGGTTTCAATATTTCAACTAATAGCAAATTCACCTAAATTCAATCAATTTACCAAACATCAAATAATTTGAAATATTTTGTAAAACAAAAGTTGCCAATTGTTGTTGTTACCCTAAATAACCTATAACCAAATTTTCTTAATTTTTCTAACCTAAACAACTAACCTTTGCTTCCTTATTCAAATCTGCAAAAAAAAAGAAGAGAAAAATAAACCCAACAAAGCCAGAGAGAGAGGGGCAGGCCCAGCCCACCATCTCCCAGGCCTGCGTACCCCCCCTGTCTTCCTCCTCTGTACGGCTCAACATACAAGCCTCCCACGTCGACAGAGAAAGGGAGCAATGGCCATCGCCACCTCCTCCCCCTCCTTAAGACCACTCTCTCCCCTCCACTCTCCCTCGATGCCCTAGCTTCCCTCTGCCCTACTCTCTCCCCTCCACTCTCCCTCGACGCCGTCATCTTCTTCCTCTCCTCCCACCTCTCTTCCTCTCTGCTCTGTATCTCTGTAACTATCTGAACTCACCACCGAACCCCACCTCCTCTCGCGCCCGTGATCGCCGCCGTTCCGAGGCCTTACCACCCGTGCTAGGTACGTCGAGCCCGTCGACCTGCTCCTCCCACCGATCCCTCGAGGTGAGCGCATCACCTCCCCCTCGTCTCTTGTCTCTCCTCCTCTCCCTTCCGTCCGCAAGCACTCACCCACGACCACCCCACGCAGCACACACCATCTGTATGGCCGCGGCACCCCCTCGCCGTCAGCGATCCACCGATCTGTCCGCCAGGTTCAGTTAAACGTACAGTTTCAGTTTCAGTTTCAGAGAAAAGCCGCAGCGATCTGAACTATAACCTCCCCCAGCTGCCTTACCTGTCACAAACCGAACAACACACCCCACTGGTACTGTCCCTTGCGCTCACAGCAGAGGGGGTGGGTTCGAATCCCACCCGCCACGAGATTAAACCCCATTTTCCTTTTTATTTTTCACAGCCCAGCACAACTTTCTATTCACAACCAAGTCCCTGCAGATTCTTTCTAGACCCCTGTATTTTATTTCTAAGTCCCTAGCTAATTAATTAAAATGGTAGAATAATACCCAAAATATAAAAATGCATAACTAAATCATCCCAACTCCAAATTCAACATTTTTAATATGTTTTCAATACCAAATTAAATTCTCTACCCAAATATAAAATTTGTTTACTGTTTTGAATATTTTAAATTTGTCAAATATTTGAAAACTTGCTTAATTCATTTAATTTTGCAAAAATCATAACTTGGGCATAAAAATTCCAAATTCAACAAACTAAATATTTTTTCCATCCCATTTTTCATGTACTTTCCAAATATCAACTTTGTTTGCTATTTTGAATAATTTAAATTGCTGAAAACAACTGTTTCTTAATTAATGCATTTAAAATTGTCAAATTAATAACTTGCTCATTTTAATTCCTTTCTCAACAAATGAAACATGTATTCCAACTAAAATCTTGTGTTCTTTTCACATATGAACTTTGTTATCTGTTTTGAACAATCAAAATTGATGAAAACAACAAATGCTTGTGTGACACCTTTAAGAAGCACATTTTCATAACTTAATAAACAAATTTCCAAACTTGGTAAACAACATATCCAATTGTTTTCCTTTGTTGTTTCCTTTTGGTTAACATCATGCAAGCATCATGCTAAACAACTTCCACATGGTAATTAATTGTAGATCATTTGTTTCAACCTTAACTCATGGGCTTTTTCATATGCAATCCAAATTGCATATGAACCCATTTAATCATGTTACCATGTCAACTAGTTTATTTTGATGCACCAATTAAATTGCCATGCATCATCCCATGTTTGTGCACTATGCCATGTTATTGATTGTCCGTCTTCCTTCGTTATTTGTTTTGCCTCTTCTCGATTAGACGACGACGTTGAGACAGACGAGGTTTACGGTACCACTTCAGAGGAGTTAGCTCAGTACCAGGCTGCTGAGCTTGCAGGCAACTTATCACTCACATGAACCATTGAGTTCCTTTCCACACTGGCTACCGATACTATCCATTGTCTACTTTTGCTAACCCTATGTATCGTTGCTTCTTCTCCGAACCTATCACATGGTATCCTGAACCCTGATATTGCCTCACCTCCACACCTATAACCCTTGCTTGTTGCCTTAGTCCTACTAGCATGCTTAGGGTTGCTTGTGCTCGAGTCTGTTGTCGGTTACTTCTTTTATCTTACTCATTTATGTTCTATGGGCTCGGTGTTTAATCAATCAACCTGCTAATGCTATGGGTAATAATAATTTAATGATAAGGCACCGGCAGGAGGCCCTGCGTGGTTTTGAGTCCTGCTAGTGTCGGCCCTAAGTAGGAAAAGAGTCTTGTTTACTGATCCATGATGAGCTCACTACCCGCATGTGGGAAGCGTGTATGGGCGCCCCCCTCAATTTGACTCGATTCGCATCTCGTCCAAATCGCCTCATTTAGTTCGGGTTTTCCATTTGCCGCATGCATGTTTTTGCGAGCCCAGGCCAGGGTGGAACTTTCGTAGTCGGCATTTAGGGAGACACGTTCTTAGAGTGCTATGAGGGTCCCCTTTTCTTCGGGGGCTTGATTAGCCGTGCGCTCAAGGTGCTTTGGGCTTGATGCGAAGAAGAGTTGGGTTGTGTTGAGTGCCCCGCTTGGTGGGAGGCATCCCATCTGGCGGGTTATTCTTACGTGTACGGCCAAATTGGTGCATCCCTGCAGGGTTAAATCTTCTCGAGAAGCCGTGTTTTCCGCGGTTATGGTTGACTTGGTGAAAGTACTGGCTAACAAGTACTCCGAACAACTTACACCTAACTAATGCTAATCTTGACTAGTAATAGCATTATTGACACAATAACCTGAATCATCATTAATCCAACTGTGTGAGTTATCCTTGGGTTGCTTCCTTAGTAGGGGGTAACATTGGATGGGTTTGTTTGAAGTTACTTTCAGTTGGTTACGATACGCGGTCTTATCTTCTTTCTATTAGCCGGAAGTTGTAGTATGTCTCTGTAGTTGGTTAGAGCAGCCCGCTGCAGCTTTTATATCACCTATTTCTTCCTTGGTGACGGGTAACTCTTTGGTGAAGTGTGAGTCTTGATTGCCAGTACTTGGATGTACTTACCCCTTTGGGGCTGTGGTTTACGCAGACTACGATTTCGAGGATCCCCATGGAGGCTACTACGTGGAGTACGACGAGACTGCAGACGAGTAGATAGCGGACCCGGGCAGGATCCGAGACTACGTGGATGGGCTTCGTCTTCTTTTCATTC
>CM054058.1:460165142-460247642 GCA_028641055.1 Alopecurus myosuroides
AGCCTGCCCAATTTCCGGCCCAGCAAGGACCCAACCAGCATTCCCACCAAAACCCTAGCAAATTTTGTATTCCTACCCCTGCAGTTTTGCAGCCGCCCTCCCCTTCTTTTCTGTTTTTCCACTCAGGTCCCTCCACCACCCCTCACAGAGAACTCACGCACGGGAGGGGATCGATCGATCGATTGATCCCCTCGTCCTCCTTCGCTGCCTCACCTCGCCCGACCCCCACGTCCTCGACCTCGCCCTTCCTCCCGCCGGCGAGCCCATCTCCCGTCTGCCCCTCACCTCCTCTCCGTCCCGGCCACCCGCCTCCGGCCCGAGCACTGCCCCACCGGCCGTTCCTCTCCGCCGCCCTCCTCTCCCCGTCTCCCTGCGTGTGGCGGCCGCGACCCCGAGCTCCCCGACCTCCTGCTCCGACGCGCCATGGCCGGGAGCCCGAGCTCCTACCGGCCTCCACCACCTCCCCTCACCGATGACCTCCTCTGCTGCCTGGCCGCCGCCCGCTGCCGGCCGCCCTCCTCCACCTCGCCGATGACGGGCGCCTGGAATGAACCAGGACGTCGCCGACCCCGTCGCCCTCCTCTCTCTACTCATAGCTCGAGCTCCGCCGCGCTGCCATGTCGCCGTCCTCGTGGAGTTTCGGCCCATGCTCACTCCGTCTTGACGCGCTGCAAGTGTTCGACAAAAATCCCGCAAGGGAATTGGTGCGTCGCGGGCACCCATCTGTGCAGGTGTTTCTTTCATTGTGGCCGGGGCCTTCGTGCCCTGTGCGTTCAGCGTCCATGTTACCCTGAAAAAAAATTCCCGCCGACAAGTTCGACACCGACCGGTACCGCATCGACAAGATCATTGCCAACAAGTACCGCCACCCCGAGGACCTCGGACCAAACCTCGACCACGACTACTCCCCCGACGAACCGTGAACGACTACATCGCCTTCGTCATGTCCATTTTGCGTTGGCCGCCTTCGTGCGCGCCCGAAGACCGGGACCGTCACGATCACCTCCGACCCCGAAGACGATGCGGTAGCGGCTCGCCCACAACTACTACGACTACACCGGCTCCGGACGTTGAACGACTACGTCGACGACGATGATCGTGTGGTTTCAGAACGAACGTCTACTTCCTCTTCGGACCTCGATGAAAAGATCGACAACGACCACCGATGACGTGAACGACTACCTCGGCTACGGAACGAGAACGACTACTTCGACTACTTCCTCGACGTCGACTACTTCCTCTACTATGACTACGTCGACTACTTCCACGACATCGACGACTTTGTCTACTTCCCATTCTTCGTCTACTTCCTCCACGTCCTGAAGGCACCGGCGTTGCCCCGAAGATCTCCTCTTTCCACACGTGTGCACCCCAAACCCAAACCCCTATACCTATGCCCTATTTTGTATAACATGTCAACTATATTTAAAATGTCATCGCATCATGTTGCATTGCATCTTGTGGGTGCGGGTAATAATAATATCACCTAATAATTAAATATGGAATGAGTTGGAATAATTAAATATTGTTCCGGATCCATTTAAAATTGCATAGCTCATCTTTATGTTATCTCGCCATGTTAACTCAACGCTTAATATTGATGGGTAGATAAATAACTCGAACCTCCTAAATTAAATGTTGGGCTTCCGGCTCAATTGAAATTGTTTAATTGCATAAATCATAACTAATTCATTTTAACTCCAAATTTGAAAAGTAAAATATGTTCTCCATGCAAAATTGAATAAACTTTGCAAATATCAACTTTGTGTTCTGTTTTAAATAAATTAAATTGCTGAAAACAACTATTTCTTAATTAATGAATTTAAAATTGTTAATTTAATAACTTGCTCAATTCAAAACCAAATTCCACATATAAAATATGTTTTCATACCAGAAAAATGCACTTAATCTGTTCATGCCATCCATGTTCATGTTTGCACCTTGCATGTTGCATTTGTAGTAGTGTTATGTATGTTCACCTAATAAATAAATATGGAATGTGTTGGGGTATTTAATTCAATTGTTGCCCTATTCCATTTAATATTGCTTAACTCACCTATTTACTGTTTTCCATGCTAAACAACATTTAACTTGATGGTTAGCTAAACAACTTGAACCAATTCCTATCTCTCCGGACTCCGGTTCCGATTAAATTTCTTAAGTTGTTTCCCCTGTTGCATCTTGCCATGCCATGCATATAAAATAGGATCATGCTGGATCTTTTGCCGTAGTAGTAATTGTTGCATCCGGTGTTTGTTCTAGTTCGTTGCTTCTTCGCGGATAGGACGTTGAGATGATGTGAGCAACGACAAGTTCTTCGGATGTACCTCTACTTGCTGGATTCCAGGCAAGTATACTCACTTGCTGCCTATGGCTACCTTTCATCACTTGTTACCGATTCTTCCCGTTGTTCTTATTCTAGCCTTTTGATTCGATGCTTGTGTCTTGATCCTATCGTATGTTTACCTTGCAGCCATGATATAGCCTTTCCTTCCACTTCCTATTAATTGTTGCTTGTTTACCTTGTTGGCCCCCGTGTCGTAGTTGCATGCTTAGTGTTGTTTGCGCTCGAGTCTTGTTGTCCGTCTTATCACCTGTTTAGTTGATAGTTGGGTTTCAATTCAATCAACAACATGTTAATGTTTGGGGTAATAATAATTTGATGATAAGTCACCGGAAGGAGGCCCGGCGTGGTTTTGGAGCCTGCTGGTGTCGAAACTAGGAAAGAGTCTTGTCTACTGATCCATGATTAGCGTGCTCACCGCATCCGGGAGGTAGTATGGGACCCCCCTCGACTTAGACCTGATTTGCAGCTTGTCCGAAGAGCCACACTTAGTTCGGGTGTTCCATTTGCTCCTTTGCATAATGGGAGGCGCCCCCATGGTTACTGGTGATGATGATGATGATGCATATAGGGCGAGGCCTGTAGTGTCGGGGTGTTGCGTCCTGCGGGAGTTTTGCACACCTGCGCTAAGTATTCGGCTGCGTGGCTGGGACCTTATAGCTCCGTGGCTCCTAGGATGGGTTGTAGAGACGGTTTGGGTCGTGTCGAGCCAACCTGAGTTTTAGTTGGTGGCTTGAGTGTGTACGGGTACTGGAGCACCCCCTGCAGGGATGAATCTTCTCGAGAAGCCGTGTTGTCCGCGGTTATGTGACGACTTGGTGAAAGTGATGGCTAACAAGTACTCAGACAACTTACACCTAAGTAATAATAATTTGACTAGTAATAGGAATATTGTCACAATAACCTGAACTTCACCTTAATCAACAGTGTGAGTTTCCTTGGGTTGCTTCCTTAGTAGGGGGTAACATTGGATGGGTTTGTTTGAAGTTAGTTGTAGTTGGTTCTGATACGCTATCTTATCTTCTTTCTGTTAGCCGGAAGTTGTAGCGTGTTTCTGTAGTTGGTTATTGCAGCCCGCTGCCTCTTCTTTGCAATAATCCCTTCCTTTCCGTTGTACCCAAAAGTATTTGTATCTTGTGATGATGGGTTACGCCGGTATCTTGTGAGTATGGTTTATCCACTTGCCAGTACTTAACAGTACTGACCCACGAATTTATTTTCGTGGCTACATATTCAACATTGCAGTCAACAGGTTTGAAGTCTGACGACGTTAGCTTGGGAATCCCTCCGGCTTGGCCTGGGCAGGGATTGGACGCTCTCGGTTATCTTCAGGACTCTTAGTCCAATTTGTATCTTGTCCGTAGTCGGACACTATGTTGTTTCTTCCGTTGTTATTTGGATATTTGTATTGTATCCGTTGTATCCTTGACTCGTTCGAGTCGTCTTGTATAAATCTATTCTGTTGTTGTGGAATATTCGTGAACGGTTGTAATGTTATCACAAGTGGCAACCTGGAATCGGTTATTATGCGGATTTGGCGGGAATGCTGAAATCTGCATAGTGCCCGATCTCGGGGCGTCACAAATGGTATCAGAGCATGGTTTCCGATTCCCGATATTGTTTCGATACGAATGGTTATCGAAGCAACGGGTCCGCAAAGCCTGTAGGATAACCTTGCTAACGGTCGTTGTTTCTAGAGTGGCAAAACTATTTGTGCAAAAACTATTTTGGAAACATCTCAATAGGATTCTTGTTTTCTCCTTATCCCTATTCTAATTCTCCTCTCATGTTATTTGTTTTGGAGTCTCTCTTACTCTCAATTTTTCAAAGTTTTAGGATCCTACGTGGGTGGACGTTTTTCTGAGCCTTTAACCTAATAGGTTCGATCTTCGGAAGATCTCTCAACGGAAGAATATCATCATCAACGTGAGCAAGAATCTCTTGTTAGTGGTGTCGAGAAGTTTTGTTAGTGGTGTCGAGGAGATCAACAAGGTGACCGAAGACTCGATAGTCCGGCTTCTTCCTCTCTCTTGGCGTTGGCGGATTGCAAGGGCGCAATCCCTTGTTAGTGGTGTCGTCTGTAACGCCCGGTGCTTTTCCCCCTAATAAAATTGTCGCTTGTTTTTTTTTCTTGCATAGCATGGCATACCGCATCATCACACATTTCAACTTACAAACTAATATAAATTAATCCAATCATGTTTTCACAAATTCACTACAATTTTTTTGATGTTTAAATCTATTTTTCTTATTGCCTAAACAATTTCTGGAAAAAAAATAAGCAAACAAAAAAAAATTGAGAGAAGGGAGAGAGCAGCCCACAGCCTGCCCAATTTCCGGCCAGCAAGGACCCAACCAGCATTCCCACCGAAACCCTAGCAAATTTTGCATTCCTACCCCTGCAGTTTTGCAGCTGCCCTCCCCTTCTTTTCTGTTTTTCCACTCAGGTCCCTCCACCACCCCTCACAGAGAACTCACGCACACGCACCCCCCGCACAGAAACGCACGCACGGGAGGGGATCGATCTATCGATCGATCCCCTCGTCCTCCTTCGCTGCCTCACCTCGCCCGACCCCCACGTCCTCGACCTCGCCCTTCCTCCCACCGGCGAGCCCAACTCCCGTCTGCCCATCACCTCCTCTCTGTCCCGGCCACCCGCCTCCGGCCTAAGCTCTGGGCCTCCGGCCGTTCCTCTCCGTCGCCCTCCTCTCCCCGTCTCCCTGCGCGTGGCGGCCGCGACCCCGATCTCCCCGACCTCCTGCTCCGACGCGCCATGGCCGGGAGCCCGAGCTCCTACCGGCCTCCACCACCTCCCCTCACCGATGACCTCCTCTGCTGCCTGGCCGCCGCCCGCTGCCGGCCGCCCTTCTCCACCTCGCCGACGACGGGCGCCCGGAATGAACCAGGACGTCGCCGACCCCGTCGCCCTCCTCTCTCTACTCACAGCTCGAGCTCCGCCGCGCTGCCCCGTCGCCGTCCTCGTGGAGTTTCGGCCCATGCTCACTCCGTCTTGACGCGCTGCAGGTGTTCGACAAAAATCCCGCAAGGGAATTGGTGCATCGCGGGCACCCATCTGTGTAGGTGTTTCTTTCGTTGTGGCCGGGGCCTTCGTGCCCTGTGCGTTCAGCGTCCATGTGACCCCGACAAAAAATTCCCGGCGACAATTTCGACACCGACCGGTACCGCATCGACAAGATCACCGCCAACAAGTACCGCCACCCCGAGGACCTCGGACCAAACCTCGACCACGACTACTCCCCCGACGAACCGTGAACGACTACATCGCCTTCGTCATGTCCGTTTTGCGTTGGCCGCCTTCGTGCGCGCCCGAAGACCGGGACCGTCACGATCACCTCCGACCCCGAAGACGATGCGGTAGCGGCTCGCCCACGACTACTACGACTACACCGGCTCCGGACGTTGAACGACTACGTCGACGACGATGATCATGCGGTTTGAGAACGAACGTCTACTTCCTCTTCGGACCTCGATGAAAAGATCGACAACGACCACCGATGACGTGAACGACTACCTCGGCTACGGAACGAGAACGACTACTTCGACTACTTCCTCGACATCGACTACTTCCTCTATTATGACTACGTCGACTACTTCCACGACATCGACGACTTTGTCTACTTCCCATTCTTCGTCTACTTCCTCCACGTCCTGAAGGCACCGGCGTTGCCCCAAAGATCTCCTCTTTCCGGCGTCGAACACAAAGATCCTCACCACTCGTGTGCACCCCAAACCCAAACCCCTATACCTATGCCCTATTTTCTATAACATATCAACTATATTTAAAATGTCATCGCATCATGTTGCATTGCATCTTGTGGGTGCGGGTAATAATAATATCACCTAATAATTAAATATTGTAACATCCCAAGTATGAAAAATTGCCATTAGAATGTTTGCTCTCTGTTATTTTATGTTTTGCATCATGACATCATGTTCATTGCATTTGTTTTGCTTGTTTTTCCATTTGTTTTCCTCTGTTTTCATTTGTTTTCTTCTGTTTTCTATTTGAATTTCAAATCAAATTTCAAACCTTTTGTTTCATCCTTGTGATGTTACAATTTTCCAAAATGATGTTTCAAATCAAAACAATCATTTGTTTCCATTAAAGTTGTAATTTCAAACTGTTGTTTTGTTTCTATCAAAAATTCATTTAATATCAAACCCTTTTCAAATTCAATTATGATTTCTTCCAAACAGCAACCATTTGAAAATTAATGAAACAAAACATTTTTTCCAAATCAATTTGTTTCAAATAAGCTTAAGGGTTCACACTATTCAAATGGGTCCCCTTAACAATTCATTTAATAACAAATTCCATTCATTTTCAAACAAATGGCAAATATCAAATAAATTCAAATCATTTGGAAAAATAAAAGTCACACAATGTTGTTGTAACCCTAAATAATCTATAACCAAATTTCCCTAATTTTCCTAGACCTAAACCCTAGCCTTTTCTTCCTTTTCAAATCAACAAAAAAAAACAATAGAACAAAAAAAAACAGCACACAACAGAGAGAGGGGCAAGCCCATCTCTCCCCCTTGGCCCAATACCCCTTGGACCCACCCCACCTTTCTTCTTCCTCTGTACGGAGGAGCATCCACCCTGTCCACGTAAGGTTCAGAGAACAGCAACGGCTGGGAGCCCTCCCCCCTCCCCTATAAACCTAAACCCTAGCCGAGCTCCCCTATGCCCTACTTTCTCCTCCTTCTTCCCGCTCCCCCACCTCCATTCCTCCTTATTCCATCCCTCTTCTCTCTGCCCTTCCTCTGTACCTGAACCCAACCTGAACAACCACACCGAAATACCTCCCTTCCCCTCCAGTGATCGCCGCCAGGAGACCTCCTCCTCGATGTTTGGGGCCGGGAATGGAACCTCCCCGGCGCCCTCTCCCTCCTCCACCACTCGGCGCGGGCGGGGACGGCCCGGAGCGTCGCCGCCGTCCGAGTTTTCCCGCCGGTCGCCCTCTGCGCTGCACCGAACCCTCCTCCTCCGCCCGTTTCTTTTCCCCTCGAGGTGAGCCCCCTCGACCCCTTCCTCCCTCTCCTCCATTCCCTCCGCCTATGCACACGCCCACCCACAGCACCCCACCGCACGGACACCGCGGCGAGCACAGCAGCACGCCCGCCGGCGGCCCTTCCGCCCTGTCGCTGTACAGGCGAACTGAACTGCAAAGTTCAGTTAAAACAACGGCGGATCTGCATCTTAACCCCCCCCCCCCCCGCACCACTTCTGTTACAAACCGAACAGCACTACCGCACTGGTTAGCACCCCAATCACACAGCGGGAGGTCCCGGGTTCGAGTCCCCCTCCCGCACAATTAAACCAAACTTTTTGTTTCCATTTGTTTTGATACAGCACTTCACAGAAATCACCAATAGGTCCTTGCCAGTTCTTTTCTAGTCCCTGTAAAATATTTCCAAGTCCCTAGTTAATAAAAATGGCAGATTACACCTTAATATTGGAAATTGCATAACTAAATCATGTTAACTCCAAATTCAACATTTTTTAATATGTTTTCAATACCAAATTAAATGTTCTACCTAAATATAATTTTTTTTTACTGTTTTGAATATTTTAAATTGGTGAAATATTTGAATCCTTGCCTAATTCACTTAATTTTGCAAAATTCATAACTTGGGCATAAAAATTCCAAATTCAACAAACTAAATATGTTTTCCATCCCATTTTTCATGTACTTTCCAAATATCAACTTTGTTTGCTGTTTTGAATAATTTAAATTGCTGAAAACAACTGTTTCTTAATTAATGCCTTTAAAATTGTCAAATTAATAATTAATTCATCTTAATTCCTTTTTTCAATAATTGAAACATGTAATCCACCTAAAATTTTATGCTATTTTCAAATATGAACTTTGTTATTTGTTTTGAACAATTAAACTTGATGAAAACAACAAATGCTTGTGTAACTCATTAAGAAGCGAAATTTCTCAACTTGATAAATAAAATTCCAAACTTGGTCAACAACATATCAAATTGATTCCATTGTTGTCCCCTTTTGTTTTCATCATCCATGCATCATGCTAATCCATTGTCACATGTTGGTTAATTGTAGATAAATTAATTCAACCTTAATCATGGGCTTTCCATATGAAATCCAAATTGCATATGGGTCCATTTAAACATGTTATCTTGTCAACTAGTTTATTCTGATGCATCCATTAAATTGACATGCATCATCCCATGTTTGTGCACTATGCCATGTTATTGATTGCCCGTCTTCCTTCGTTGTTTGTTTTTGCTTCTTCTCGATTAGACGACGACGTTGAGACAGACGAGCCTTACGACACCACCTCAGAGGACTTAGCTTAGTACCAGGCTGCTGAGCTTGCAGGCAAGTTATCACTCACATGAACCATTGCCTTCCTTTCCACACTTGTTACCGGTACTATCCATTTGTCTATTTCTGCTACCCATATGTATCGTTGCTTGTTCTCCGAACCTATCACATGATATCCTGAACCCTGATATTGCCTCACCTCCACACCTATAACCCTTGCTTGTTGCCTTAGTCCTACTAGCATGCTTAGGGTTGCTTGTGCTCGAGTCTGTTGTCGGTTACTTCTTTTATCTTACTCATTTATGTTCTGGGGCTCGATGTTAATTAATCAACCTGTTAAAGTTTGGGTAATAATAATTTGATGATAAGGCACCAGCAGGAGGCCCGGCGTGGTTTTGAGGCCTGCTAGTGTCGACCCTAATAGGAAAAGGGTCTTGTCTACCGATCCATGATAAGCGCACTAACCGCATGTGGGAAGCGTGTATGGGCGCCCCCCTTAATTTGACTCGATTCACATCTCTTCCAAATCGCCACACTTAGTTCGGGTTTTCCATTTGCTGCACGCATATGCAGGTACGAACCCTTGGCGCCAGGGTGGAACTTTTGTAGTCGGCATTTAGGGCGGCGTGGTCTTCCAGTGCTATGAGGGTTCCCTTTTCTTCGTGGGGCTCGATTAGCCGCGCACGCACAGCACGTGGTGCTTTGGGCTTGATGCGAAGAAGGGTTGAGTTGTGTTGAGTGCCCCTCTTGGTGGAATGGCCGTTCCATCTGGCGGGTTATTCTTACGTGCAGGGTTAAATCTTCTCGAGAAGCCGTGTTGTCCGCGGTTATGGACGACTTGGTGAAAGTACTGGCTAACAAGTACTAAGAACAACTTACACCTAACTAATGCTAAAATTTGACTAGTAATAGAATTATTGACACAACAACTTGAACATCACTAATCCAACTGTGTGAGTTATCCTTGGGTTGCTTCCTTAGTAGGGGGTAACATTGGATGGGTTTGTTTGAAGTTACTTTCAGTTGGTTACAATACGCGATCTTATCTTCTTTATGTTAGCCGGAAGTTGTAGTCTTGTCTCTGTAGTTGGTTAGAGCAGCCCGCTGCAGCTTTTATATCACCTATTCTTCCGTTGAACCCAGAGCATCCGTGCTTGTGTTGACGGGTAACTCTTTGGTGAAGTGTGAGTCTTGCTTGCCAGTACTTGGATGTAGGGACCCCTTTGGGGCTGTGGTTTACGCAGACTACGATTACGAGGATCCCAATGGAGGCTACTACGTGGAGTACGACGAGACTGCAGACGAGTAGATAGCGGACCCGGGCAGGATCCGAGACTACGTGGATGGGCTTCGTCTTCTTTTCATTCTCGGCCTCTTAGGCCTATATGGATTTGTCTGTACTCAGACGCTTTGAGTGCTTCCGCTGTGATGTAATGATGATATGTTGGGACAAGTGTCCTCTGGATGATTGTATTTGCTATTCTCTGCCCTAGTGAGGGCCAGTTGCAACTTATTTCCATCTTTTGTGTCTTAGAGATATGTTATGGTATCATTCCGTTTAACGCCGTCGACGTACCATGTGTGATTGGTATGAAGTACGTCAATGGTAGTATCTTGCTCTCTATGGTATAGTTTACATCGACGATGGATAATCAGAGTTTGGTTGTCGCACATAAGTGCTGGCCTACTCGTAAGAGGATGCGGGAGCAGTTAGGCCCCGTAATCCAAGCATCTGCTATCCAGTTCGGCCTGGTGAGTATCCTATAGAAGTCAGGGTGCGACAAATATGGAATGATTTGGAATAATTAAATATTGTTCCGGATCCATTTAAAATTGCATAGCTCATCTTTATGTTATCTCGCCATGTTAACTCAACGCTTAATATTGATGGGTAGATAAATAACTCGAACCTCTTAAATTAAATGTTGGGCTTCCGGCTCAATTTAAATTGTTTAATTGCATAAATCATAACTAATTCATTTTAACTCCAAATTTGAAAAGTAAAATATGTTCTCCATGCACAATTGAATAAACTTTGCAAATATCAAATTTGTGTTCTGTTTTAAATAAATTAAATTGCTGAAAACAAGTATTTCTTAATTAATGCATTTAAAATTGTTAATTTAATAACTTGCTCAATTCAAAACCAAATTCCACATATAAAATATGTTTTCATACCAGAAAAATGCACTTAATCTGTTCATGCCATCCATGTTCATGTTTGCACCTTGCATGTTGCATTTGTAGTAGTGTTATGTATGTTCACCTAATAAATAAATATGGAATGTGTTGGGGTATTTAATTCAATTGTTGCCATATTCCATTTAATATTGCTTAATTCACCTATTTACTATTTTCCATGCTAAACAACATTTAACTTGATGGTTAGCTAAACAACTTGAACCAATTCCTATCTCTCCGGACTCCGGTTCCGATTAAATTGCTGAAGTTGTTTCCCCTGTTGCATCTTGCCATGCCATGCATATAAAATAGGATCATGCTGGATCTTTTGCCGTAGTAGTAATTGTTGCATCCGTTGTTTGTTCTAGTTCGTTGCTTCTTCGCGGATAGGATGTTGAGATGATGTGAGCAACGACAAGTTCTTCGGATGTACCTCTACTTGCTGGATTCCAGGCAAGTATACTCATTTGCTGCCTATGGCTACCTTTCATCACTTGTTACCGATTCTTCCCGTTGTTCTTATTCTAGCCTTTTGATTCGATGCTTGTGTCTCGATCCTATTGTATGTTTACCTTGCAGCCATGATATAGCCTTTCCTTCCACTTCCTATTAACTGTTGCTTGTTTACCTTGTTGGCCCCCGTGTCGTAGTTGCATGCTTAGTGTTGTTTGCGCTCGAGTCTTGTTGTCCGTTTTATCACCTGTTTAGTTGATAGTTGGGTTTCAATTCAATCAACAACATGTTAATGTTTGGGGTAATAATAATTTTATGATAAGGCACCGGCAGGAGGCCCGGCGTGGTTTTGGAGCCTGCTGGTGTCGAAACTAGGAAAAGAGTCTTGTCTACTGATCCATGATGAGCGTGCTCACCGCATCCGGGAGGTAGTATGGGACCCCCCTCGACTTAGACCTGATTTGCAGCTTGTCCGAAGAGCCACACTTAGTTCGGGTGTTCCATTTGCTCCTTTGCATAATGGGAGGCGCCCCCATGGTTACTAGTGATGATGATGATGATGCATATAGGGCGAGGCCTGTAGTGCCGGGGTGTTGCGTCCTGCGGGAGTTTTGCACACCTGCGTTGAGTATTCGGCTGCGTGGCTGGGACCTTATAGCTCCGTGGCTCCTAGGATGGGTTGTAGAGACGGTTTGGGTCGTGTCGAGCCAACCTGAGTTTTAGTTGGTGGCTTGAGTGTGTACGGGTACTGGAGCACCCCCTGCAGGGATGAATCTTCTCGAGAAGCCGTGTTGCCCGCGGTTATGTGACGACTTTGTGAAAGTGCTGGCTAACAAGTACTCAGACAACTTACACCTAAGTAATAATAATTTGACTAGTAATAGGAATATTGTTACAATAACCTGAACTTCACCTTAATCAACAGTGTGAGTTTCCTTGGGTTGCTTCCTTAGTAGGGGGTAACATTGGATGGGTTTGTTTGAAGTTAGTTGTAGTTGGTTCTGATACGCTATCTTATGTTCTTTCTTTTAGCCGGAAGTTGTAGCGTGTTTCTGTAGTTGGTTAGTGCAGCCCGCTGCCTCTTCTTTGCAATAATCCCTTCCTTTCCGTTGTACCCAAAAGTATTTGTATCTTGTGATGATTGGTTACGCCGGTACCTTGTGAGTATGGTTTATCCACTTGCCAGTACTTAACAGTACTGACCCACGAATTCATTTTCGTGGCTGCATATTCAACATTGCAGTCAACAGGTTTGAAGTCTGACGACGTTAGCTTGGGAATCCCTCCGGCTTGGCCTGGGCAGGGATTGGACGCTCTCGGTTATCTTCAGGACTCTTAGTCCAATTTGTATCTTGTCCGTAGTCGGACACTAGGTTGTTTCTTCCGCTGTTATTTGGATCTTTGTATTGTATCTGTTGTATCCTTGACTCGTTCGAGTTGTCTTGTATAAAACTTTTCTGTTGTTGTGGAATATTCGTGAACTGTTGTAATGTTATCACAAGTGGCAACCTGGAATCGGTTATTACGCGGATTTGGCGGGAATGCTGAAATATGCATAGTGCCCGATCTCGGGGCGTCACAAAAGTTCACGACGGGCACCGGTAAGGTGCGTTACGGTGAAAACAGCAGTATTCTGGTATAAAACGTGGGCCGAAACGTGAAACGGGGAACCTCCCCGAAGTCGGGGAAAAGTTCATGACGGGAGCCGGTAAGGTGCGTTACGGTGAAAACATCAGTATTCTGTTATAAAACGTGGGCCGAAACGTGAAAACGGGGAACCTCCCCGAAGTCGGGGATAAGTTCACGACGGGCGCGGTAAGGTGCGTTACGGTGAAAACATCAGTATTTTGGTATAAAACGTGGGCCGAAACGCGAAAATGTGGAACCTCCCCGAAGTCGGGGATAAGTTCACGACGAGCGCCGGTAAGGTGCGTTACGGTGAAAACATCAGTATTCTGGTGTAACACCCGGGGTTTTTTCCTCCAGATAAAATTGTTTGTTGTTTTTTTCTTTTTCATGGCATGGCATAATGCATCATCGTTCATTTAAAACTTGCAGTCAAATTAAAATTCATCAAGTCCTATCTTATAAAACTTTCTAGAATTTGTTTGGTGCATAAAACTATTTTTTTAATAGTGCCTAACCAATTTCTGGAAAAAAAAATTGTTTTAAAAGGGAGAGAGAGCAGCCCAGCTGCTCAACCCTCTCCCTTGCAGCAGCCCACCAAGCCCAGGCCCACCTACTACCCCTTTGCACCCAGCCCACCAGGAGGCCACCCTCCTTGTCGACTTCCTCACGAGGTCGTACAGAACGTGACCATGGCCTCCTCCTGGTCCCCCCTCTCCCCCTCTTTATCTACCCCCTCTTCCAAGCCCCAAATCCTAACCTCCTCCCTCCATTCCCTCTCCACCGCCGCCACCTCCCTTCTTCCTCCTCCCCTAATTTCTTTCTCTGAAACTTTCTGAACGGAGAAGAGGGCACCGGAGCACCTCACCGTGGCGCCACTGCTATGGGCCCTCCCGCGCCCGTGCAACGACGCCAGAAGATGCACCTCGTCGTCCTCTTCGTTCGCACCGGAGCAATCGAGCTGGTTCGCTCCCGTTTGCCACCGACATCCTCTTCCTCATCTCCGGCCAGCCCCTTTCTCCGGCGAAATTCGTCGCCGTTCGTCCACGCCGGCGACCACGACTTCTCCAAGCCCCTCCCGGTGAGCATGCCGTCCGATTCCCATCATTTCCCCCTCCCTTCCGCCTGCTCTGGACGTCCGCCATCGAGCGGCGTGTTGCCGGTTCTGTCCCGTCGCAAGCAGTAGATGCGTGCCATCTTCAGTTTCGTCAGGTCCTTCCGCGCAGCATCTCCCCATATTGGGCCGGCCTCCACATCCATCACAACCGAGCACAATAGCCCAGTGGCTAGCGCATCTCTGCGCGCGCACCTCGCGGTCGCGGGTTCGAATCCCCGTCCGGCCGAAAAGCCACCCCTTTTTGTCCATTTTTCTTTTATCCCCGAAATCCAGAAAAACAGAACTGAGTCTTTATTTGTAAAATCAATAACAAATTGAAAAATGCTCCAATTTTAATGATTCAAATTTCTATGGATTCAGAATCTTGTGCTCTTTCTGTTAGTCACAAAGTTGAAACATGTTTCTGTAATAAATTTTGCACTAAATAATTAAATACAGAAATTGCTATTAAAATTTGAAACTTTGGAAAATCATAACTTGAGGTCTGTTCACCCGAATTGAGCAAACTTAGACTCTTAAAATGTGTCTTAACAAACTCTACACAGTGGTATTTTATTTGGTCACAATCTATATCTATACCTACTAATAAAGGCATTAAGGTTTCTGCCAAAAATTTCGTCCAACACGATTTTACTGATTTGCCCTCCAACCAGATCCCATATTACTGCACAACTGCCCTTGGGTACCGGTTCATGTTCTACTCCTCAACCAAGCCCAATATCTCTCCCTCCACCAGAAAAAAAAGTCGTCGCCGCCAGCGCCCCATTCTGTCAGCACTGCCGCCGTTCCCGAGACCGACCGAACATGGAATCGCATCTGCATCATCGATATGCTCCTCACCTCCAAAGGAATCGACCCGGTATGCAAGGAATCGACGCCATCTCGCTCATCTTGATCCACTCCGGCCGGCCATTGTTTTCGATCTCGCGAGATCCTGACCTCTTTTCCCTCTGGATCCTCTTCCGCGGAAACTGAATTTATGATACAGATAACTTATTCTCTTCTCTTCCTGAATTTTTGCTCGCTTGGTCGGTCGTAAGCACATCTGCCGGCACGTCTCCTTCTGGCTGTGACGCGTCGTCTCCTTCCAGTCCTTGCTGAGAAGAAGGCTTCAGGAGAACCAAGGCCTGGGGCAAGGCGCCGCCCAGTCGATGGGTATACCACAGCCTGTCGTCGGTTCTCTCTCTTACCACATAAGGAAGTAGCAGGAGCGCTCCAACTCGGGAGATCTGCCGGCGTAAGGAATGGGGACGGCCACCACCGGAGGGAAGGTTGCCGGAGGGGATGGGGGAGTTAAGGGCCCGTCGTGAGCCTAAGCTTGGTACGCCTTTGTTGCTAGAGCGTGGATTTAGGGATTTGTCCATACACCACGAGGTAATTCGCCAGCAACCCAATGTTTCCTCTAATTTTATCTATGCTATTATGGATTTCGAAATTGCAGTAGGGTGAATTTTGATCTTGATTCCCGATACAACCTGATTACCGCACGCAGGCACTCTGGACTTGTGACTGATGAGAAACGCTGGTCTCACATAATGAGAGTTCGGTAGATCCAATCAAGTGCATTCGCGCAATTGCAGTACGTCCAGTCAATTGTGTGTCCGTACGTGTTAAGCACTTCTATTTTGTTTAGCACCTTTAAATAATATGTACGGAGGTAGATCTGTCCAAAATGAGCAAGAGATGCTTCAATGTTTAAATCAACTTGAAAGTTTGTGTTCCCATCCTTGATCTTGAATTCTCAATCTTTCAAGATAACCCATCTACTACGTTTAATAGACTACCTTTCCACTTTGGTATTTTTTTAGCATGTGGACAATTCTCTTTGAGCTCTAACGAGGAAAAATGTAGCACTGAAATACTAAATAAAAGTTAGAACAAAGTTTATAAAAACTTGAGCCAACTGAAAAATTATTAGCTATACAACACGGCACATTCGGAGACCTCCAACCCTGACATATTTAGCTAGCTAATTTTTTCATTGAGATAATTATTCTGAAGAAAAAGGGTGTTAGGCTGAACTATCCATGATCAGTGGGGATCTAGCAGAAGCCCTTAGACCTATCTTCTTTATTGAGATGTTTCTTCTGAAGAAAAATGCTCATAGACTAAACATAATATCCATGATGAGACCTTGCAGGTATCTTGTCCAACGGCTCTCCATATTAATTAATGGAAATAATATGACTTAATTTATTTAATATATGATTTTTCTGCTGTTTCTTTTGCCTGTTCATTCCCTGGTTATTCTTAGAGAAGCCAAAGATGGATGCATCTGTTTCATGGAACTTCCGGCCAGTTACATTGTTCATAAACGGTATGTGCACTTTTGTGCTTAATCTGACAGTTTTCGTTTTAATTTCTCGAACAAATACACTGACAACTCTTATTACTAGAGTTGTGAGGGATTGGAATGTAGTGCTGCATTTAGCTGCGGTCTTGCTGATACAAAGCTTTATCTTCATAAACGTAGTTGGCTATGCCATAGGTATTACACAAATCTTTTTCACCGAGCGTGTGGTGGTGCTCGCGGACACCTGCATTTCCGAGCAATGACACCTTGAATTTCCGAGGTGCTCGACATGCTGGTGTGGCAACGGATATGGCCGGTTAGGCGAGCTCAAGTCGTCTAGATCTGTAGAGACGCAGGAAAGATGTTAACTGTTTTATCCTCCCCAAAATTACAAAGAGGGCAACTTTTTGGATGTTTCGAATGTTTAATTTGTCAGATATGTACAACCATGCAACATTTCCAGTTTAAGCCAAAATTTCGACCTCTAGATCCGTAGAGAGACATAATTTATAAAGCTTCCTTTGTGTGTAAACCAATGCGCAAAAATAGCTCCCTCAGTGTTCTGTGTACTTTTAGTACAGACTAAACCAGTGGACACTAAGTGGATTTGTTTTAGTTCCTGAAATACTTCAGGAGATAAGGGTAGGTGAAAAAGATCATCCATATCCTGAGTGGAGCAGAAATGAGTTAACTGAACTGCTACGCCAAAAATGTAAACCCATGTTTGGATAATTATGAAACTATCTTTATCGTCCAAAAAAAATAGTGAGTAAGATCTTCATTTGTTAAAGAGAAATAGACGCGGGAAAGTGCATGCATGATTTGATTATTCATGCAGCACATTGTTATTTGGGATTGTAAACAAGTATTTGGATATTGCAGGTTCAAGAAGGTATGGCGACCGTATGGTCGCCCTAAACTATCTTTCATCCTTCAAAGAAGATACTGGCTTTGAGGCCATGCTCCAGTTATGAGATGTTATCAGGAAGGTCTTGTGAGTTAAAGAGAGGGGTCTGAACATAGTGGAAGGTCTCTGTGAAAATCATACACAATATCGACGACAATATCTGGTTATATCATGAGGATAGAAATAGAGCCATCAAACTTTGTTTACATAAGGATTAGTTCTCCAAATCGAAGTCGTTGATTTATAGGTGAGAAGCATTCTTCCTAGAAATTATATGCAGCATAGAAGAAAGTCATCATCATGAGTAGATTGGGCCTTCCTCAAATTTTGTGTAGACACATGTTTTAGCTCACATATTGGTATTAATGTGTAGACACATGTTTTAGCTCCCTCAGTCTTCTGTGTACTTCTAGTACAGACTAAACCAGTGGACACTAAGTGTATTTTTTTTAGTTCCTGAAATACTTCAGGAGATAAGGGTAGGTGAAAAAGATCATCCATATCCTGAGTGGAGCAGAAATGAGTTAACTGAACTGCTACGCCAAAAATGTAAACGCATGTATTATGAAACTCTTTTTATCGTCCAAAAAAAATAGTGAGTAAGATCTTCATTTGTTAAAGAGAAATAGACGGGGGAAAGTGCATGCATGATTTGATTATTCATGCAGCACATTGTTATTGGGATTGTAAACGAGCATTTGGATATTGCAGGTTCAAGAAGGTATGGCGACCATATGGTCGCGCTATGCTATCTTTCATCCTTCAAAGAAGATACTGGCTTTCAGACCATGCTCGAGTTATGAGATGTTATCAGGAAGGTCTTATCAGTTAAAGAGAGAGGTCTGAACATACTGGAAGGTCTCTGTGAAAATCATACACAATATCGACGACAATATTTGATTATATCATGAGGATAGAAATGGAGCCATCAAACTTTGTTTACATAAGGATTAGTTCTCCAAATCGAATTCGTTGATTTAGAGGTGAGAAGCATTCTTCCTAGAAATTGTATGAGCATAGAAGAAAGTCATCATCATGAGTAGATTGGGCCTTCCTCAAATTTTGTGTAGACACATGTTTTAGGTCACATATTGGTCTTAATGTGTATTTCTGACAATTGATGTATTCTAATTAACATCATTAAATTGGTGTCATTTGATTTTCACTATTAGATGACTTAAACCATGTCACTTTTTTGTGTGATTTCTATCTTGCCATTTCAATTTGGCTCTATGAGAAGCTTGTATCTCCGATTGGGACTTGTCTTCCCAATAAAACACCACAGGTCCCACTCCTCTTGCATTTGACCCTCTCTTCCTGCAAGCTCCACCTTCTAAGGTTCTGTGAATTAGAGGCACGGTTCAAATTGATGTGATATGATTTTCGCTATTTAGTGTGTACAAAAGACAAATCAATCAACTACTCCATTCCATTTGAATTTGATTGATGTATAGATTTAAACATATGAAAGCTTGTTCTTTTGATTAAGTGTGGCGCCGTAGCAACGCACGGGCATTTTTGCTAGTTGAATTAAATTTGAACATGTTTCCTTCCGTTTACTAAAAGGGGAAGAATAAAAATGCTTATGGAGAAATGCATATTAAATTCAATAATGATCCAAAAATTATGTTTAACTAGCACACATGCCCGTGCGTTGCAGCGGAAGGAAAAAAGGCCGTGTCAAAAAAAACTATGCGGATAGATAGAAGCAGTTTTTTTTGTCCCTGTTGCTATGTTTATTTTTTTTAATATATTTTTTGGAACACGTAGAATGACAAAGAATTGACGCTAGGGTGCGCTTGTACGGAGAAAAATAGATGTAAGTCTCTATAATTATGTACACATATTCGACATAATACATATATCTAGGCACACATAAAATCATCCATGTATGCATGGTGGCAATTCAGTATTACTCCTTCCGTATCAAAATATAAGATATTTTAGCCTTTTTTTAGATGACATGTATCTAGATAAGTTCTAGTTTATAGATTTATGTGCATCTTACACTAAAACATGTATGCACGCATGTTGTCTAGAAAACGTTAAAACATTCTACATTACGATACAGAGGGAGTATTTTTTTTTTTGAAACGGGGGATATGCACACCTCACTGGTCGCAAAGGGTGGATACATGATTGAATTTGAGTATTACATGTAGCTATTTTTAACACTGTCGGGACAACAATTTTAAAATATAACCAGATTGAAACAAAAAAAATTATACGCTCTATTAGACACATGCTAGAAAACTGGTGTGTGGGGCTTAGAATTCAGCCATCATACCTTTTGTGTATAAAAAAGCTTATGAGTGTGCTCACCAGAAACACAAAATTAGATCAAAATCACCTTCATAAGAAACAACCGGTTCAGTAGGCTAGGGCATCATGTAAAAACATATGTACACCAGGCTTAAGAATATAACATGAAATTGTAGAAACAGGGTAACTTTCCTGCAGGTGGAACAAGGACTAACCGTCGAGGAACTTTGAACTTCAAAAGCATTTCCAAATGGTTTAATGTAACATGAAGCTTGATAGACCGAAAGGTGCAGCTTCTGATACTTAAGTGTTTTGTGTGATCATAGTCGGCCAGCAGAGAAACATACCTACTGATCTAGTTTCTGAAACACACACAACCATTGCTGATTCAGCTCAAAAAATTGAGGAAGCGCTGAAGTTTGATTAAGAGAAAAGGGCAGCAACCGCCAAGCAGCTAGTAGCATCGAATTCCCCACATGGCCATCATCCTCTTCTGTCTCGTGTGCAAGACCAACCTGCACCTCACTCAAATGCAGTAACCCAGCGTCACGTCTGACAGAATCGAGAACACCGGCGAGCTGACCATCCTTAAGACACCGCATTACTCTAACTTGTGTAGCCCTTCAAAATTCATCTCCTCACAGAGGATGGCAAGAACAGAACGTTGCCATCTTGCTCATAGAATAACACTATTTGAGTGTTGAGTCAGAAGCCAGCTGGGAGCGTGCACTATTGTAACATCCCAAGTATGAAAACCATCCCCTTAGAATGTTTGTTGCATGTTTATTTAAGTATTGGATCATGTCATCGTATTGTTTCCATGTTGTTTGCATTTGTTTCTTATCTGTTGCATTTGTTTTCCACTGTTTTTCACAACTCAAATTCAAACCTTACTCAAACAATGTTTTCATACTTGTTCTGTTACAACTTTTGGAATAAAAATCACAATGAAAACAACCAAATTGTTTCATTTTATTCCATGTTGATCACTCCTTAATTTGTTGCTTTAAATCAAACAATTAATTCAATCAAATTATTCTAAATCATTTTCAAATTCAAACCAAGTCTTCAAATCAGTATCCTTTTGAATCCATGAAGTTCACCACAACATTGTATTCTTTAAATCATTTTAAGCCCTAGGGAAAACCCTATTGAAAATGCCTTGTTTTTCTCATATTAATTAATATTGGAAATTTCATTAAATTTGGTTTAATTTTTAAACAGCAAGCAAACATTTAAATTTTTGAAAACAAAAGCTACCAAATGTTTGCATTTTATCTAATGAATTTACCCTAATTTTTCCAAATTTTTCCCTAACTTAAAAACTATGTTTTTCTTCCAAAAGCAAAAGCTACAAAAAAAAAGGAAAAGGAAAAATAAAAACGAACAAAACCTAGCGCGCGCGCCAGCTAACCTAACCCAACCCACCTAACCTAACGCGCGCGCGGCCCAGCCCACCTAGCGCCACTTACCGCTTTGAAATGCGTGCTGATCATCCCTCCCCCGTACGGCATCGCATCCGTGGCGCCACCGCGACCGCGCGGCGACGCCGGCGGCCACCAGTCGCTTACGCGCCTATAAAACGAGCCCTAGAGCCCGCAGACCTAACCCTAGACCCCCTAGGCTCCTACCCCCTCTCCGCCGCCGTCGTTTGCTTTCCTCCCCGACGGAATTCTTCTCTGCTGCCACCTCGCCGGAATCCCCTCCTCTGAATCCATCGACGGCGCCGCCACCTCCCACTTCTACCTAGCCACCCACCTACTGGACTCGCGTCGCCACTTCTTCCTCTACGCAGTGGACACCGGAGGGAGCCAGGAGATCGACTACATCGACGGTGCCGTCCTCGACTTCGCCGCGGCTGCCGTCGTCACCGTACGTCACCGGGCCTCTGCTACCTCGACTCCGGTGGTGAGCCGCCGTCCTTTCTTCCCCTCTCTCCCTTCTACTGCATCCGCGCACGTCTCTGCACGTCCACGCAACCAACCAAGTCGAGAACCACCGTGGATCAACGCCGGCGAGCTCCGCGTCTGTCAGTCGAGGAAGCGTTCCGTCGTCAGTTAAAAGTTCAGTAACTTGGCGTAGAACAATAACCTGTCTGCATCTGTATCCATATCAAACGATTTCAATTAGCTGTAACATCCCAAGTATGAAAACTACCCCATAGAATGTTTGTTTCTTGTTTAATTCAAGTATTGCATCATGTCATCATATTGTTGCATTTGTTTCTTTTGTTTTGCATGTGTTATTATTTGTTTTCACAATGAAACTCAAACAATTTCAAATGCTTTGTTTTCATACTTGTTCTGTTACAACTTTTGGAATAAAAATAACAAATGAAAACAACTAATTTGTTCCATTTTATTCCATGTTGATCAACTAATAAAATGGTGCTTTTATTTCAATCAATTAATTTCATTTCAATCCAATTTCAAATCAAATGTATTTCAAATCAGTACCTATTTGAAACCATGAAATTCACCTCAAACTTGTAATCCTTAAACACATTAATTCATAGGGGTAACCCTATTTAAATTGTTGTTTCAATATTGTGTTTTTAATAATGAAAATTGTTTCTATTTGGATTCAAATACAAACTATCATTTTAAAACTCAAATTTTGAAATCCAAAGTTGGAATATGGTTTCTAATTGCCTAACTATCCTAACCTAATTTTTCTGGAATTTTCCTTAACTAAAACCTTAACATTTTTCTTCCAAAAGCAAAACTACAAAAAAAATAATAAAACAAGAAGAAATAAAAAGCAGCTAACCAGCCGCGCGCAGCAGCAGTTAACCTGGCCCAGCCCACCTAACGGCTAACAGCACCCAGCCCAGCCCGCTCTACCCCGCGGTACCGCTTCGAGATGCGTGCGCGCGTTCTGTTCTTCGTCGTCACGCCGTACGGCGCTCCATCCGTGGCGCCACCGCAACCCCCGAGCGACTCCGGCGGCCAGCGACGCCCTGCCGCGGCTATAAAGCTAGCACCTAGGGCCCCCGCATCTACCCTAACCCTAGGTTCCCTCTATCCCCTCTCCGCCGCCGCAGATCGCCATCTTCCCGTCGATCACCTCCCATGTCTGTTCACCGGAGACCACCCTTCTGAATCCGGCCACCGCGCCGTCGCCATGACCCTCTACCCTCCCACCTAGCCCCTGAAATCAAAAGGCCTCACCCTCCTCTACGTCTTGGACACCGGAGATCGCCTGGAGGCCACCTACCTCGACGGCGCCGTCTACTTCCTCTCCGCGGCCACCGTCGTCATCCCGTCGTCAGCCGCTCATCTTCGTCACGCCTCTGCTCCTCGACAACGGTGGTGAGCACCGTTTGCTCCTCCTCCCTCCTCTGCATCCGTGTTATGATTCGCAACGCCCATGCATCCTTCTGTATCGAGCACCGCCGTGGTTCAATCGCCGGCGAGTTGCTGTCTGACGAAACGAGCATGCGATTGTTCGTCAGGTTCAGTTAACTCAAAAACTGAACCTTCACCTGAATCCGTTCCCGTACCTGACAAACACAGCAGCGCAGCGCAACTGGTAGCGCTATCTCTGAACTTTGCGCAGGTCTCGGGTTCGAGCCGCGAGCGCCACCCTTTTTGTCCATTTTATTCCGCAGCGTGAGCAGGCCCACTGTCATCAACCTGCGTTGCCACGTGTGCTTGCGCAGGGCCACGCTGTCCACTGGCCCACTGCGCGGTGGCAGTGTGTGGCGTGAGGCTGCGTAACAAAAGTTTTTCTGCGCACTTCAAAATTCCAATTTCTTTTTTTAATTGGCAGAATTACAACCAAACTTTGAAATTCCATATCTTTTGTTTCATAATTCCATTAAATACAAACTTTATATGAATCTTGATCCAAATTTCCTAATCTATCCAAATATCCAATTTGTGTACTGTTTTGAACTTTCAAATTGCAATTCAAATTTAAATTCAAATCATTCAATTGTATTTTGCCAAAATTCATAAGTAATTCATAATAAATCCAAATCATGCAAATAAAATATGTTTTCCATACCATTTCACCTAACCTTTGCAATTATAACTTTTGTTTCCTGGTTTGAATAATTTAAAATGCCTAAACAATTTAATCTTGTTTAAATTCAACTAAAACTTGTTTAATATTGTTTAATTCATAATTAAATAATCCTAATCCCAATTTCAATATTTGAAACATGTAATCCAACTAAAACTTGATGTTCTTTTCAAATATCAACTTTGCCTTTTGTTTTGAACACTTTAACTTGTTGAAAACAACAACTACTTGTTTAACCTCATTAAGTAACCAATAATTTCCAAAACTTAATAACTGTTTTCTTAACTTGTTAACCCTCATTCCAATTGCAATTAATATTGTTATGTTATTGTTCTTCATCATGCATGCATTATGTTTAACTACTTACACTTGTTAATCAAATGTAGATCATTGCTTCAACCTAAACAGTTTGCATCCATATGCAATTTCCATTGCATATGGGTCCATTTAACTTGTGTTATCACTTCAACTAGTTTACTTTGATGCATCTATTAACATGACATGCATCATCCCATGTTTGTGCACTATGCCATGTATTGATTGCCCGTCTTCTTTCGTTGTTTGTGTTTGCTTCTTCTCGATTAGACGACGACGTTGCGACGGACGATCTTTACGGTACTTCTTCACAGGATCTTAGCTCATGTACCAGGCTACTGAGTTTGCAGGCAAGTTATCACTCACATGAATCATCGAGTTCCTTTCCACACTTGTTGTCGATACTATCCTTTTGTCTACTATTGCTAGCCCTATGAATCGTTGCTTGTTCTCCGAACCCATCACATGATACCTTGAGCCCAATGATACTGCCTCACCTCCATACCTACAGCCATTGCTTGTGCCTGTTCTTATCTAGCATGCTTAGGGTTGCTTTTGCTCGAGCTCGTTGTCGGTTACTTCTTTTACTATCGTGCTCTTTTATTATCGTACCGGGGGCTCGAAGTTAATCAATCAATCCTGTTAATGCTAATGTTAATAATAAACTTGACGATAAGGCACCGGCAGGAGGCCCTTTGAGGTTTTGAGGCCTGCTAGTGTCGACCCCCCTAATTAGGAAAAGGGTCTTGTCTACTGATCCATGATGAGCGCACTACCCGCATGTGGGAAGCGAGTATGGGCGCCCCCCTCAACTGACCCGATTCGCATCTCGTCCAAATCGCCGTACTAGTTCGGGTGTTCCATTTGATGCATCATATGCAGGTACAAACCCGAGGCCAGGGTGGAGATTTTGTAGTCGGCATTTAGGGCGGCGTGGTCTTCCAGTGCTATGAAGGTCCCCCACTTCTTCGGGGGGGTGGATTAGCCGCGCACGCACAGCATGCGGTGCTTTGGGCTTGATGCGAAGAAGGGTTGGTTGTGTTGAGTACCCCGCTTGGTGGGGTGATTTCCCATCTGGCGGGTTATTCATGCGTGTACGGTTACTATGGTGCACCCCTGCAGGGTAAATCTTCTCGAGAAGCCGTGTTTTCCGCGGTTATGGATTACTTGGTGAAAGTACTGGCTAACAAGTACTCAGGACAACTTCAACATAATGATCAATCATGCTTCACCCAATGATTAATAACTTGACTAGTAATAGGTTATTCACACAATAAACTTGACTCACCTTTAATACAACTGTGGGTGTTATCCTCGGATTGCTTCTTCGGATAAGGGGCGAGATACAGGATGGGTTTGTTTGGATTTACTTTCAGTTGGTTACAATCACTCGATCTTATCTTCTATCTGTTAGCCGAAACTTGTAGTTATCTCTGTAGTTGGTTAGCAGCCCGCTGCATCTTTTATATCACCCCTTCCTTCCGTTGATCCCAAGCATCTATGCTTGTGTTGACGGGTAACTCTTTGATGAAGTGTGAGTCTTGCTTGCCAGTACTTAAATGTACTGACCCCGTAGGGGCTGTGGTTTACGCAGACTACGACTACGACTACGACGATCACCAGGATGGCTACTTCGTGGAGTTCGACGAGACTGCAGACGAGTAGATAGCGGATCCGGGCAGGATCCGAAGACTACGTGGATGGGCTTCGTCTTCTTTATTTCTCGGCTTCTTAAGCCTATTTGGATTTGTCTGTACTCAGACACCGTTGTTTGCTTCCGCTGATGTAATGAATGCTATGTTGGGACAAGTGTCCTCTGAATGAGTGTATTTGCTATTCTCTGCCTTAGTGAAGGCTATTTGCAATATTATTTCAATCTTTTGTGTCTTAGAGACATTCTGTGCTATCATTCGTACCAAACTGTTGACGTACCGTGCGTGCTTGATATGAAGTACGTCGACAGTAGTGCCTTCGGTTCCTGGCGGATAGTTTACTTCGACGATGGGAGCAGGGCTTGGTAGTCGCGCATAAGCGCAGGCCTACCAGCGATCTGGACGTGGGAGCAGGTATGCCCCATAATCCAAGCACCTGACTTCCAGTTCGTGCGTTGAGTATCCTCTAGAAACCGTGGGTGCGACAAATGGTATCAGAGCCTGTCTGCCCGTAGGATCCCTTTTTACTGGTCGCAGTTGAGTCTAGAAACTATTTTGTAGCTATATAGGAAAAATGAAACGTGAGAGTAGGAATTCTGTTCTTTTTCTTCTTTCCCCCACCCTCCCTCCCTTTTTCTGGTAAGGAAGTGAAACGTTGGTTTTTCCCTTCTCATCTACAAATTTCAAGTTAGGTTTTCACGTGTTCTGGGTTTTCCGTAGTACCTCAGGAATCTTGTTCTCGTTTCCATATCAGGTTCTTCTAAGAATTTCCTTTCGTCCGTTGAAATCTTGTCGTTGTTTTCTACTTCATTTCTTCTACCGGCGTCTAATCAACTTCCCAAATATCAAATCTATCTGTCCAGAGAGGTTCTAGTTGTTGTTGTTGTTGTTGTTGTTGTTGTTTTCATTCCTCAAGCACCACATTCCAAATAGTCTATTCTCCGTATGGATCAAGTTCTGTTTTAATCAAAGTTTTCACCGTTCATCTACTAAACTCTATTCCAACTAAAGTGTTGTTTGATACCGGAGCATCACTATCCTTTGTGTCAACAATCTTTTCCACAACATACTACCAAATTCTCGTTCCACTAAGCAATCAAATCACCGTTCACTCTCCGGCATCTCAAATGCTAACTTCCAACATAAGTAAGAACAATCCAATTCTAATGGGAGGCCACATATTCCTCGTTACTCTCATGTTGCTGATTCTGACATTGATGTCATTCTTGCTGTTGCATTGATGTCAATAACTCTGTTCCACCATTCTAGCCACATAATCTATTCTCCAAATGAATCAACTTCTATCTTGCTATACACCCTCCATACAAAACCTATACCTCTACTTGAAATATTCCGGTGGTTTCCAAATTCTTTGACGTCTATCCAGTGTGCACGATGTGTTTCACGTGTCACAGCTCAAGTGGATCTTCCCAAGAAGTATCCGGACCTTTTCTTTTCTCAGTAGGAATCTCGGGGCGCGATTCCTTCAAGGGGGGGCGTTTGTAACATCCCAAGTATGAAAACTACCCCATAGAATGTTTGTTTCTTGTTTAATTCAAGTATTGCATCATGTCATCATATTGTTGCATTTGTTTCTTTTGTTTTGCATGTGTTATTCTTTGTTTTCACAATGAAACTCAAACAATTTCAAATGCTTTGTTTTCATACTTGTTCTGTTACAACTTTTGGAAGAAAAATAACAAATGAAAACAACTAATTTGTTCCATTTTATTCCATGTTGATCAACTAATAAAATGGTGCTTTTATTTCAATCAATTAATTTCATTTCAATCCAATTTCAAATCAAATGTATTTCAAATCAGTACCTATTTGAAACCATGAAATTCACCTCAAACTTGTAATCCTTAAACACATTAATTCATAGGGGTAACCCTATTTAAATTGTTGTTTCAATATTGTGTTTTTAATAATGAAAATTGTTTCTATTTGGATTCAAATACAAACTATCATTTTAAAACTCAAATTTTGAAATCCAAAGTTGGAATATGGTTTATAATTGCCTAACTATCCTAACCTAATTTTTCTGGAATTTTCCTTAACTAAAACCTTAACATTTTTCTTCCAAAAGCAAAACTACAAAAAAAAAAAAACAAGAAGAAATAAAAAGCAGCTAACCAGCCGCGCGCAGCAGCAGTTAACTTGGCCCAGCCCACCTAACGGCTAACAGCACCCAGCCCAGCCCGCTCTACCCCGCGGTACCGCTTCGAGATGCGTGTGCGCATTCTGTTCTTCGTCGTCACGCCGTACGGCGCTCCATCCGTGGCGCCACCGCAACCCCCGAGCGACTCCGGCGGCCAGCGACGCCCTGCCGCGGCTATAAAGCTAGCACCTAGGGCCCCCGCATCTACCCTAACCCTAGGTTCCCTCTATCCCCTCTCCGCCGCCGCAGATCGCCATCTTCCCGTCGATCACCTCCCCTGTCTATTCACCGGAGACCACCCTTCTGAATCCGGCCACCGCGCCGTCGCCATGACCCTCTACCCTCCCACCTAGCCCCTGAAATCAAAAGCCCTCACCCTCCTCTACGTCTTGGACACCGGAGATCGCCTGGAGGCCACCTACCTCGACGGCGCCGTCTACTTCCTCTCCGCGGCCACCGTCGTCATCCCGTCGTCAGCCGCTCATCTTCGTCACGCCTCTGCTCCTCGACAACGGTGGTGAGCACCGTTTGCTCCTCCTCCCTCCTCTGCATCCGTGTTATGATTCGCAACACCCATGCATCCTTCTGTATCGAGCACCACCGTGGTTCAATCGCCGGCGAGTTGCTGTCTGACGAAACGAGCATGCGATTGTTCGTCAGGTTCAGTTAACTCAAAAACTGAACCTTCAGCTGAATCCGTTCCCGTACCTGACAAACACAGCAGCGCAGCGCAACTGGTAGCGCTATCTCTGAACTTTGCGCAGGTCTCGGGTTCGAGCCGCGAGCGCCACCCTTTTTGTCCATTTTATTCCGCAGCGTGAGCAGGCCCACTGTCATCGACCTGCGTTGCCACGTGTGCTTGCGCAGGGCCACGCTGTCCACTGGCCCACTGCGCGGTGGCAGTGTGTGGCGTGAGGCTGCGTAACAAAAGTTTTTCTGCGCACTTCAAAATTTCAATTTCTTTTTTTAATTGGCAGAATTACAACCAAACTTTGAAATTCCATATCTTTTGTTTCATAATTCCATTAAATACAAACTTTATATGAATCTTGATCCAAATTTCCTAATCTATCCAAATATCCAATTTGTGTACTGTTTTGAACTTTCAAATTGCAATTCAAATTTAAATTCAAATCATTCAATTGTATTTTGCCAAAATTCATAAGTAATTCATAATAAATCCAAATCATGCAAATAAAATATGTTTTCCATACCATTTCACCTCACCTTTGCAATTATAACTTTTGTTTCCTGGTTTGAATAATTTAAAATGCCTAAACAATTTAATCTTGTTTAAATTCAACTAAAACTTGTTTAATATTGTTTAATTCATAATTAAATAATCCTAATCCCAATTTCAATATTTGAAACATGTAATCCAACTAAAACTTGATATTCTTTTCAAATATCAACTTTGCCTTTTGTTTTGAACACTTTAACTTGTTGAAAACAACAACTACTTGTTTAACCTCATTAAGTAACCAATAATTTCCAAAACTTAATAACTGTTTTCTTAACTTGTTAACCCTCATTCCAATTGCAATTAATATTGTTATGTTATTGTTCTTCATCATGCATGCATCATGTTTAACTACTTACACTTGTTAATCAAATGTAGATCATTGCTTCAACCTAAACAGTTTGCATCCATATGCAATTTCCATTGCATATGGGTCCATTTAACTTGTGTTATCACTTCAACTAGTTTACTTTGATGCATCTATTAACATGACATGCATCATCCCATGTTTGTGCACTATGCCATGTATTGATTGCCCGTCTTCTTTCGTTGTTTGTGTTTGCTTCTTCTCGATTAGACGACGACGTTGCGACGGACGATCTTTACGGTACTTCTTCACAGGATCTTAGCTCATGTACCAGGCTACTGAGTTTGCAGGCAAGTTATCACTCACATGAATCATCGAGTTCCTTTCCACACTTGTTGTCGATACTATCCTTTTGTCTACTATTGCTAGCCCTATGAATCGTTGCTTGTTCTCCGAACCCATCACATGATACCTTAAGCCCAATGATACTGCCTCACCTCCATACCTACAGCCATTGCTTGTGCCTGTTCTTATCTAGCATGCTTAGGGTTGCTTTTGCTCGAGCTCGTTGTCGGTTACTTCTTTTACTATCGTGCTCTTTTATTATCGTATCGGGGGCTCGAAGTTAATCAATCAATCCTGTTAATGCTAATGTTAATAATAAACTTGACGATAAGGCACCGGCAGGAGGCCCTTTGAGGTTTTGAGGCCTGCTAGTGTCGACCCCCCTAATTAGGAAAAGGGTCTTGTCTACTGATCCATGATGAGCGCACTACCCGCATGTGGGAAGCGAGTATGGGCGCCCCCCTCAACTGACCCGATTCGCATCTCGTCCAAATCGCCGTACTAGTTCGGGTGTTCCATTTGCTGCATCATATGCAGGTACGAACCCGAGGCCAGGGTGGAGATTTTGTAGTCGGCATTTAGGGCGGCGTGGTCTTCCAGTGCTATGAAGGTCCCCCACTTCTTCGGGAGGGTGGATTAGCCGCGCACGCACAGCATGCGGTGCTTTGGGCTTGATGCGAAGAAGGGTTGGTTGTGTTGAGTACCCCGCTTGGTGGGGTGATTTCCCATCTGGCGGGTTATTCATGCGTGTACGGTTACTATGGTGCACCCCTGCAGGGTAAATCTTCTCGAGAAGCCGTGTTTTCCGCGGTTATGGATTACTTGGTGAAAGTACTGGCTAACAAGTACTCAGGACAACTTCAACATAATGATCAATCATGCTTCACCCAATGATTAATAACTTGACTAGTAATAGGTTATTCACACAATAAACTTGACTCACCTTTAATACAACTGTGGGTGTTATCCTCGGATTGCTTCTTCGGATAAGGGGCAAGATCCAGGATGGGTTTGTTTGGATTTACTTTCAGTTGGTTACAATCACTCGATCTTATCTTCTATCTGTTAGCCGAAACTTGTAGTTATCTCTGTAGTTGGTTAGCAGCCCGTTGCATCTTTTATATCACCCCTTCCTTCCGTTGATCCCAAGCATCTATGCTTGTGTTGACGGGTAACTCTTTGATGAAGTGTGAGTCTTGCTTGCCAGTACTTAAATGTACTGACCCCGTAGGGGCTGTGGTTTACGCAGACTACGACTACGACGATCACCAGGATGGCTACTTCGTGGAGTTCGACGAGACTGCAGACGAGTAGATAGCGGACCCGGGCAGGATCCGAAGACTACGTGGATGGGCTTCGTCTTCTTTATTTCTCGGCTTCTTAAGCCTATTTGGATTTGTCTGTACTCAGACACCGTTGTTTGCTTCCGCTGATGTAATGAATGCTATGTTGGGACAAGTGTCCTCTGAATGAGTGTATTTGCTATTCTCTGCCTTAGTGAAGGCTATTTGCAATATTATTTCAATCTTTTGTGTCTTAGAGACATTCTGTGCTATCATTCGTACCAAACTGTTGACGTACTGTGCGTGCTTGATATGAAGTACGTCGACAGTAGTGCCTTCGGTTCCTGGCGGATAGTTTACTTCGACGATGGGAGCAGGGCTTGGTAGTCGCGCATAAGCGCAGGCCTACCAGCGATCTGGACGTGGGAGCAGGTATGCCCCATAATCCAAGCACCTGACTTCCAGTTCGTGCGTTGAGTATCCTCGAGAAACCGTGGGTGCGACATTAGCGCAGTGGTACTGCATCTGTTGCGCGCAAGCGGGGGCGCGGGTTCGAGTCCGCAGCGCCCCAATTCTTTTGCTGCTTTTTCTTCCGCAGCGCGCAGCGGCCCACCGGTCATTGTCTTCCTCTGCCACGCGTGCGCGCGCGCGCCACGCTGGCTCGGGGGTCCACTGGACAGTGGCTAGGGGTAGAGAGCAACTGGGTAACGAAAGGTTTCTGCGAATCCCTTTAAATACTAAATCAAATTTAAATAACAGATTTGAATATAAAACTTCAAACTTTAATATCTTTTATTCTGTAAATCCAATAAATAAAAAGTTTATATGTTTTCTGATCCAAATTTCCTAATCTTTCCAAATATTCAATTTGTGTACTGTTTTGACAATTACAAATGCATTTAAAATTCAAACTTAAACAATTCAAATGCTAATTTCTAAAATCCATAACTAATTATTTATTAATCCAATAAATGCAAATAAAATATGTTTTCCATACCATTTTGCATAACCTATTCAAATATAATTTTTGTTTCCTGTTTTGAATAATTTAAATTGCCTAAACAATTTAAATCTTGTTTAATTCAATTAAAATTGCTAAAATCATAACGTGCTCAAATTTAATTATTTCTAAACATGTAAAATATGTTTTCAAACCAGAAAAAACATAACCTTTTCAAATATGAACTTTGCCATCTGTTTTGCACAAGTTAACTTGATGAAAACAACAACTAATTGTATAACATCATTAAGTAACCAATAATTTCCAAAACTTAATAAATGTTTTCTTAACTTGTTAATTATCATTCCAATGGCATCTAATATTGTTTACTTCTTGTTATCATCATGCATGCATCATGCTAAACAACTTACACATGTTAAGTAATTATAGATCATTTGCTTCAACCATTAACATGTGCATCCATATGCAACTCACACTGCATATGGGTCCATTTAAATTGTGTTATCTTGTCAAGTAGTTTACTTTGATGCATCTATTAAATGGACATGCATCATCCCATGTTTGTGCACCTATGCCATGTATTGATTGCCCGTATTCCTTCGTTGTTGTTTTTGCTTCTTCTCGATTAGACGACGCCGTTGAGACGGACGATCTTTACGGTACTTCTTCACGGGATTTTAGCTCAGTACCGGGCTACTGAGTTTTGCAGGCAAGTTATCACTCACATGAATCATCGAGTTCCTTTCCACACTTGTTGTCGATACTATCCTTTTGTCTAGTATTGCTAGCCCTATGTATCGTTGCTTGTTCTCCGAACCCATCACATGATTCCCTAAACCAATGATATTGCCTCACCTCCATACCTACAGCCATTGTTTGTGCCTGTTCTTATCTAGCATGCTTAGGGTTGCTTTTGCTCGAGCTCGTTGTCGGTTACTTCTTTTACTATTATTATTGTACCGGGGGCTCGAATGTTAATCAATCAATCCTGTTAATGCTAATGTTAATAATAATCTGATGATAAGGCACCGGCAGGAGGCCCTAAGTGGTTTTGAGGCCTGCTAGTGTCGACCCTAATAGGAAAAGGGTCTTGTCTACTGATCCATGATGAGCGCACTACCCGCATGTGGGAAGCGAGTATGGGCGCCCCCCTCAACTTGACCCGATTCGCAGCTCGTCCAAATCGCCTCATTTAGTTCGGGTTTTCCATTTGCTGCATGCATGATCTTGCGAGCCCTTGGCGCCCGGGTGGAACTTTCGTAGTCGGCATATAGGGGGACACGGTCTTAGAGTGCTATGAGGGTCCATTTTCTTCTGGGCTCGAGTAGCCGTGCGCGCAAGGTGCTTTGGGCTTGATGCGAAGAACGGTTGGGTTGTGTTGAGTGCCCCGCTTGGTGGGGTGATCTCCCATCTGGAGGGATATTCATGCGTGTACGGTTACTATGGTGCAACCCTGCAGGGATAATCTTCTCGAGAAGCCGTGTTTTCCGCGGTTATGGATTACTTGGTGAAAGTACTGGCTAACAAGTACTCAGGACAACTTAAACCTAATGATCAATCATGTTACACCCAATGATTAATAACTTGACTAGTAATAGGTTATTCACACAACAACTTGATTCACCTTTAATACAACTGGGTGACTTATCCTCGGATTGCTTCTTCGGATAAGGGGCGAGATCCAGGATGGGTTTGGTTGAAGTTATCTTTCAGTTGGTTACAACACTCGATGTTATCTTCTATCTGTTAGTCGGAACTTGTAGTTATCTCTGTAGTTGGTTAGCAGCCCGCTGCAGCTTTTATATCACCCCTTCCTTCCGTTGATCCCAAGCATCTATGCTTGTGTTGACGGGTAATCTTTGATGAAGTGTGAGTCTTGCTTGCCAGTACATCAAATGTACTGACCCCGTTGGGGCTGTGGTTTACGCAGACTACGACTACGACTACGATGATCATCAGGATGGCTACTTCGTGGAGTTCGACGAGACTGCAGACGAGTAGATAGCGGACCCGGGCAGGATCCGAAGACTACGTGGATGGGCTTCGTCTTCTTTATTTTCCCCGGCTTCTTAAGCCTTTTGGATTTGTCTGTACTCAGACACCTTGTTTGCTTCCGCTGATGTAATGAATGCTATGTTGGGACAAGTGTCCTCTGAATGAGTGTATTTGCTATTCTATGCCTTAGTGAAGGCTATTTGCCATATTATTTCATTCTTTTGTGTCTTAGAGACATTCTGTGGTATCACTCCGTTCCAACCTGTTGACGTACAGTGCGTGCTTGATATGAAGTACGTCGACAGCAGTACTCGGGATTTCTAGCGTATAGTTTACATCGACGATGGAATAGCAGGGCTTGTGTTGTCGCGCATAAGCGCAGGCCTACCAGGAAGCTGGGACGTGGGAGCAGGTATGCCCCATAATCCAAGCACCTGCTATCCAGTTCGGCCCGATGAGTATCCTCTAGAAATCAGGGTGCGACAACTATGGGGTTACCGGCGCGCGCCAGTACTGGCTTCGGGGCGGAACCCCACGCAAGGGCGAGCAGGACACTGGCCAGTTCATGATCCACCACTGTAACATCCTAGTGTTTGGGAAGTTATAAGGATCTAAATTTAATATGTGCATTTGCAAAGCATGCATCTAAAAATACGGGAAATTTTGGCACGAAAGTTTAAACGAATCAAAGTGACCAAAGTTTCACTTGACATGATGAAATAGGTCTAGTTCATCTAGTCAAGAGTGCATTTGGAATGATCTTTATAACCAGTATCTTAAGAAACCAAATCATTTGGTTACACAAACCCTAATGGGTTGGGACCAACACAAACTCTCAACTACCTTAACCACGAGTCTATAAGTGACTTGGGATAATTCACTAGGAAACTGTACCTCAAAGAGGGGTGAGTATCCAAATCACATAAGTGATAATCATACTTCCACAAATGAGCATAATCGAATCATCTCATCAGCAGAAATTTGATCTTCTATAAAACAACAACTCCCTAAGTTATCAAATCATTTCCATCACATTTTGATAAATCATCTCATAATCATTAAGTAAACTTTCATAGGTAATTAACAAAGTTTTAATAGAACACAAGTGATACAAACAAGGGTTAACTCAAAACCACAAGTGGGAAATGATATAACAATTGTATTAACAAATTTATCGAATATGTACATATCCCCTCAACCATAAAAGAAGTACCTAAAAGAAGAAATAAATATTCTGGACCTACTATTAAACTTGATCATTACATAGGATATTTCCACACCTCCATATCTACCTTATGAATGAGAAAAATAATAAAAGCATGAACTAACTCTTAAATCAAGATCTTTCTACCTTGTCTAGATCACCTTGTTTTCCAAATCTTCTCCAAGTTATTTTTCAAAAGAAGAAACCTCAAGACAGGAGGAACTACCATATGAAGATCTTCAAGAAGATTACTTAGAGTACTCTAGAATTGCTACTTCACTCTAATATAAGGGTATTTTGAAACTCTTATATTTTGATATGATCTTATTAACACTCTTGAAACAGTGTGACATTCCAATGTTAGTGTCATATAGAAGTAGTTTGGAAACAAGACTAATTACCTTGTTAACAGAACACTTTTGTATACTCAAACAACTGAGTTTCATACACAAACAAACAGAAGGTTGAATAACCTACTACATCTCAGTCTCCTGGATATGAAAAGTAAATTGGGGACAAGCCCTGCAAACTTGTCAACAGATTCTTTTCATATGCTTAAGGCTAATTGATGTCATAAAACAATCTCCCATATGTTTATAATCATCTGAGTAAAATATTCGCTTGGAACAACTGTTTGTTTTCACCACAAGGGTGAGATAGTTGAAGATGGAATCCATGAATGGATCTGCCTTGCAAGTGACAAAGGCAGTACCAGAAGACTAGTGGAAACTGGAGACTTATTTGTAAATACTAGACCCCGAAGTGATCGAGGTTCCACCGATATTCTAGTGGAGAGAGAAAGAGAGAGAGAGAGAGAGAGAGAGAGAGAGAGAGAGAGAGAGAGAGAGAGAGAGAGAGAGAGAGAGAGAGAGAGACCAATATTGGAAGAGAGTGGAATTTCGACATGACCTATTGATTAAATTTGAAATTGAGGAGTTCAAACTTGAATTATTTGAAACTTGTGAATATTTGATTTGAATTTGAATTCAAATTGAACTAGTAAATCTGCCCGGTGCGTTGCAACGGTTGAGAAAAAACTTTTCATCGATAAGACACGATCTAAAGTTGACACAAATCTATTGACTCGCGAATAGTAATTTTTTCTACCCAGATGAATACCAAGTTGACAAAACAGATCTGGGTAGAAAAAACTTTTCATCGATTAAGGCATTGACATTTAATTTCCTCGGATGTGGCTTAAGTGTGTTTATCTTGGAAGCTAAGCCCAGAGCTAACTTCTGTATGAGTATATATGCTTGATACTTTTACAATGCTAAACGATTGTCTTATTACTTTCAGATGAACAAACACTTATTTCTAAATCACCAATGAGCACGATCTAATAGGATTGTGTGTAGACATGATCTTGATCTAGTAACTATCATCACTTGACTGGGAATTGCTATTTTTTAAATCGAGTTAGGTAGGGTAGCATAAATGAAGGTTTCGGTTTAAAATACACTGATAAATAGACATGTCAAGCTAGTGCAATTTATTAGAGACGTCTCCAATTCTTACTTCTTAAGTTTTAATTTAAACTGCCAATTTCATAAGTAAACCATAAGGCGTTAAAGCTGGAGCTGATTTGTCAGATCATTTTTCCAACTGTTGGTTCACGTGAACCGAAAAAAAAAATACATGCCGCATCGAGCAAAATCTCCAATCGCTAATGCTTAAGCCCCTACACTACAGCTAAAAGGCTTAAGATGCTCCATCTCAATCAGAGTCGTTGGGACTAAATTTTATTGTGCAACAAAACTTCAGAGACGTTCAACTCTGGAACCTCTCCCTTACCCCTCCTAGTGCTTTGGGAGCGTGTCGCACCCTGACTTCTAGGGGATACTCACCGGGACGAACTGGAAAGCAGATGCTTGGATTACGGGGCCTAACTGCTCCTGCATCCTCTTACGAGTAGGCCAGCACTTATGTGCGACAACCAAACTCTGCTTTTCCATCGTCGATGTAAACTATCCCATACAGATCAAGATACTACCATTGACGTACTTCATACCATTCACACACGGTACGTCAACGGCGTTAAACGGAATGATACCACAACATATCTCTAAGACACAAAAGATGGAAATAAGTTGCAACTGGCCCTCACTAGGGCAGAGAATAGCAAATGCAATCATCCAGAGGACACATGTCCCAACATAACATTCATTACATCACAGCGGAAGCACTCAATGGCGTCTGGGTACAGACAAATCCAAATAGGCCTAAGAGGCCGGGAAAGAAAAGAAGACGAAGCCCATCCACGTAGTCTCGGATCCTGCCCGGGTCCGCTATCTACTCGTCTGCAGTCTCGTCGTACTCCACGTAGTAGCCTCCAAGGGGATCCTTGAAATCGTAGTCTGCGTAAACCACAGCCCCAAAGGGGTCAGTACATCCAAGTACTGGCAAGCAAGACTCACACTTCACCAAAGAGTTACCCGTCAACACAAGCACGGATGCTTTGGGTTCAACGGAAGAATAGGTGATATAAAAGCTGCAGCGGGCTGCGCTAACCAATTACAGAAACATACTACAACTTCCGGCTAACAGAAAGAAGATAAGATCGCGTATAGTAACCAACTGAAAGTAACTTCAAACAAACCCATCCAATGTTACCCCCTACTAAGGAAGCAACCCAAGGATAACTCACACAGTTGGATTAATGGTGGATCAGGTTATTGTGTCAATAATGCTATTACTAGTCAGGATTAGCATTAGTTAGGTGATTAACATTAGTTAGGTGTAAGTTGTTCTGAGTACTTGTTAGCCAGTACTTTCACCAAGTCAACCATAACCGCGGTAAACACGGCTTCTCGAGAAGATTTAACCCTGCAGGGATGCACCAATTTGGCCGTACACGTAAGAATAACCCGCCAGATGGGATGCCTCCCACCAAGCGGGGCACTCAACACAACCCAACTCTTCTTCGCATAAAGCCCAAAGCACCTTGAGCGCACGGCTAATCGAGCCCCCGAAGAAAAGGGGACCCTCATAGCACTTTAAGAACGTGTCTCCCTATATGCCGACTACGAATGTTCCACCCTGGCCTAGGCTCGCAAAAACATGCATGCGGCAAATGGAAAACCCGAACTAAATGAGGCGATTTGGACGAGATGCGAATCGAGTCAAATTGAGGGGGGCGCCCATACACGCTTCCCACATGCGGGTAGTGCGCTCATCATGGATCAGTAGACAAGACTCTTTTCCTAATTAGGGTCGACACTAGCAGGACTCAAAACCACGCAGGGCCTCCTGCCGGTGCCTTATCAGCATATTATTATTATCCATAGCATTAACAGGTTGATTTATTAAACCCGAGCCCATAGAACATAAATAAGTAAGGTAAAAGAAGTAACCGACAACAGACTCGAGCACAAGCAACCCTAAGCATACTAGTAAGACTAAGGCAACAAGCAAGGGTTATAGGTGTGGAGGTGAGGCAATATCAGGGTTCAGGATATCATGTGATAGGTTCGGAGAACAAGCAGCGATACATAGGGCTAGCAAAAGTAGACAATGGATAGTATCGGTAACCAGTGTGGAAAGGAACTCAATGGTTCATGTGAGTGATAACTTGCCTGCAAGCTCAGCAGCCTGGTACTGAGCTAAGTCCTCGGTAGTGGTGTCGTAAAGCTCGTCTGTCTCAACGTCGTCGTCTAATCGAGAAGAAGCAAAAACAAACAACGAAGGAAGACGAGAAATCAATAACATGGCATAGTGCACAAACATGGGATGATGCATGGCTATTTAATGGATGCATCAAAGTAAACTAGTTGACATGATAACACAATTTAAATGGACCCATATGCAATTGGGATTGCATATGGAAAGCCCATGAATTAAGGTTGAAGAAAATGATCTATAATTAATTACCATGTGGAAGTTGATTAGCATGATTCATGCATGATGCTAACAAAAGGAAAACAACAAAGAAGCAATTTGAAATAAGGTTTACCAATGTTTGGAATTTTACTTAACTAGTTAAGAATTTTGGCTTCTTAATGACTTACACAAGCATTGGTTGTTTTCATCAAGTTTAATTGTTCAAAACAGATAACAAAGTTCATATTTGAAAAGAGCACACAATTTTAGGTGGATTACATGTTTCAATTATTGAAAAAGGAATTACAATGAATTAATTATTAATTGGACAATTTTAAAGGCATTAATTAAGAAACAGTTGTTTTCAGCAATTTAAATCATTCAAAACATCAAACAAAGTTGATATTTGGAAAGTAAATGAAAAGTTGATTGGAAAACATATTTAGTTTGTTGAATTTGGAATTTTTATGCCCAAGTTATGAATTTTGCAAAATTAAGTGAATTAAGCAAGTTTTCAAATATTGCACCAATTTAAAATATTCAAAACAGTAAACAATTGCATTGAAAAGGTTGAAAACATGTAGCAAATGTTTCACTGAACATTTTGAGCTATTAAACATAATTTTTGGGTTATTATTGAATTTATTATGCAATTTTCCATAATCATTCTTATTCTGCCATTTTTAGTAAACAGAGGGAAACATGCTCAAAATTAATTCAATTGTGACCAAATAAAATACCAATGTGTAGAGTTTGTTAAGAAAAAATTTTAGAGCCCAAGTTTGCTTAAATTGGATGAACCAAACTCAAGTTATGAAATTCCAAAGTTTCCAATTTTTATTGCATTTTCAGTAATTAATTATTTAGGGAAAAAAGTATTACAGAAACATGTTGAAATTTTGTTACTAATGGAAAGGGAACAAGATTTTGAATCCACAGGAATTTGAATCATTCAATTTGGAGCAAAATTCAATTTTATATGGATTTTAGAATTAAAGGGGCAGATCTGGGTTTCTGAAATTCGGGCAGAAAAGAACAAAACAGAAATAAAAAAGGTGTGGCTTTGGGGGATCGAACCCAGCACCTGGGCGTGCGCACAAGGGCCACTGCCACTGTGGTAGAGTGATTGCTTGTTGATAGGAAGGGTCGTGGGGGGGGGGTATAAGGTGCAGATTCGCCGTGGTTTATAACTGAACTGCGAACAGCTCAGTTCGCCTGAAATTTCCAGGGCGCCGGCGGCGATCGGAGGGTGGAGGCGAGCGGGCCGTGGGGTGTCGCGTGCGTGCAGAGGGTGTGCTGCTGCTGCGTGCTGTGGGAGGGAGGAGGGGAAGGGAGCGAGAGGCGAGGGAAGAGGAGATCACCTCGAGGGAACGGTGGCAGAAGGTGGCGGTGCAGTGGTTGGCCGGCGACAGGAGGTGGTCGGCGGCGGCGCTCCGGGCCGTCCCCGCCCGCGCCGAGTGGTGGAGGAGGGAGAGGGCGCCGGGGAGGTTCCATTCCCGCGCCCAACCTGGCCGGAGGGAGCCTCCCGGCGGCGATCACCGGAGGGGAAGGGAGGTGGATTTTTGGGTGGAGTTCAGACAGTTACAGAGAGTTGCAGAACAGAGAGGAAGAGGGTGGGAGGAGAGGAAGAAGATTGGAGGCGGGGAGAGGGATAGAGGGAGGTAGGAGGCTAGGGCAGAGGGAACCCTAGGGCTAGGGTCGAGTTATAGGGGGGATGAGATGGTCGCAGCCGTTGCTGCTCCTCTCTGCATACGTGGTGTGCTTGGATGGAGTCCGTACAGAGGAAGAAGAAGGTAGGGTCGAAGGGGTACGGGCCTGGGGGGAAATTTGGGTTGGGCCTGTCCCTCTCCCTTTGCTGGTTTCCTTTTATTATTTTTATCTGTTTTTTTTTTTTGCTGATTAGAATTAGGAAGAAAAAGATGAGTTGTGGGTTTAGAAAAATTAGGCAAAATATTATATTACTTATTTATGTAATAGCAACCACTTGCAAGTTTTGTTTTACAAAGTGTTTGGAATTTAGGTGCTGTTTGCAATTTGCAATTGAAATTTGAATGAAGTTAAGATTAAGTGATTTATTAAAAACAACATTTAAATAGTTTGATCATTATAGTTTAATTGAAACAAAAGGATTGGAAATGTGTTGTAATTATCACTGATTCCAAAAGGTTTCTTTTTGGAAAGAATGTGATTTGAATTTGGAAGCAATTTGAATTAAGTGAGTTATTAAAAGCCAATTTTAATAGTTTGAACCTTAAGGTTTGATGGAAACAATGATGGAAGTGTTTTGGTCATTTTCATAATTTTCAAAAGAGTTGATGTTTTGGGAATTAATTGAATTTGAAAAGGGTTTGGTATTAAATGAATTTTTGATAGAAACAAAACAACAGTTTTTGGAATCACAACTTTAATGGAAACAATTGATTGTTTTGATTTGAAATATCATTTTGGAAATTGTAACATCACAAGGATGAAACAAAAGGTTTGAATTTTGGTTTGAAACTCAAATAGAAAATAAAGGAAAACAAAGAAAAACAGAGGAAAACAAATGGGAAACAAGCAAAACAAATGCAATGAACATGATGCCATGATGCAAAACATAAAATAACAGAGAGCAAACATTCTAATGGCTATTTTTCATACTTGGGATGTTACAGAGCGGCGCCCTCGAGCGGCGCCCGCTGTAGTTCGTCGCCGGCCTGGCTTCATTCCCGTCGTGCTCTCTGAATTTTCATGTTCGAAAATTCAGTTAAACTTGCCGGGTCGCCTCTTATTTCTGCGGATGCGTATCCTATCACAACGGCGTTCATAGCCCAGTGGCTCTGTTCCTTGTTCTCAGCGAGAGATCCCGAGTTCAATCCCCATCAATGGCAAGAGATTTTTGCTATTATTTTTGTTCTGTTAAATCGTGTACCTGCTCCTCTCTGTCAGCTAGCTATGCAAATTCAGTTTCGTCAGAAACAACCCAGCGATGCTATACTTCAACTCGTTTCAGATCGGTACTCTTGCACAACAGGGACAACAGCCCACTGGCTTTCCCTTCGATCTGCACCCACGGAGATCCTTGGTTCAACTCCCCAGTGATGCCAAATCCTCACGTTTTTATTTTAGTTCTGTCCAGTCCTGGAGCTGAAATCCTGCACTCTGTATCGTCTTAAAATTCAGTTAACGTCGACACCTATATTCATCTTCGATCAGACCCAGTTTCAGACACAAGGCGTATGATAGCCTAGTGGCAGCAGCCTTGCTCCTTCATCGATGGGGTTCTAGGTTCGAATCCCCTTCCACGGGATTAACTCCCATTTTTCAGCTGGATATGACGGTTTCCATCCAGGCCCCTGTCTTTTTTTTTCTTTTTGCACCGGCGCCCCTCAATCTTTTGGTTCCATCACAGTCCAGTCCCTCCACTTTGCAAAATGCACCCCAAACTTCAAATCATCATAACTTTCAAACCAAAAATCCAAATGACACAAATTTTTTATGTTTTCCATGCAGAATTAAATAAGCTAACCAAATATAAACTTTGTTTTTCTGTTTTGAATAAATTAAATTGCTGAAAACAACTATTTCTTAATTAATGCATTTAAAATTGTCAATTTAATAACTTGCTCATCTAAAATCCAAATTCAACAAATGAAATATGTATTCCATCTAAAATTTTATGTTCATTCCAAATATAAATTTTGTTATCTGTTTTGATCAATTAAAATGGGTGAAAACGATAAATGTTGTGTAACTCACTTAAGAAGCCAAATTTCATAACTTAATAAATAAAATTCCAAACTTGGTAAACAACATATCAAATTGAAGTTATTGTTGTTTTCTTATTGTTTTCATCATCCATGCATCATTCTAATCAACTTTCACATGATAGTTACTTGTAGATCATTTAATTCAACATTAATTCATGGGCTTTTCCATATGCAATCCAAATTGCATATGGGCTCATTTAAATATGTTTACCATGTCAACTAGTTTATCTTTGATGCATCCTTAAACTTGTCATGCATCCATATCTTGATCATGCTGGATATTTTTCCGTAGAAGTAATCGTTGCATCCGGTGTTTGTCCTAGTTCGTTGCTTCTTCGCGGATAGGACGTTGAGATGATGTGAGGAACGACAAGTTCTTCGGATGTACCTCTACTTGCTGGATTCCAGGCAAGTATACTCACTTGCTGCCTATGGCTGCCTTTCATCACTTGTTACCGATTCTTTCCGTTGTTCTTATTCTAGCCTTTTGATTCGATGCTTGTGTCTCGATCCTACCATATGTTTACCTAGCAGCCATGATATAGCCTTCCCTCCACTTCCTATTAACTGTTGTTTGTTTACCTTGTTGGCCCTCGTGTCGTAGTTGCATGCTTAGTGTTGTTTGCGCTCAAGTCTTGTTGTCCGTCTTGTCACCTGTTTAGTCGATAGTTGGGTTTCCATTCAATCAACAACATGTTAATGCTTGGGGTAACAATAATTTGCTGATAAGGCACCGGCAGGAGGCCCGGCGTGGTTTTGAGGCCTGCTAGTGTCGAACTTAATTAGAAAAAGGGTCTTGTCTACTGATCCATGTTGAGCGCGCTAACCGCATGTGGGAAGCGTGTATGGGCGCCCCCCGCAACTCTGATTCGATTCACATCTCGTCCAAATCGCCACACTTAGTTCGGGCTTTCCATTTGATGCACGCATATGCAGGTACGAACCCTTGGCGCCAGGGTGGAACTTTTGTAGTCGACATTTAGGGCGGCGTGGTCTTCCAGTGCTATGAGGGTCCCCTTTTCTTTGTGGGGGCTCGATTAGCCGCGCACGCACAACACGTGGTTCTATGGGCTTGATGCAGAAGAGTTGGGTTGTGTTGAGTACCTCGCTTGGTGGGTTGATCCCCCGTCTGGCGGGATATTCTTACGTGTACGGCCAAATTGGTGCATCCCTGCAGGGTTAAATCTTCTCGAGAAGTCGTGTTGTCCGCGGTTATGGATGACTTGGTGAAAGTGCTGGCTAACAAGTACTCAGACAACTTACACTTAACGATAATAACTTGACTAGTAATATAGATTACCTCCACCATAAAAATGGTCACCTTAATCAACCGTGTGAGTTTCCTTGGGTTGCTTCCTTAGTAGGGGGTAACATTGGATGGGTATTGTTTGGTGAGTAGTTGTAGTTGGTTTGGATACGCTATCTTATCCCTTCCTTTTAGCCGGATGTTGTAGCGAGTCTCTGTAGTTAGTTAGTGCAGCCCGTTGCCGCTTTATTGCAATAACCCCTTCCTTTCCGTTGTGCCCAAAGTATTTGTATCTAGTGATGATTGGTTACGCTGGTATCTTGTGAGTATGGATTATCCACTTGCCAGTACTTAACCGTACTGACACACGAATCCTTTTCATGGCTGCATATTCAACATTGCAGTCAACAGGTTTGAAGTCTGACGACGTTAGCTTGGAAATAACTCCGGCTTGGCCTGGGCAGGGATTGGACGCCATCGATTATCTTCAGGACTCTTAGTCCAATTTGTATCTTGTCCGTAGTCGGACACTATGTTGTTTCTTCCGCTGTCATTTGGATCTTTGTATTGTATCAGTTGTATCCTTGACTCGTTTGAGTCGTCTTGTATAAATCTTTTCTGTTGTTGTGGAATATTCGTGAACTGTTGTAATGTTATCATAAGTGGCAACCTGGAATCGGTTATTATGCGGATTTGGCGGGAATGCTGAAATCTACATAGTGCCCGATCTCGGGGGCGTCACAACACAGCACACTCAGGCACCACCTTTGGTGCTGTCAAAACTGAAGCTGGGGTATAAAATCCCCAACAGTCGTATGGGGAACACACACAACTCATATTCCCCTGCTCAAGCACATTAGAACAGGAAAGAACACCACCCAATCAAACACTCCATTGGATACTGGAGCAAGTGATTGCAAACTTGCAATCAAGCAATCAAGGCCAAGGTACCAGGGAGCACAAGGAGGAAAGCAAGCAATCCACAAGCACCAAAATCCACCAACCAATTTGATCTATACACCAGGTGAATATCCTCAGTACCCTCTAAGCCATTTTCTGGCTAAGTTGCACACAGGATGGGTTGGGGTTGCTAGTACCCTCAGATAAGCATAGAGATGCTATGCTAAACTCATCACTGGGATTTATTTATCAAGTCCAGTATCTGTTCTTAAGTAAAAAGGGCCTCAGGCTATGCATCATTGGCTTGGGGCAAAGGAAACTAGTGCAACTATCTGTTCTTAATAAGTACCAAAGAAGGAAAAGATATCATGAGTAGTACTCTGTTCTTATCATATGATACAAAGAATCAAGATATAAAGGCTTATAGCAAAGGGATTTAGAGTCAAATTAATAGCCAGGTGCACTGGGTTATGCCACACACACATGGTTGCTGGGCACCAGATCCAAGGATCTGATACCCCAGAACCAGGGAGTTATAACACAAAAACATTAAGATGGAATCAAGTGCTGAGGGCATATTCTCTGAATAACATTCAGAGTAACACCTCTCAACCAGTTAGCACAACCATAGAACACTAGAAATTCTATACATGATAACAGGAATTGTCATCGAATCGTCAGTAACAAGAATCCATCACAGGGAGCAAACCCTAAGGGTATCAGTACACAGAAACAACATTGGGAGTAAACCCCAAAACGATTTCCCACTAGCAGCACCATCTCCATAACCAGTAACATCTCACGGCATATGGCAACAGAGGATTAATCTATGTGCACAATACAAATTCCTCATCCATCACAGATCATGGCATGAGATCCATGTCCCATACATCAAGTAAATCATAAGGAAAAATCCAGTGCTACCCAATCAAGCACTAGATCACAGAGAGCGTCACAGGGAGGCACAGTATGAGCTAGCTCGATGGCTATGCTCCAGAGCAAGGGGGAAAGTAAGAATCCGAGAGAGAGAGAGAGAGAGAGGTGAGAGGGCAGAGAGAGGAGAGGGGCACTTACAGGTGGTCACCATCGTGGTGACCACATCCGGATGGAGAGCGGAGCACGGCGGCGAGTCGCGGTTGCCCAGAAGGCCGTCCCGGCGGCGACGTCTCCGGCAACCAAGCCACAGAAACAGCAGCAGCAGCACATCAACCTCCTGGAGCCTCCAGGAGTCACGTCGAGGAGCCAAGGTCACCGGAGAGGTGGAGGAGCACCTCGGGTACCTAAACCTAGGGTTAGGGTTTGAGGATTTCCACGGGAGCCACACGGGGAGAAACGCAGACAGAGGAGGGAGGCGTTGTAGCGGACAGGGAGGAGCAGAAGTGGCGCCAGGTCACGGTGGCGGAGATGGACGGGGGAGGGCGGAGAAATCGCCGGAGTGGGGAGGCGATGGAACGTCTCTGCGTCGCCTCGCGCAGAGGGAGGGGATAAGGAGATGGGGGGGGGCTCGGGTGCGTGTGCGCCTGGTCTGGTCCGGCCGGACCAGACCAGTGGGTTAGGTCCAACCCTAACCTCTGGGGCCACCTGTCAGCCTAGGGGCAGATGGGTAAATACCCTAAAATTTTAATAAAAAAATTATAAAATAATACCTACAATTATACAAATTTCAAATTAATTTGAATTTAAATACTTATCAAATCAGTACAATTTTTGGTATATAAACTATTAAACATAATAACACCATAATATGTATAGTTTTAAAATTGATTATTATGGAATAGTAATTTATAATAAAAACTTGTTTAGAATAAGAAAAACAACTAAGATTATATCCTTCCAAATTTCTATAGTTAGTCATTTCAAAACATTCCATAATCTATGTTTCTGAGAAACCAATAAGTACTTAAATAATTAAATTAAATAAAGAAGTAATAGTAGTAATAATAATAACCATTAACTCTAAAAATAATAAATAATTCATAAAATCAGAAAAATACAAGTTATATACCAAAATGTTCCAAATAACTTATGCAATTCATCTATGATGTTTTCAAAGCCATTTGACTAAGCTTTCATGTGTTCAATATTTGCCTAGTCATTTAATTCATTTAAAATCAATAAAATTAATAGTTGTGCAAATCTTTTCATAAGCATTAAATGAAATATCAAATTAAAAACAAAAGCATTTCCAATGAAAATATGTTAAACATAAAACATTTTCTTCAACTTATAGAACCATTTTAAAGGGTATAATGTAATTATGTAATATTCCATTATAACCATAAACAACTAACACAAACATGATTTTCCTTATTAATAAAACCCATGTTTTCGTACCTACTAAACCTATCATCATTAGTCACTAACAAGTTGTGTGATGATAGAGTAGTTTTATTAGCTCATCATTTTCCCTAAACTCATTGTCATTAGCTCTACACTTTCGAACATAAAATAAAATATGTCGGTTGTTTATTCAATAATGATTATCCATGTATTATTGTTTTGTTATTTATTCAAGTAATAAACACTTTTACCTAAACAAGATAACAATTGTTTGCTAAATAAAAGTGAAACACATGTAAGTCTAAAAGGAGTAATAACCACATCACCACAAGTAATGAAAAAATTCACCTAAAACTCATAAGATTAAGTTATCATATCAAAAATAGCTTACACTTATAAGCTGGGGTATTTTCCAGGGTATTTCACGATTGCATATCATTATTATGCATGTATCATGCTGCCAGTGTTTCTGTAGTCCTTACCGGGACTACTTTGCTATCTTTCAGACGTCAGGATGTTCTACGTGACCCTTGACCCCGAAGACATGGAATATTATGGTCATTTAAATCTCAGGCAAATTCATCACTTGCTTATATCCTTTGCAGTACTTCATAACAAACTATTTTCAAAAACCCTATTGTATTATCACCTACTCTCAAAAGAATGCATGATCCTATTTTTACAATAATATGACTACTTGAATGACTACCCGAGTGGTAGTGTTCTATATGGTGGGCGGATGGAACCATGGTAAGATGAATAGGTCAAAGGAAGGTTCCATCTGCACGGGAACGTATTACCTAGGAACTAATCACAAATGTCGTCAGAACTCGGTGCGCCGTAAATTCGCGTTAACCATGGGTCTTCTATGGGGGGGAGTAAGTCAGTTGTGATACTTCTCTCGTTCGCATGTCAACGGACTGCCAGAGACGTACGCTGTAGATCTTGCGGGACTACATGCACATGGGTGGGATCCCTTAATTCCCACGGACTCTGCGGGTCTATGATGGTCTGTCAGGGGCGCGTAGATATCCATCGTGAGGGGTGGAATCAGGCGTTCAACCTGCTGGCAGAAATGGGTGGGCATGCGTTGTGCGGAGAAACACGGTTTGGCTTGGACCAACAATCGGGCCCCACACCTGAGTGGGAGTGGACAGGAATGTACACCTGGTTGTGCAACATGGTCTTGGTCGTCCATGGGCAAAGTAACGCACCTCTGCAGAGTGTAAAAGGATGTGGCATGTTACCCCCTGTTCCGGGAAGGAACTACGAACGCTACAGGAAAGGCATCTCCATGAAGTTCTAGCTTCTGTGATGGTCTGGCGGGCATAGTTTTCAGAATTAAAAACAACCTCTTGAAGAAAGATTTACAAAAAACCTTGCATTACTTTATGACTCTTTCGAGTCTAAAGTTGTAGTTAGTGCATCAACCACCCACTATATATCATGAACTTGCTGAGTAACGCTCGTTACTCATTCTATCCCGTTTGACCCCCTGCTTAGAGTTGAAGCCCTATCGAAGTCGTCATCGAGAAGCCATCGCTGTCTAAGGGAGCTAGGAGGGGTGATCTACTACTTAGTCGGTAAAGGCATCATCATCAACAACGCTAGTGGAGGACAAGCTATCAAGGTGTAGGTAGAGTCCATTCTTGGACTTAGTAGTTGAACCCATAGATTAGGGCTGACATCAGCCGTAGTGGATTAGTTCTGAGCTAGAGTTCTTCTCCGGCTTGGAGCTTCGAATTGCTTCATCTGATGTTTCATTTGCAGGACATTTTCTTAATTCATCAGGGAGATTCTCAAGATTTTGTAATGAAGTTTGTATCCTATAGTTTTGCCTGGACCCGCTGTGTTTCTGTTGTACCACTCTGAGAGATGTAATATTCACGGATAAGTCCTTCTGTGAGTATTATGTCACCGACTTGCGCACTACACATGCAGTGGTGTGCTGGGTCATCACAGATGGTATCAGAGCGAAGCGACCTTAGGTTTAAAACCTTTTAGGAGATCTGTAGGTTGGTAAAGAACTATAGGAAGCCATCTTATCTAAACCATATTTTCTACAACTATGATGATCATTCACTTGAGAATGATATAATCATATTTGTATAGAATTATTCTTATTCAACTTGAGTAAAAACTTATCTATTTTCTATATACCTAGGTATGAATAGTTAGAAGTTTCTCAGGTATCGGTGTTATTGAGAAACGGAGTTTGAAGATAGTCAAAGATGATTAAGACACAATGATGATTACCCCATTCTATGAATGCATAGGATGGAGTAGAAGATGATACAGATAAAGGACAAGAATCAACAATAATGAATGTTTGAGAATCATCAACTGTCATTAAGCCATGGTAACTATGGGGTATATAACATATCCTTAGTTATCAAGTCCAGACGTGAATCACTATAGTATAGCATAGAATTAGGAGAAGGCATAAGCATTGATGGAAGCTATATTACTACTCCTACGATGTGATCAACACCATGAAGGATCAATAGATACCATGAGAAGATTATCATAATCAAGATGAAGTAATTCAAATACATAATACTTAGTTCTGTATGGAACCAAGTTAGACAACAACTACTATAGGATCATTCTGTCTTGGTTTATTCCATTGCACTAAGGCATGCAATTGGAGTAATTACTAGGCAAAGAGTGGTTATGTAGAATAGGATTACAAGGTAAATATACCCATTTTTAGTGTATAGCATTTAAGAGCCTTGGTACTTGAGACGTTTTACTCTAAGTACTTATATTTCACAGGCTTTTGATGCATGAGTGATAACTGCATTTGTGATTTATTGCTTCTTATTTGGATCTTTGATTGACTAGATCTGTACATGAAGATTGAATTCGATGTGCAAATGCATGTGCAAACATTGAGTTCTATCTTGATGTTACTGGTCTAGAGGGTATAGGATTAGAATGAGAGAGGTCTGAAATATCAGCAGATGGAAGTAACCACCAAAGATCTAGAAGACCAGAAAGTCAAGAAGGAAGATTACAATGAAGACACTGATGGGAATGGACCACATTCCACATCCTGTTTGGAGTTGGTGAGCTATTACATCAACACATGGTGAGCTACCACAAATCATGCCAGGAAAATAACATGGGTAGTTATATCTTATAAGGAAACATGTAGAAGTTGATAAATAAACTTATAGAATTGTCCCGTAGAAGTCAAAACCCAAAGATGTAGAAAGACCATATGAAGTAACCAGTGGAATAGGTTAAAGTCACCTTTAGGAAAGATATAAAACTCGAGGAAACTCGAAGATATTTTTACTAATTAGAAGATTCTAAGTCAATGTACACTACTGTGTACAAGATTCTTTGAAAAATATTTATCTTGAGACCATTAGACTGAACAAAATGGAGTCCAAACCATAGACAATATCCAGGGTATCGGAAGAATATTATTGGTTATTCATCACCTGGTGGATGTACCAAGTGTTCTTCAGAAAGTTGTGAGGGATAGGAAACCATACCTATTCATCAGAGAACGAAACTTGGTATCCACTATGTGGTGGAAATACCACGTGTTCTTCGTGAGACTATTAGGAAGATCTAGTAACCAGACAGAGTTGTTCGAACAACTGGCATACTATTAGATCATAGTGCAAGATAGTGGAAGGTGAACAATCAAGACAAGGGGATACACATGACAAGGTCAACACAAGAAACAAATGTGAAAATTCAACAGTCTACAGAAGTTCTCTCTACCTATCTTTACGTGAGAGAGGTTGAACTTCGGGACGAAGTTCTTGTTAAGGGGGAGATACTGTAACATCCCAGTGTTTGGGAAGTTATAAGGATCTAAATTTAATATGTGCATTTGCAAAGCATGCATCTAAAAATACGGGAAATTTTGGCGCGAAAGTTTAAAAGAATCAAAGTGACCAAAGTTTCACTTGACATGATGAAATAGGTCTAGTTCATCTAGTCAAGAGTGCATTTGGAATGATCTTTATAACCAGTATCTTAAGAAACCAAATCATTTGGTTACACAAACCCTAATGGGTTGCGACCAACACAAACTCTCAACTACCTTAACCACGAGTCTATAAGTGACTTGGGATAATTCACTAGGAAAATGTACCTCAAAGAGGGGTGAGTATCCAAATCACATAAGTGATAATCATACTTCCACAAATGAGCATAATCGAATCATCTCATCAGCAGAGATTTGATCTTTTATAAAACAACAACTCCCTAAGTTATCAAATCATTTCCATCACATTTTGATAAATCATCTCATAATCATTAAGTAAACTTTCATAGGTAATTAACAAAGTTTTAATAGAACACAAGTGATACAAACAAGGGTTAACTCAAAACCACAAGTGGGAAATGATATAACAATTGTATTAACAAATTTATCGAATATGTACATATCCCCTCAACCATAAAAGAAGTACCTAAAAGAAGAAATAAATATTCTGGACCTACTATTAAACTTGATCATTACATAGAATATTTCCACACCTCCATATCTACCTTATGAATGAGAAAAATAATAAAAGCATGAACTAACTCTTAAATCAAGATCTTTCTACCTTGTCTAGATCACCTTGTTTTCCAAATCTTCTCCAAGTTATTTTTCAAAAGAAGAAACCTCAAGACAGGAGGAACTACCATATGAAGATCTTCGAGAATATTACTTAGAGTACTCTAGAAGTGCTAGTTCACTCTAATATAAGGGTATTTGGAAACTCTTATATTTTGATATGATCTTATTAACACTCTTGAAACAGTGTGACATTCCAATGTTAGTGTTACATAGAAGTAGTTTGGAAACAAGACTAATTACCTTGTTAACAGAACACTTTTGTATACTCAAACAATTGAGTGTCATACACAAACAAACAGAAGGTTGAATAACCTACTACATCTCAGTCTCGTGGATATGAAAAGTAAATTGGGGACAAGCCCTGCAAACTTGTCAACAGATTCTTTTCATATGCTTAAGGCTAATTGATGTCATAAAACAATCTCCCATATGTTTATAATCATCTGAGTAAAATATTCGCTTGGAACAACTGGTTGTTTTCACCACAAGGGTGAGATAGTTGAAGATGGAATTTATGAATGGATCTTCCTTGCAAGTGACAAAGGCAGTACCAGAAGACTAGTGGCAACTGGAGACTTATTTGTAAATACTAGACCCCGAAGTGATCGAGGTTCCACCGATATTCTAGTGGAGAGAGAAAGAGAGAGAGAGAGAGAGAGAGAGAGAGAGACCAATATTGGAAGAGAGTGGAATTTCGACATGACCTATTGATTAAATTTGAAATTGAGGAGTTCAAACTTGAATTATTTGAAACTTGTGAATATTTGATTTGAATTTGAATTCAAATTGAATAATTAAGAAAATACAATTACCATAATCAAATGGAAACAATTAAGAAATAACAAGTATTGGACATTTCCAATTTCATTGTGTATAAGAAAAAGAAAACAATAAACTTTATTGATAATAAAATAATAATACAAAGTCATTACATAATCCAACAAATGGAAAATTACATGTTCTATTACAAGTGGACAATTACAAAATAAATTCCTAAACTAATCCTTGTAAAGTTACAGTCTCCAATTTATCTTCTGTTCCTGCAAAATAAACAAGAGAAAATAAAAGAAAAGGTGGGTGAGTGGGGATTAGTACCCTCAGATTTGCAGTGTGATGCACTACTAATCTCATCACTGGGTTAAGTAAATTACATGTAGTATCTATTCAAATCAGTTAGATTAGCCTCAGACCAGCATCATAGGCTTATACCTGGAATTACAACTGGCGACACAAAATTATATCACCACGCAAGGATAAGATCAACTGAGTGTCCAGTGCACGGCAAGGATGAGACCAAACATGCACTGTGAAATATCTCCTCACTAGGTGGCAGGTACAGAGCTTACTCACGAAGCAGCAAGCAGCTTAGTCACAAACAAGCACACATCACACTCAGGCACCACCTTTGGTGCTGTCAAAACTGAAGCTGGGGTATAAAATCCCCAACAGTCGTATGGGGAACACACACAGCTCATATTCCCCTGCTCAAGCACATTAGAACAGGAAAGAACACCACCCAATCAAACGCTCCATTGGATACTGGAGCAAGTGATTGCAAACTTGCAATCAAGCAATCAAGGCCAAGGTACCAGGGAGCACAAGGAGGAAAGCAAGCAATCCACAAGCACCAAAATCCACCAACCAATTTGATCTATACACCAGGTGAATATCCTGAGTACCCTCTAAGCCATTTTCTGGCTAAGTTGCACACAGGATGGGTTGGGGTTGCTAGTACCATCAGATAAGCATAGAGATGCTATGCTAAACTAATCACTAGGATTTATTTATCAAGTCCAGTATCTGTTCTTTATTAAAAAGGGCCTCAGGCTATGCATCATTGGCTTGGGGCAAAGGAAACTAGTGCAAGTATCTGTTCTTAATAAGTACCAAAGAAGGAAAAGATATCATGAGTAGTACTCTGTTCTTATCATCTGATACAAAGAATCAAGATATAAAGGCTTATAGCAAAGGGATTTAGAGTCAAATTAATAGCCAGGTGCACTGGGTTATGCCACACACACATGGTTGCTGGGCACCAGATCCAAGGATCTGATACCCCAGAACCAGGGAGTTATAACACAAAAACATTAAGATGGAATCAAGTGCTGAGGGCATATTCTCTGAATAACATTCAGAGTAACACCTCTCAACAAGTTAGCACACCCATAGAACACTAGAAATTCTATACATGATAACAGGAATTGTTATCGAATCGTCAGTAACAAGAATCCATCACAGGGAGCAAAGCCTAAGGGTATCAGTACACACAAACAACATTGGGAGTAAACCCCAAAACGATTTCCCACTAACAGCACCATCTCCATAACCAGTAACATCTCACGGCATATGTGTAACATCCCAAGTATGAAAACTCCCCTTAGAATGTTTGATTTCTTGTTTATTAAAGTATTGCATCATGGCATCATGTTTATTCCCTTGTTTGCATTTGTTACTATTTGTTTTGCATCTGTTCTTAATTTTTTTCACAATGAAACTCAAACAATTTCAAATGCCTTGTTTTCATACTTGTTCTGTTACAACTTTTGGAATAAAAATCACAAATAAAACCAACCAAATTGTTTTCTTTTATTCCATAATGCTCACTTATCAAATTAATGGCTTTATTCAATCAATTAAATCCAAATCAACTTTCAAACAGCACCCAAATGCAACTTATAAAATCAGCATTATAACCAAACCAATTGTTCCATTTTAATCATTAGGGTTCCCCCTAATAAACATGTTGAATTTAATAAAAACCAATTACGAAGCAATTCTTTCAAATATTGACTTAAATTACAAAACAGTAATTAAAAAATTAATCTTTTGAAAAACCAAACTTGGCATTTGTTTTCTTTTAACCTAACTAGCTGACACTAATTTTTTCTAAAATTTCTACTAACCTAAAAACCATCTTTTTCTTCCATTTGGTTTTCTACAAAAAAAATAAAACAAACAGAAATTGTAAAAAGAAAATGGTTTAGAGGGGGAGAAAACACAGCCCACCTCTCTTCTTTTCTGCCCAAGCCCATTTCCTTTTCCCACTTCTAGCCCAATACCCGTTAACTGTTGTCGTCTTCCTCCTCCCCCTACGTCATCTTCGTACGACCGCAGAACCACCATCCGATCATCCTCTCCCCCTCCCGATTGCCTGCCGTACCAGGCCTCTCCCGCCATAAAGCAGCCACCGATCCCTCGAACCCTAGGCCCTAGCTACCCTCACCGGCCGCCGCCGAATTTTTCCTCTCACTGCTTCTTCTGAACCCTGCACCGCACCTCCACCCAACGCCGCCGTCAGACCTCGCCTTCCGCCGTCGCCAAGGCCACCTCCAGGCTGCCCCGTGGTGGGGAATGGATCCGCCACGGTGCGGGCTCCCTCCTCATGTCCAGGGAGGGACACGGGACGCCCTCGATCGTCGGCGATCTTCCGCGACTTCGCCGTCGACAACGTCTGTCGAGCACCGCCTCCTCCTCCCGCCGTTTCCCTCGGTGAGCCCCCAACTCCCCCGCCCCTCGACCTTTCCCTCTCTGCCCTCGGGGCCCCACGCCCACCAAGCACCCGCAGCACCCGCCGCCCTAGCCCGCCTCGCACCGCAGCAAATCGCGGCCACCACGGCGAGTCGCTGCCGTCGCTGCATGTCTTCTCTGCCAGCGAACTGAACCTTCGTTCAGTTAAATTCAGTTAACACCCCGCGGAACACCTTATCCTACCTCGCTACGTTTCCCTGACAAGGATTTGCTCACAGCCCAACTGGCTACTGCCCCGTGCGCGGAAGCGCAGGCACGCGGGTTCGAGCCCCGCGGGAGGCGATTTTTCGCCTCCCATTTTTTCCTTCCACGCGCGCCCGTGGGCCCCGCGCGTCAGTGACCTGCAGGGCCACGTCAACCTCCATCTGCGCCACCTAGGCGCCACGCTGGCCCCCTGGCCCACGGGCAGTGGCTAGGGGTAGACAGCAGTGCGGTAACTAATAACTTCCAGCACGTTTCTTTTAACTCCAGTCCCTTAAAAATTACAGATTGGTCCTCCATCTTAATTTGTTAATAACTTTTAAAATATGACTCCAAATCAAAAACTCTAAATATGTTTGTTGCTCCAAATTTAATCATCTATCTAAATAATCCATTTGTTTACTGTTTTAAAGTTCCAAAATGCAATCTAATTTTGAATTCAAATAAATCAATTGCAATTTGATAAAATCAATAACTAATTCATTATTAATCCAAATAATGCAAATAAAATATGTTTTCCATGCCATTTCAAATAACCTTTTCAAATATAATTTTTGTTTCATGGTTTGAATAATTAAAATTGCCTAAATAATTTAAACCTTGTTTAATTCAATTAAAATTGCTAAATTCATAACTTGCTCCCATTTAATTATTTCTAAACATGTAAAATATGTTTTCAAACCAGAAAAACATAACCTTTTCAAATATCAACTTTGTCTTCTGTTTTGAAAAAGTTAAATTGATGAAAACAACAATTATTTGTGTAACATCATTAAGTAACCAAAATTTCCAAACTTAATAAATAATTTCTTAACTTGTTAATCATCATTCCAATTGCATCTAATGTTGTTACATTATTGTTTTCATCATGCATGCATCATGCTAATTCACTTACACATGATGTTTAGTTGTAGAACAATTAATCCAACCATCAGGCATGGGCTTCCATATGCAATTCAATTGCATATGGGTCCATTTAAATTGTGTTATCTTGTCAAGTAGTTTACTTTGATGCATCTATTAAATGGACATGCATCATCCCATGTTTGTGCACTATGCCATGTATTGATTGCCTGTCTTCCTTCGTTGTTGTTTTTGCTTCTTCTCGATTAGACGACGACGTTGAGACGGACGATCTTTACGGTACTTCTTCACAGGATTTTAGCTCAGTACCGGGCTACTGAGTTTGCAGGCAAGTTATCACTCACATGAACCATCGAGTTCCCTTCCACACTTGTTTCAGATACTATCCTTTGTCTACTATTGCTAGCCCTATGTATCGTTGCTTGTTCTCCGAACCCATCACATGATACCCTGAAACCTGATATTGCCTCACCTCCATACCTATAGCCCTTGCTTGTTGCCTTGGTTCTACTAGCATGCTTAGAGTTTCTTTTGCTCGAGTCTGTTGTCGGTTACTCCTTTTACCTTACTTACTATTGTTCCTTTGGGCTCGGGTTTAACTCAATCAACCTGTTAATGCTATGCTTAATAATAAACTTGACGATAAGGCACCGGCAGGAGGCCCATGGGTGGTTTTGAGGCCTGCTAGTGTCGCCCCCTAATTAGGAAAAGAGTCTTGTCTACTGATCCATGATGAGCGCACTACCCGCATGTGGGAAGCGAGTATGGGCGCCCTCCTCAACTTGACCCGATTCGCATCTCGTCCAAATCGCCGTACTAGTTCGGGCTTTCCATTTGCTGCATGCATGATCTTGAGAGCCCTTGGCGCCCGGGTGGAACTTTCGTAGTCGGCATTTAGGGCGGCGTGATCTTCCAGTGCTATGAAGGTCCCCACTTCTTCGGGGGGTGGATTAGCCGCGCACGCACAGCACGCGGTGCTTTGGGCTTGATGCGAAGAAGGGTTGGTTGTGTTGAGTACCTCACTTGGTGGGGTGATTTCCCATCTGGCGGGTTATTCATACGTGTACGGCTAAATTGGTGCATCCCTGCAGGATAATCTTCTCGAGAAGCCGTGTTTTCCGCGGTTATGGACTACTTGGTGAAAGTACTGGCTAACAAGTACTCAAGACAACTTAAACATAATGATCAACCATGTTACACCCAATGATTAACAACTTGACTAGTAATAGGTTTATTCACACAATAACTTGATTCATCTTTAATCCAACTGTGTGAGTTATCCTCGGATTGCTTCTTCGGATAAGGGGCGAGATCCAGGATGGGTTTGTTTGAAGTTATCTTTCAGTTGGTTACAATTCCTCGATCTTATCTTATTCTGTTAGCCGGAACTTGTAGTTATCTTCTGTAGTTGGTTAGAGCAGCCCGCTGCAGCTTTTATAATACCTATTCCTTCCGTTGATCCCAAGCATCTATGCTTGTGTTGACGGGCACTCTTTGATGAAGTGTGAGTCTTGCTTGCCAGTACTTGGATGTACTGACCCCGTTGGGGCTGTGGTTTACGCAGACTACGACTACGACTACGATGATCACCAGGATGGCTACTTCGTGGAGTTCGACAAGACTGCAGACGAGTAGATAGCTGGACCCCGGGCAGGATCCAGGACCTACGTGGATGGGCTTCGTCTTCTTCATTTTCCCCGGCTTCTTAAGCCTTTTGGATTTGTCTGTACTCAGACGCTTTGTTTGCTTCCGCTGATGTAATGAATGCTATGTTGGGACAAGTGTCCTCTGAATGAGTGTATTTGCTATTCTCTGCCTTAGTGAAGGCTATTTGCAATATTATTTCAATCCTTTGTGTCTTAGAGACATTCTGTGGTATCATTCTGTTTAAACGCCGTTGACGTACCATGTGTGATTGGTATGAAGTACGTCGACGGAAGTGCCTTTGATCTCTAGTGGATAGTTTACATCGACGATGGAATAGCAGGGCTTGTGTTGTCGCGCATAAGCGCAGGCCTACCAGGAAGCTGGGATGTGGGAGCAGGTATGCCCCATAATCCAAGCACCTGCTATCCAGTTCGGCCCGATGAGTACCCTCTAGAAATCAGGGTGCGAAAAATGGTATCAGAGCCTGTCTGCCCGTAGGATCCCTTTTTACTGGTCGCAGTTGAGTCTAGAAACTATTTTGTAGCTATATAGAAAAAATGAAACGTGAGAGTAGGAATTCTGTTCTTTTTCTTCTTTTCCCCACCCTCCCTCCCTTTTCTGGTAAGGAAGTGCAACGTTGAATTTTTAACCCTTAGGATTTCACGTGTTTTGGGTTCTCCGTAGTACCTCAGGAATCTTGTTCTCGTTTTCCCGGTGTTGCTTCAATATCATGTTCTTCTAAAAATTACCTTTTGTCCGTTGAAATCTTGTTGTTGTTTTCTACTTCATTTCTTCTACCGGCGTCAAAGCAACTTCCCAAATATCAAATCTATCTGTCCAGAGAGGTTGTTGTTGTTGTTGTTGTTGTTGTTGTTGTTTTCATTCCTCAAGCACCACACTCCAAATAGTCTATTCTCCATATGGATCAAGTTCTGTTTTAATCAAAGTTTTTCCGTTCATCTACTAAACTCTATTCCAGCTAAAGTGTTGTTTCATACCGGAGCATCACATTCTGTGGTATCATTTCGTTCCAACCTGTTGACGTACAGTGCGTGCTTGATATGTTCTTTGGTGTCAAAGATCTTTGCCACAACAAACAACCTAGATGTGGTTCCACTAAACAATCAAATCAATATTCACTCCTCGGGATCTCAAATGTTGACTTTCAACATAAGTAAGAACAATCCAATTCTAATGGGAGGCCACATATTCCTCGTTACTCTCATGTTGCTGATTCTGACATTGATGTCATTCTTGGTGTTGCATTGATGTCAATAACTCTGTTCCACCCTTATTACAGATAGTCTATTCTCCAAATGAATCAAACTCTACTCAGCTTTACACACTCGATGCAAAACCTCTACCTGTACTCGAAAATGTTCCGGTGGTTTCCAAATTCCCTGACATCTTTCCAGAAGAGTTGCCAAGAATACCTATCGTCTTGAACTTCCAGAAAAACTATCCAAGGTGCACGATGTGTTTCACGTGTCACAGCTCAAGAGGATCTTCCCAAGAAGTATCCGGACCTTTTCTTTTCTCAACAGGAATCTCGGGGCGCGATTCCTTCAAGGGGGGGCGTTTGTAACATCCCAAGTATGAAAACTCCCCTTAGAATGTTTGATTTCTTGTTTATTAAAGTATTGCATCATGGCATCATGTTTATTCCCTTGTTTGCATTTGTTACTATTTGTTTTGCATCTGTTCTTAATTGTTTTCACAATGAAACTCAAACAATTTCAAATGCCTTGTTTTCATACTTGTTCTGTTACAATTTTTGGAATAAAAATCACAAATAAAACAAACCAAATTGTTTTCTTTTATTCCATAATGCTCACTTATCAAATTAATGGCTTTATTCAATCAATTAAATCCAAATCCACTTTCAAACAACACCCAAATGCAACTTATAAAATCAGCATTATAACCAAACCAATTGTTCCATTTTAATCATTAGGGTTCCCCCTAATAAACATGTTGAATTTAATAAAAACCAATTAAGAAGCAATTCTTTCAAATATTGACTTAAATTACAAAACAGTAATTAAAAAATTAATCTTTTGAAAAACCAAACTTGGCATTTGTTTTCTTTTAACCTAACTAGCTGACACTAATTTTTTCTAAAATTTCTACTAACCTAAAAACCATCTTTTTCTTCCATTTGGTTTTCTACAAAAAAAATAAAACAAACAGAAATTGTAAAAAGAAAATGGTTTAGAGGGGGGAGAAAACACAGCCCACCTCTCTTCTTTTCTGCCCAAGCCCATTTCCTTTTCCCACTTCTAGCCCAATACCCGTTCACTGTTGTCGTCTTCCTCCTCCCCCTACGTCATCTTCGTACGACCGCAGAACCACCATCCGATCATCCTCTCCCCCTCCCGATTGCCTGCCGTACCAGGCCTCTCCCCCCATAAAGCAGCCACCGATCCCTCGAACCCTAGGCCCTAGCTACCCTCACCAGCCGCCGCCGAATTTTTCCTCTCACTGCTTCTTCTGAACCCTAGACCGCACCTCCACCCAACGCCGCCGTCAGACCTCGCCTTCCGCCGTCGGCAAGGCCACCTCCAGGCTGCCCCGTGGTGGGAAATTGATCCGCCATGGTGCGGGCTCCCTCCTCGTGTCCAGGGAGGGACACGGGACGCCCTCGATCGCCGGCGATCTTCCGCGACGTCGCCGTCGACAACGTCTGTCGAGCACCGCCTCCTCCTCCCGCCGTTTCCCTCGGTGAGCCCCCAACTCCCCCGCCCCTCGACCTTTCCCTCTCTGCCCTCGGGGCCCCACGCCCACCAAGAACCCGCAGCACCCGCCGCCCTAGCCCGCCTCGCACCGCAGCAAATCGCGTCCACGACGGCGAGTCGCTGCCGTCGCTGCATGTCTTCTCTGCCAGCGAACTGAACCTTCGTTCAGTTAAATTCAGTTAACACCCCGCGGAACACCCTATCCTACCTCGCTACGTTTCCCTGACAAGGATTTGCTCACAGCCCAACTGGCTACTGCCCCGTGCGCGGAAGGGCAGGCACGCGGGTTCGAGCCCCGCGGGAGGCGATTTTTCGCCTCCCATTTTTTCCTTCCACGCGCGCCCGTGGGCCCCGCGCGTCAGTGACCTGCAGGGCCACGTTAACCTCCAGCTGCGCCACCTAGGCGCCACGCTGGCCCCCTGGCCCACGGGCAGTGGCTAGGGGTAGACAGCAGTGCGGTAACTAATAACTTCCAGCACGTTTCTTTTAACTCCAGTCCCTTAAAAATTACAGATTGGTCCTCCATCTTAATTTGTTAATAACTTTTAAAATATGACTCCAAATCAAAAACTCTAAATATGTTTGTTGCTCCAAATTTAATCATCTATCTAAATAATCCATTTGTTTACTGTTTTAAAATTCCAAAATGCAATCTAATTTTGAATTCAAATAAATCAATTGCAATTTGATAAAATCAATAACTAATTCATTATTAATCCAAATAATGCAAATAAAATATGTTTTCCATGCCATTTCAAATAACCTTTTCAAATATAATTTTTGTTTCATGGTTTGAATAATTAAAATTGCCTAAATAATTTAAACCTTGTTTAATTCAATTAAAATTGCTAAATTCATAACTTGCTCCCATTTAATTATTTCTAAACATGTAAAATATGTTTTCAAACCAGAAAAACATAACCTTTTCAAATATCAACTTTGTCTTCTGTTTTGAACAAGTTAACTTGATGAAAACAACAATTATTTGTGTAACATCATTAAGTAACCAAAATTTCCAAACTTAATAAATAATTTCTTAACTTGTTAATCATCATTCCAATTGCATCTAATGTTGTTACATTATTGTTTTCATCATGCATGCATCATGCTAATTCACTTACACATGATGTTTAGTTGTAGAACAATTAATCCAACCATCAGGCATGGGCTTCCATATGCAATTCAATTGCATATGGGTCCATTTAAATTGTGTTATCTTGTCAAGTAGTTTACTTTGATGCATCTATTAAATGGACATGTATCATCCCATGTTTGTGCACTATGCCATGTATTGATTGCCCGTATTCCTTCATTGTTGTTTTTGCTTCTTCTCGATTAGACGACGACGTTGAGACGGACGATCTTTACGGTACTTCTTCACAGGATTTTAGCTCAGTACCGGGCTACTGAGTTTGCAGGCAAGTTATCACTCACATGAACCATCGAGTTCCCTTCCACACTTGTTTCAGATACTATCCTTTGTCTACTATTGCTAGCCCTATGTATCGTTGCTTGTTCTCCGAACCCATCACATGATACCCTGAAACCTGATATTGCCTCACCTCCATACCTAGAGCCCTTGCTTGTTGCCTTGGTTCTACTAGCATGCTTAGAGTTGCTTTTGCTCGAGTCTGTTGTCGGTTACTCCTTTTACCTTACTTACTATTGTTCCTTTGGGCTCGGGTTTAACTCAATCAACCTGTTAATGCTATGCTTAATAATAAACTTGACGATAAGGCACCGGCAGGAGGCCCATGGGTGGTTTTGAGGCCTGCTAGTGTCGCCCCCTAATTAGGAAAAGAGTCTTGTCTACTGATCCATGATGAGCGCACTACCCGCATGTGGGAAGCGAGTATGGGCGCCCCCCTCAACTTGACCCGATTCGCATCTCGTCCAAATCGCCGTACTAGTTCGGGCTTTCCATTTGCTGCATGCATGATCTTGCGAGCCCTTGGCGCCCGGGTGGAACTTTCGTAGTCGGCATTTAGGGCGGCGTGATCTTCCAGTGCTATGAAGGTCCCCACTTCTTCGGGGGGTGGATTAGCCGCGCACGCACAGCACGCGGTGCTTTGGGCTTGATGCGAAGAAGGGTTGGTTGTGTTGAGTACCTCGCTTGGTGGGGTGATTTCCCATCTGGCGGGTTATTCATACGTGTACGGCTAAATTGGTGCATCCCTGCAGGATAATCTTCTCGAGAAGCCATGTTTTCCGCGGTTATGGACTACTTGGTGAAAGTACTGGCTAACAAGTACTCAAGACAACTTAAACAAATGATCAACCATGTTACACCCAATGATTAACAACTTGACTAGTAATAGGTTTATTCACACAATAACTTGATTCATCTTTAATCCAACTGTGTGAGTTATCCTCGGATTGCTTCTTCGGATAAGGGGCGAGATCCAGGATGGGTTTTTTTGAAGTTATCTTTCAGTTGGTTACAATTCCTCGGTCTTATCTTATTCTGTTAGCCGGAACTTGTAGTTATCTTCTGTAGTTGGTTAGAGCAGCCCGCTGCAGCTTTTATAATACCTATTCCTTCCGTTGATCCCAAGCATCTATGCTTGTGTTAACGGGCACTCTTTGATGAAGTGTGAGTCTTGCTTGCCAGTACTTGGATGTACTGACCCCGTTGGGGCTGTGGTTTACGCAGACTACGACTACGACTACGATGATCACCAGGATGGCTACTTCGTGGAGTTCGACGAGACTGCAGACGAGTAGATAGCTGGACCACGGGCAGGATCCAGGACCTACGTGGATGGGCTTCGTCTTCTTCATTTTCCCCGGCTTCTTAAGCCTTTTGGATTTGTCTGTACTCAGACGCTTTGTTTGCTTCCGCTGATGTAATGAATGCTATGTTGGGACAAGTGTCCTCTGAATGAGTGTATTTGCTATTCTCTGCCTTAGTGAAGGCTATTTGCAATATTATTTCAATCTTTTGTGTCTTAGAGACATTCTGTGGTATCATTCTGTTTAAACGCCGTTGACGTACCATGTGTGATTGGTATGAAGTACGTCGACGGAAGTGCCTTTGATCTCTAGTGGATAGTTTACATCGACGATGGAATAGCAGGGCTTGTGTTGTCACGCATAAGCGCAGGCCTACCAGGAAGCTGGGACGTGGGAGCAGGTATGCCCCATAATCCAAGCACCTGCTATCCAGTTCGGCCCGATGAGTACCCTCTAGAAATCAGGGTGCGACAATATGGCAACAGAGGATTAATCTATGTGCACAATACAAATTCCTCATCCATCACAGATCATGGCATGAGATACATGTCCCATACATCAAGTAAATCATAAGGAAAAATCCAGTGCTACCCAATCAAGCACTAGATCACAGAGAGCGTCACAGGGAGGCACAGTATGAGCTAGCTCGATGTCTATGCTCCAGAGCAAGGGGGAAAGTAAGAATCGGAGAGAGAGAGAGAGAGGTGAGAGGGCAGAGAGAGGAGAGGGGCACTTACAGGTGGTCACCATCGTGGTGACCACATCCAGATGGAGACCGGAGCACGGCGGCGAGTCGCGGTTGCCCAGAAGGCCGTCCCGGCGGCGACGTCTCCGGCAACCAAGCCACAGAAACAGCAGCAGCAGCACATCAACCTCCTGGAGCCTCCAGGAGTCACGTCGAGGAGCCAAGGTCACCGGAGAGGTGGAGGAGCACCCCGGGTACCTAAACCTAGGGTTAGGGTTTGAGGATTTCCACGGGAGCCACACGGGGAGAAACGCAGATCGAGGAGGGAGGCGTTGTAGCGGACAGGGAGGAGCAGAAGTGGCGCCAGGTCACGGTGGCGGAGATGGACGGGGGAGGGCGGAGAAATCGCCGGAGTGGGGAGGCGATGGAGCGTCTCTGCATCGCCTCGTGCAGAGGGAGGGGATAAGGAGATGGGGGGGGGGCTCGGGTGCGTGTGCGCCTGGTCTGGTTCGGCCCGACCAGACCAGTGGGTTAGGTCCAACCCTAACCTCTGGGGCCACCTGTCAGCCTAGGGGCAGATGGGTAAATACCCAAAAATTTTAATAAAAAAATTAGAAAATAATACCTACAATTATACAAATTTCAAATTAATTTGAATTTAAATACTTATCAAATCAGTACAAGTTTTTGGTATATAAACTATTAAACATAATAACACCATAATATTTATAGTCTTAAAATTGATTATTATGGAATAGTAATTTATAATAAAAACTTGTTTAGAATAAGAAAAACAACTAAGATTATATCCTTCCAAATTTCTATAGTTAGTCATTTCAAAACATTCCATAATCTATGTTTTTGAGAAACCAATAAGTACTTAAATAATTAAATTAAATAAAGAAGTAATAGTAGTAATAATAATAACCATTAACTCTAAAAATAATAAATAATTCATAAAATCAGAAAAATACAAGTTATATACCAAAATGTTCCAAATAACTTATGCAATTCATCTATGATGTTTTCAAAGCCATTTGACTAAGCTTTCATGTGTTCAATATTTGCCTAGTCATTTAATTCATTTAAAATCAATAAAATTAATAGTTGTGCAAATCTTTTCATAAGCATTAAATGAAATATCAAATTAAAAAGAAAAGCATTTCCAATTAAAATATGTTAAACATAAAACATTTTCTTCAACTTATAGAACCATTTTAAAGGGTATAATGGAATTATGTAATATTCCATTATAACCGTAAACAACTAACACAAACATGATTTTCCTTATTAATAAAACCCATGTTTTCGTACCTACTAAACCTATCATCATTAGTCACTAACAAGTTGTGTGATGATAGAGTAGTTTTATTAGCTCATCATTTTCCCTAAACTCATTGTCATTAGCTCTACACTTTCGAACATAAAATAAAATCTGTCGGTTGTTTATTCAATAATGATTATCCATGTATTATTGTTTTGTTATTTAATCAAGTAATAAACACTTTTACCTAAACAAGATAACAAGTGTTTGCTAAATAAAAGTGAAACACATGTAAGTCTAAAAGGAGTAATAACCACATCACCACAAGTAATGAAACAATTCACCTAAAACTCATAAGATTAAGTTATCATATCAAACATAGCTTACACTTATAAGCTGGGGTATGTTCCAGGGTATTTCACGATTGCATCTCATTATTATGCATGTATCATGCTGCCAGTGTTTCAGTAGTCCTTACCGGGACTACTTTGCTATCTTTCAGACGTCAGGATGTTCTACGTGACCCTTGATCCCGAAGACATGGAATATTATGGTCATTTAAATCTCAGGCAAGTTCATCACTTGCTCATATCCTTTGCAGTACTTCATAACAAAATATTTTCAAAAAACCTATTGTATTATCACCTACTCTCAAAAGAATGCACGATCCTATTTTTATAATAATATGACTCCTTGAATGACTACCCGAGTGGTAGTGTTCTATATGGTGGGCGGATGGAACCATGGTAAGATGAATAGGTCAAAGGAAGGTTCCATATGCACGAGAACGTATTACCTAGGAACTAATCACAAATGCCGTCAGAACTCGGTGCGCCGTAAATTCGCGTTAACCATGGGTCTTCTATGGGGGGGAGTAAGTCAGCTGTGATACTTCTCTCGTTCGCATGTCAACGGACTGCCAGAGATGTACGTTGTAGGTCTTGCGGGAATACATGCACATGGGTGGGATCCCTTAATTCCCACGGACTCCGCGGGTCTATGATGGTCTGCCAGGGGCGCGTAGATATCCATCGTGAGGGGTGGAATCAGGCGTTCAACCTGCTGGCAGAAATGGGTGGGCATGCTTGTGCGGAGAAGCACGGTTTGGCTTGGACCAACAACCGGGCCCCACACCTGAGTGGGAGTGGACAGGAATGTACACCTGGTTGTGCAACATGGTCTTGGTCGTCCATGGGTAAAGTAACGCACCTCTGCAGAGCGTAAAAGGATGTGGCATGTTACCCCCTGTTTCGGGAAGGAATTGCGAACGCTACAGGAAAGGTAACTCCATGAAGTTCTAGCTCCTGTGATGGTCTGGCGGGCATAGTTTTCAGAATTAAAAACAACCTCTTGAAGAAAGATTTACAAAAAACCTTGCATTACTTTATGACTCTTTCGAGTCTAAAGCTGTAGTTAGTGCATCAACCACCCACTATATATCATGAACTTGCTGAGTAACGCACGTTACTCATTCTATCCCGTTTGACCCCCTGCTTAGAGTTGAAGCCCTATTGAAGTCGTCATCGAGAAGCCATCGCTGTCTAAGGGAGCTAGGAGGGGTGATCTACTACTTAGTCGGTAAAGGCATCATCATCAACAACGCTAGTGGAGGACAAGCTATCAAGGTGTAGGTAGAGTCCATTCTTGGACTTAGTAGTTGAAGCCATAGATTAGGGCTGACATCAGCCGTAGTGGATTAGTTCTGAGCTAGAGTTCTTCTCCGGGTTGGAGCTTCGAATTGCTTCTTCTGATGTTTCATTTGCAGGACATCTTCTTGATTCATCAGGGAGATTCTCAAGATTTTTTAATGAAGTTTGTATCCTATAGTTTTTCCTGGACCCGCTGTGTTTCTGTTGTACCACTCTGAGAGATGTAATATTCACGGATAAGTCCTTCTGTGAGTATTATGTCACCGACTTGCGCACTACACATGCAGTGGTGTGATGGGTCATCACAACCACCCATCGCTAGCACTCCCAAGCCTTGATATGGTTTGATTCAAGAACCAGACCTGACACCCCGATTATCTTACAATGCTACCGTTCTGGCCACTCGGAGAACACGACGATTGGATCGCCAAAGGATGAGGACCATGTGCATGGGCAGTTACTGGATCTTCAAATTACTGCCAGGGATGGGTAAGACCCCACCATGGAGGAGGGCGGCGCTTGACCATAGGAAGACGACAATGGTGGCCACGGCGATAGGTGCACGGTCGGCTCACGTGCATCATCGGCGCGAGTCCCACCACCGCGTCCATGGCGACCATAGGACAGACGGGTGTGCTGGCAGTAGTCCGGGCAACGACACAGCAGGTTCGACGCCGCTTAGAAGGAACTCCATGGGGTCTGGGGTGCCAGACGTGAGGTATCGTGCATCGCTCGCCAATATTATGGGTCTGGACTCTTAGATCTCACGTGTATATATGAAACAGGAGGTCACCTAGAGAAACGTCCGCTTGAAAGAAACCTGATCGAAACCTAATGGAGTTGGAGTTGTTTTATTTTCACATACTAAGGAAACCGAACAGATGACATAAGCAAACCAACAACAGACGGAAACGTTAGGGGTAGAAAAAATTGAAACGTTTTCTTCACTTACCGATGGCAGTGTGGTAATTTGTGTTTAACTTTAGGTGCAATTTCAATGACCTACCAAACCAAACCAAACCAAGGAAGCCTTAACTCCTTTATTATTAGGTATAGATAGCTCAAAATGTTCAGTGAAACATTTGCTACATGTTTTCAACCTTTTCAATACAATTTGTTTACTGTTTTTCCTAATTAAAAGTGGTGCCATAATTCAATGCCTTAATTACACCTTTTAAATTGCAAAATTCATAACTTGGGCAATTCAAATCCAATTCCAACATGTAAAATATGTTTTCCATTCCATTTTTCATGAACTTTGAAAATATAAACTTTGTTTTCTGTTTTGAATAAATTAAATTGCTGAAAACAACTATTTCTTAATTAATGCATTTAAAATTGTCAATTTAATAACTTGCTCATCTAAAATCCAAATTCAACAAATGAAATATGTATTCCATCTAAAATTTTGTGTTCTTTCCAAATATAAATTTTGTTATCTGTTTTGAACATTTAAAATTGGTGAAATCAACAAATGTTTGTTTAAATCATTTAAAATGCCAAAGTTCATAACTTAATAAATAAAATTCCAAACTTGGTAAACAACATATCAAACTGAAGCTATTGTTGTTTTCTTATTGTTTTCATCATCCATGCATCATTCTAATCAACTTTCACATGATGGTTATTTGTAGATCATTTAATTCAACATTAATTCATGGGCTTTTCCATATGCAATCCAAATTGCATATGGGCCCATTTAAATATGTTTACCATGTCAACTAGTTTATCTTTGATGCACCATTTAACTTGTCATGCATATAAAATAGGATCATGCTGGATCTTTTGCCGTAGTAGTAACTGTTGCATCCGGTGTTTGTTCTAGTTCGTTGCTTCTTCGCGGATAGGACGTTGAGATGATGTGAGCAACGACAAGTTCTGCCGATGTACCTCTACTTACTGGATTCCAGGCAAGTATACTCACTTGCTACCTATGGCTGCCTTTCATCACTTGTTACCGATTCTTTCCGTTGTTCTTATGATAGCCTTATGATTCGATGCTTGTGTCTCGATCCTATCATATGTTTACCTCGCAGCCATGATATAGCATTCCTTCCACTTCCTATTAATTGTTGTTTGTTTACCGTGTTGGCCCTCGTGTCGTAGTTGCATGCTTAGTGTTGTTTGCGCTCAAGTCTTGTTGTTCGTCTTATCACATGTTTAGTTTGATAGTTGGATTTTCAATTCAATCAACAACATGTTAATGTTTGGGGTAATAATAATTTGATGATAAGGCACCGGTAGGAGGCCCGACGTGGTTTTGAGGCCTGCTAGTGTCGAACTTAATTAGGAAAAGGGTCTTGTCCTCCGATCCATGATGAGCGCACTAACCGCATGTGGGAAGCGAGTATGGGCGTCCCCCGCAATTCTGATTCAATTCGCATCTCGTCCAAATCGCCACACTTAGTTCGGGCTTTCCATTTGATGCATGCATATGCAGGTGCGAGCCCTTGGCGCCAGGGTGGAACTTTTGTAGTCGGCATTTAGGGCGGCGTGGTCTTCCAGTGCTATGAGGGTCCCCCTTTTCTTCGTGGGGGCTCGATTAGCCGCGCACGCACAACACGTGGTTCTTTGGGCTTGATGCGAAGAAGAGTTGGGTTGTGTTGAGTGCCTCGCTTGGTGGAAGGGCCTTTCCATCTGGCGGGTCATTCTTACGTGTACGACCAAATTGGTGCATCCCTGCAGGGTTAATCTTCTTGAGAAGCCGTGTTGTCCGCGGTTATGGATGACTTGGTGAAAGTGCTGGCTAACAAGTACTCAGACAACTTACACCTAATGATAATAACTTCACTAGTAATATAGTATGACCTTCACCATAAAAAGGAATGTCACCTTAATCAACCGTGTGAGTTTACTTGGGTTGCTTCCTTAGTAGGGGGTAACACTGGATGGGTAATGTTTGGTGAGTAGTTATAGTTGGTTTTGTCACGCTATCTTATCCCTTTCTTTTAGCCGGATGTTGTAGCGCGTTTCTGTAGTTAGTTAGTGCATCCCGCTGCCGCTTCTTTGCAATAATCCCTTCCTTTCCGTTGTACCCAAAGTATTTGTACCTTGTGATGATTGGTGTGACGCCCCGAGATCGGGCACTATGCAGATTTCAGCATTTCCGCCAAAATCCACATAATAACCGATTCCAGGTTGCCACTTGTGATAACATTACAACAGTTCACGAATAATCCACAACAACAACAGATGAGGTATATACAAGACGACTCAAACGAGTCAAGGATACAAATGATACAATACAAAGATCCAAATAACAGCGGAAGAAACAACATAGTGTCCGACTACGGACAAGATACAAATTGGACTAAGAGTCCTGAAGATATTCGAGGGCGTCCAATCCCTGCCCAGGCCAAGCCGGAGGGATTCACAAGCTAACGTCGTCAGACTTCAAACCTGTTGACTGCAACGTGGAATATGCAGCCACGAACGGAGTCGTGGGTCAGTACGGTTAAGTACTGGCAAGTGGATAAACCATACTCACAAGATACCAGCGTAACCATTCATCACAAGATACAAATACTTTGGGTACAACGGAAAGGAAGGGATTATTGCAACGAAGAGGCAGCGGGCAGCACTAACAACTAAAGAGACGCGCTACAACTTCCGGCTAAAAGAAAGGGATAAGATAGCGTATCCGAGCCAACTGTAACTACTCACCAAACAATACCCATCCAATGTTACCCCCTACTAAGGAAGCAACCCAAGGAAACTCACACTGTTGATTAGGGTGACATCATTCTTATGGTGGAGGTAATCTATATTACTAGTCAAGTTGATATCGTTAGGTGTAAGTTGTCTGAGTACTTGTTAGCCAGCACTTTCACCAAGTCATCCATAACCGCGGACAACACGGCTTCTCGAGAAGATTTAACCCTGCAGGGATGCACCAATTTGGCCGTACACGTAAGAATAACCCGCCAGGCGGGGAGCAAACCCACCAAGCAGGCCACTCAACACAACCCAACTCTTCTTCGCATCAAGCCCAAAGAACCACGTGATGTGCGTGCGCGGCTAATCGAGCCCTCACAAAGAAAAGGGGGACCCTCATAGCACTGGAAGACCACGCTGCCCTAAATGCCGACTACAAAAGTTCCACCCTGGCGCCAAGGGTTCGCACCTGCATATGCATGCATCAAATGGAAAGCCCGAACTACGTGTGGCGATTTGGACGAGATGCGAATTGAATCAAGTTGAGGGGGGCGCCCAAACTCGCTTCCCACATGCGGTTAGTGCGCTCATCATGGATCAGTAGACAAGACCCTTTTCCTAATTAAGTTCGACACTAGCAGGCCTCAAAACCACACCGGGCCTCCTGCCGGTGCTTTATCATCAAATTATTATTACCCCAAGCATTAACATGTTTTTGATTAAGTTGAAACCCAATTATCAACTAAACAGGTGATAGAACAAAGGACAACAAGACTCGAGCGCAAACAACACTAAGCATGCAACTACGACACGAGGGCCAACAAGGTAAACAAACAACAGGTAATAGGAAGTGGAAGGAAGGCTATATCATGGCTGCAAGGTAAACATATGATAGGATCGAGACACAAGCATCGAATCATAAGGCTAGCATAAGAACAACGGAAAGAATCGGTAACAAGTGATGAAAGGCAGCCATAGGCAGCAAGTGAGTATACTTGCCTGGAATCCAGCAAGTAGAGGTAGCAGAACTTGTCGTTGCTCACATCATCTCAATGTCCTATCCACGAAGAAGCAACGAACTAGAACAAATACCGGATACAACAATTACTTCCACGACAAAAGATCCAGCATGATCCTATTTTATATGTATGGCATGGCAAGATGCAACAGGGGAAACAACTTAAGCAATTTAATCGGAACCGGAGTCTGGAGAAATAGGAATTGGTTCAAGTTGTTTATCCACACAGCAACTTAAATGTTGGTTAGCATGGCCAATAAGAAAAGAGGTGAGCTAGGCAATTTAAATGGAATGGGGCAACAATTGAATTAAAATGCCCCATACATTCCATATGTTGCCATTTAGGTGATCATGCATAACAAATGGTAAAATGCACAAGGCAAGATGCAAACAGGAATATGAATGGTATGAACATGTTAATGACATGAATCTGATTGGAAAACATACTGTATTGGTTGAGAAACAATTTTAAATGATTTAGTTAAGCATATTACCAATTTAAATGCATTAAATAAGAGGTGAAGAAAATATCCAATTTAAATGTTGCAAACCAGAAAACAAAGTTGATATTCAAGTGTAGCATTTCATTTTGGATGGATTCCATGTTTTGGGTTTTCCATTTGGAGCATGTGAAAGTTATTAATTAGGACTTTTAATTAATTAATTAAGGTATTTTTAAATGACATTAATTTTAATTGTCCAAATTGCAAAACAACGTTGATATTCATAAAGGTGGTTTCATTTTGAGTGGAAAACATGTTTTATTTTTTGAAATTGGATTTTAATTGAGCAAGTTATGAATTTCACCATTTAAATGATTTAATTAAAGCATTAAGTAATTGCATTAGTTTTATTTATCCAAAACAGATAACAAATGCTATATTTGGAAAGAGCATGAAATTTTGGATGGAAAACATATTTTACTTTTCAAATTTCGAGTTAAAATGAATTAGTTATGATTTATGCAATTAAATCAATTTAAATTGAGTCGGAAGCCCAACATCTAATTTAGGAGGTTCGAGTTATTTATCTACCCATCAGTATTAAGCGTTGAGTTAACATAGTTAGATGACATAAAGATGAGCTATGCAAGTTTAAATGGAACCGGAACAATATTTAATTGTCCCAACTCATTCCATATTTAATTATTAGATGATTGCTAATTACCCACAACCCACACAATGCAATGCGACATGATGAATGATTTAATATGAACCAAATAGATGACATTTAGAAAATAGGCATATAGGTTATAGGGTTGGGGTTTAGGTTCGCATGTTGGAAAGAGGATCGAGGTTCAACGTCGATGTCTTCGGGGAGTGGAGGAAGTAGTCGAAGCCGAACCGCAACATCACCGTCTTCGGGGTCGATGACGAACTTGACGGTTCCATGCCACGAGGTTCACGATGCGCACGAAGGCGTTCAACGCAAAGCGGACACGTATGAGTTGACGAATACATGATGGAGGTCTTGTTGATGGGTGTCGTTCTCGGGTCGAGGATCTTGTCTATTGTTCACGGTCCAGGTACTTGTCGATGGAGATCTTGTCGACGAGGTACGGGGACGTAGACGTTGTAGTGGAAGGAGTCGTACACGTCCGTAGTCGAAGTAGTCGTGGACGCGGAAGTAGTCATTTGGGGTCGGAGGAGATCTTGGAGGTTCCGTTGTGGTTTCAACCCGAAAATCTGCCAGCTGGTCTATCATCTTTGCGTTTTGATCCAATAGGCTGGTGCAAAAGACCCAGATCCTCTGATTTTCTGCCATTATCTCCAACCTTAGTTGCGCGAGTTCATTTGCACAGTTACAGGTCCCTCCGGACAGCAGCATGCGCGCACCGGGTTTCTCCATGCCCGCGCCAGGTCCAGCACCGCCAGACAGCAGGCGGCGTGGCGATGAGAAGACGGCGTTGAGTCCTGTTGGGGCTCCTCCGCCCAGAACGCCACGGCGGGAGATGAGCACGGCGGGCAGGTTCCTTCCGATGGCAGCGATGCGCGCGCCGAGGCCGTACCCAACGCTACCAGCGTTCCTTCCTCCCCCGGAGAGCAGCACGAGGGCGGCGTGGTTCTCCTTGACGGCTGCGGCAGATGCAGCGGCCACGCCTGAGAGCATGCGTCGAAGAAAGGACGGGGACGAAAGGAACGCGGCCAGATCTGGCGGAGCGACGCCGTCGCGGACGAACAGCACGGCCGCGGCCTCCGGCAGGCCCCTCCAATCCTGGCGGCGGAGGGCTTGCAGCAGCGACGGAGTTGCCATCTCCCTCGGCTGGCGCTGCTGTTTCTGGAGAGAGAAGGGGCTGGAGGACGGGAGCGCGTTGGGAGGAGGGAGACGAGGCGGGCAGGGAGGCGGCGGAGCTCGAGAGGGGCGCGGCCAGGTAGTCGCCGGCGGGTGCGGGTGGAGGCGGAGGGGAACCGGGGGGACAGCGAGCAGGGCTCGGGAGGAGGAGGACGAGGGGATCGAAGGGATCCCCTCCTGGCGGCGGTGTGCGTGCGTGGTTCGGGTGTGTGCGTGCGTGTGTTGAGTGTGTGGGTACGGGGTGGGCTTAGGGTTAGGTGTGTTAACAGGCCGGTTGGCCTGTGGGCTGGCTGGCCCTCAAATCCTTTTTTTTTAACAAAACTGTTAAGTAGAAAGAAAGGAAAATGAAACGTTTTGAGGCACAACACCTCTTTAAAAACAAATGTTAGAAAACAATATTTGTTGTCAATTTAATTATTTGCAAAAGAAATGTTTTGAGTGCACGATGATGCATGAGGATGCATGATGCTATGATGCGAAAAATAAAAACAGACAATTTTTATTTTGGGGGAAAACCCCCGGATGTTACAGTCGACACCACTAACAAGGGATTGCGCCCTCGCAATCCGCTCACCACCACGGGAGAGGGAAGAAGTTGTACTATCGAGTCTTCGATCACCTTGTTGATCTTCTCAAAACCACTAACAAGAGATTCTTGCTCGGAGTGACGACGATGTCCTTCCACCAGGAATCTTCCGATGATCGAACCTATTAGGTTAAAGGCTAAGAGAACGTCCACCCACGTAGGATCCTAAAACTTTGAAAGGTAGACAAGGGGGGAGACTCCAAAACAAATAAGATGGGAGGGAAATAGATAGAGATAAGGAGAAAACAAGAATCCTATTGAGATGTTTCCAAAATAGTTTAGCAGAAATAGTTTTGAACCTCTAAGAACACGATCGTTAGCGAGGTTATCCTACAGGCTTTGCGGACCCGTTGCTTCGATAACCATTCGTATCGAAACAATATCGGGAAACGGAAACCATGCTCTGATACCATTTGTGACGCCCCGAGATCGGGCACTATGCAGATTTCAGCATTTCCGCCAAAATCCACATAATACGATTCCAGGTTGCCACTTGTGATAACATTACAACAGTTCACGAATAATCCACAACAACAATAGAGGAGGTATATACAAGACGACTAAAACGAGTCAAGGATACAACTGATACAATACAAAGATCCAAATAACAGCGGAAGAAACAACATAGTGTCCAACTACGGACAAGATACAAATTGGACTGAGAGTCCTGAAGATAACCGAGGGCGTCCAATCCCTGCCCAGGCCAAGCCGGAGGGATTCACAAGCTAACATCGTCAGATTTAAAACCTGTTGACTGCAATGTGGAATATGCAGCCACGAACGGAGTCGTGGGTCAGTACGGTTAAGTACTGGCAAGTGGATAAACCATACTCACAAGATACCAGCGTAACCATTCATCACAAGATACAAATACTTTGGGTACAACGGAAAGGAAGGGATTATTGCAACGAAGCGGCAGCGGGCAGCACTAACAACTAAAGAGACGCGCTACAACTTCCGGCTAAAAGAAAGGGATAAGATAGCGTATCCGAGCCAACTGTAACTAATCACCAAACAATACCCATCCAATGTAACCCCCTACTAAGGAAGCAACCCAAGGAAACTCACACTGTTGATTAGGGTGACATCATTCTTATGGTGGAGGTAATCTATATTACTAGTCAAGTTGTTATCGTTAGGTGTAAGTTGTCTGAGTACTTGTTATCCATCACTTTCACCAAGTCATCCATAACCGCGGACAACACGGCTTCTCGAGAAGATTTAACCCTGCAGGGATGCACCAATTTGGCCGTACACGTAAGAATAACCCGCCAGGCGGGGAGCAAACCCACCAAGCAGGCCACTCAACACAACCCAACTCTTCTTCGCATCAAGCCCAAAGAACCACGTGTTGTGCGTGCGCGGCTAATCGAGCCCCCACGAAGAAAAGGGGGACCCTCATAGCACTGGAAGACCACGCCGCCCTAAATGCCGACTACAAAAGTTCCACCCTGGCGCCAAGGGTTCGCACCTGCATATGCATGCATCAAATGGAAAGCCCGAACTACGTGTGGCGATTTGGAAGAGATGCGAATTGAATCAAGTTGAGGGGGGCGCCCATACTCGCTTCCCACATGCGGTTAGTGCGCTCATCATGGATCAGTAGACAAGACCCTTTTCGTAATTAAGTTCGACACTAGCAGGACTCAAAACCACGCCGGGCCTCCTGCCGGTGCCTTATCATCAAACTATTATTACCCCAAGCATTAACATGTTGTTGATTAAGTTGAAACCCAACTATCAACTAAACAGGTGATAGAACAAAGGACAACAAGACTCGAGCGCAAACAACACTAAGCATGCAACTACGACACGAGGGCCAACAAGGTAAACAAACAACAGGTAATAGGAAGTGGAAGGAAGGCTATATCATGGCTGCAAGGTAAACATATGATAGGATCGAGACACAAGCATCGAATCATAAGGCTACCATAAGAACAACGGAAAGAATCGGTAACAAGTGATGAAAGGCATCCATAGGCATCAAGTGAGTATACTTGCGTGGAATCCAGCAAGTAGAGGTAGCAGAACTTGTCGTTGCTCACATCATCTCAACGTCCTATCCGCGAAGAAGCAACGAACTAGAACAAATACCGGATACAACAATTACTTCCACGGGAAAAGATCCAGCATGATCCTATTTTATATGTATGGCATGGCAAGATGTAACAGGGGAAACAACTTAAGCAATTTAATCGGAACCGGAGTCCGGACAACTAGGAATTGGTTCAAGTTGTTTATCCACACAGCAACTTAAATGTTGTTTAGCATGGCCAATAAGAAAAGAGGTGAGCTAGGCAATTTAAATGGAATGGGGCAACAATTGAATTAAAATGCCCCATACATTCCATATGTTGCCATTTAGGTGATCATGCATAACAAATGCTAAAATGCACAGGGCAAGATGCAAACAGGAATATGAATGGCATGAACATGTTAATGACATGAATCTGATTGGAAAACATACTGTATTGGTTGAGAAACAATTTTAAATGATTTAGTTAAGCATATTACCAATTTAAATGCATTAAATAAGAGGTGAAGCAAATATCCAATTTAAATGTTGCAAACCAGAAAACAAAGTTGATATTCAAGTGTAGCATTTCATTTTGGATGGATTTCATGTTTTGGGTTTTCCATTTGGAGTAAGCATGTGAAAGTTATTAATTAGGACTTTTAATTAATTAATTAAGGCATTTTTAAATGACATTAATTTTAATTGTCCAAATTGCAAAACAAAGTTGATATTCAGAAAGGTGGTTTCATTTTGAGTGGAAAACATGTTTTATTTGTTGAAATTGGATTTTAATTGAGCAAGTTATGAATTTCACCATTTAAATTATTTAATTAAAGCATTAAGTAATTGCATTAGTTTTATTTATCCAAAACAGAGAACAAATGTTATATTTGGAAAGGGCATGAAATTTTGGATGGAAAACATATTTTACTTTTCAAATTTCGAGTTAAAATGAATTAGTTATGATTTATGCAATTAAATCAATTTAAATTGAGCCGGAAGCCCAACATCTAATTTAGGAGGTTCGAGTTATTTATCTACCCATCAGTATTAAGCGTTGAGTTAACATAGTTAGATGACATAAAGATGAGCTATGCAAGTTTAAATGGAACCGGAACAATATTTAATTGTCCCAACTCATTCCATATTTAATTATTAGATGATTGCTAATTACCCACAACCCACACAATGCAATGCGACATGATGAATGATTTAATATGAACCAAATAGATGAAATTTAGAAAATAGGCATATAGGTTATAGGGTTGGGGTTTAGGTTCGCACGTTGGAAAGAGGATCCAGGTTCAACGTCGATGTCTTCGTGGAGTGGAGGAAGTAGTCGAAGCCGAACCGCAACATCACCGTCTTCGGGGTCGATGACGAACTTGACGGTTCCATTCCACGAGGTTCACGACGCGCACGAAGGCGTTCAACGCAAAGCGGCACGTATGAGTTCACGAATACATGACGGAGGTCTTGTTGATGGGTGTCGTTCTCGGGTCGAGGATCTTGACTATTGTTCACGGTCCAGGTACTTGTCGATGGAGATCTTGTCGACGAGGTACGGGGACGTAGACGTTGTAGTGGAAGGAGTCGTACACGTCCGTAGTCGAAGTAGTCGTGGACGCGGAAGTAGTCATTTGGGGTCGGAGGAGATCTTGGAGGTTCCGTTGTGGTTTCAACCCGAAAATCTGCCAGCTGGTCTATCATCTTTGCGTTTTGATCCAATAGGCTGGTGCAAAAGACCCAGATCCTCTGATTTTCTGCCATTATCTCCAACCTTAGTTGCGCGAGTTCATTTGCACAGTTACAGGTCCCTCCGGACAGCAGCATGCGCGCACCGGGTTTCTCCATGCCCGCGCTAGGTCCAGCACCGCCAGACAGCAGGCGGCGTGGCGATGAGAAGACGGCGTTGAGTCCTGTTGGGGCTCCTACGCCCAGAACGCCACGGCGGGAGATGAGCACGGCGGGCAGGTTCCTTCCGATGGCAGCGATGCCCGCGCCGAGGCCGTACCCAACGCTACCAGCGTTCCTTCCTCCCCCGGAGAGCAGCACGAGGGCGGCGTGGTTCTCCTTGACGGTTGCGGCAGATGCAGCGGCCACGCCTGAGAGCATGCGTCGAAGAAAGGACGGGGACGAAAGGAATGCGGCCAGATCTGGCGGAGCGACGCCGCCGCGGACGAACAGCACGGCCGCGGCCTCCGGCAGGCCCCTCCAATCCTGGCGGCGGAGGGCTTGCAGCAGCGACGGAGTTGCCATCTCCCTCGGCTGGCGCTGTTGTTTCTGGAGAGAGAAGGGGCTGGAGGACGAGAGCGGGTTGGGAGGAGGGAGACGAGGGGGCAGGGAGGCGGCGGAGCTCGAGAGGGGCGCGGCCAGGTAGTCGCCGGCGGGTGCGGGTGGAGGCGGAGGGGAACCGGGGGGACAGCGAGCAGGGCTCGGGAGGAGGAGGACGAGGGGATCGAAGGGATCCCCTCCTGGCGGCGGTGTGCGTGCGTGGTTCGGGTGTGTGCGTGCATGTGTTGAGTGTGTGGGTACGGGGTGGGCTTAGGGTTAGGTGTGTTAACAGGCCGGTTGGCCTGTGGGCTGGCCGGCCCTCAAATCCTTTTTTTTTAACAAAACTGTTAAGTAGAAAGAAAGGAAAAAGAAACGTTTTGAGGCACAACACCTCTTTAAAAACAAATATTAGAAAACAATATTTGTTGGCAATTTAATTATTTGCAAAAGAAATGTTTTGAGTGCACGATGATGCATGAGGATGCATGATGCTATGATGCGAAAAATAAAAACAGACAATTTTTATTTTGGGGGAAAACCCCCGGATGTTACAATTGGTTACGCTGGTATCTTGTGAGTAGGGTTTATCCACTTGCCAGTACTTAACCGTCCTGACCCACGAATCCTTTTCGTGGCTGCATATTCCACATTGCAGTCAACAGGTTTGAAGTCTGACGACGTTAGCTTGGGAATCCCTCCGGCTTGGCCTGGGCAGGGATTGGACGCCATCGGTTATCTTCAGGACTCTTAGTCCAATTTGTATCTTGTACGTAGTCGGACACTATGTTGTTTCTTCCGCTGTTATTTGGATCTTTGTATTGTATCAGTTGTATCCTTGACTCGTTTGAGTCGTATTGTATATACCTCCTCTGTTGTTGTTGTGGATTATTCGTGAACTGTTGTAATGTTATCACAAGTGGCAACCTGGAATCGGTTATTATGTGGATTTTGGCGGAAATGCTGAAATCTGCATAGTGCCCGATCCCGGGGCGTCACAAATGGTATCAGAGCATGGTTTCCGATTCCCAATGTTGTTTCGATACGAATGGTTATCGAAGCAACGGGTCCGCAAAGCCTGTAGGATAACCTCGCTAACGATCGTGTTTCTAGAGTGTCAAAAACTATTTCCTGCTAAACTATTTTGGAAACATCTCAATAGGATTCTTGTTTTCTCTTTATCTCTATTCTATTTCTCCCCCTACCTTATTTGTTTTGGAGTCTCTTCCCTTATCTATCTTTCAAAGTGTTAGGATCCTACGTGGGTTGGACGTTCTCTTAGCCTTTAAACATCGTCGGAAGGCTCTCAATGGAAGAACATCGTCGACACTCCGAGCAAGAATCTCTTGTTAGTGGTGTCGAGAATCCCTTGTTAGTGGTGTCGAGGAGATCAATTGGAAGCATGAAGAATCGATAGTCGAACTCCTTCTCCCTCCCGGGATAGGGGGTGGATTGCGAGGGTGCAATCCCTTGTTAGTGGTGTCGTCTGTAACACCGGGGTTTTTTCCTCCAGATAAAATTGTTTGCTGTTTTTTTTCTTTTTCATGTCATGGAATAATGCATCATCGTTCATTTAAAACTTGCAGCCAAATTAAAATACATCAAGCCCTATCTTATAAAACTTTCTAGAATTTGTTTGGTGCATAAAACTATTTTTTAATAGTGCCTAACTAATTTCTGGAAAAAAAATTTGTTTTAAAAGGGAGAGAGAGCAGCCCAGCTGCTCAACCCTCTCCCTTGCAGCAGCCCACCAAGCCCAGGCCCACCTACTACCCCCTTTGCACCCAGCCCACCAGGAGGCCACCCTCCTTGTCGTCTTCCTCACGAGGTCGTACAGAACGTGACCATGGCCTCCTCCTGGTCCCCCTCTCCCCCTCTTTATCTACCCCCCCCTCCTCCAAGCCCCAAACCCTAACCTCCTCCCTTCATTCCCTCTCCACCGCCGCCACCTCCCTTCTTCCTCCTCCCCTAATTTCTTTCTCTGAAACTTTCTGAACGGAGAAGAGGGCACCAGAGCACCTCACCGTGGCGCCACTGCTATGGGCCCTCCCGCGCCCGTGCAAGGACGCCAGAAGATGCGCCTCGTCATCCTATTCGTTCGCACCGGAGCAATCGATCTGGTTCGCTCCCGTTTGCCGCCGACATCCTCTTCCTCATCTCCGGCCAGCCCCTTTCTCCGGCGAAATTCGTCGCCGTTCGTCCATGCCGGCGACCACGACTTCTACGAGCCCCTCCCGGTGAGCATGCCGTCCGATTCCCACCGTTTCCCCCTCCCTTCCGCCTGCTCTGGACGTCCGCCATCGAGCGGCGTGTTGCCGAATCTGTCCCGTCGCAAGCAGTAGATGCGTGCCATCTTCAGTTTCGTCCGCGCAGCATCTCCCCATATTGGGCCGGCCTACACATCCATCACAACCGAGCGCAGTAGCCCAGTGGCTAGCGCATCTCTACGCGCGCACCTCGCGGTCGCGGGTTCGAATCCCCGTCCGGCCGAAAAGCCACCCCTTTTTGTCCATTTTTGTTTTATCCCCGATATCCAAAAAAACAGAACTGAGCCTTTATTTGTAAAATCAATAAAAAATTGAAAAATGCTCCAATTTTAATGATTCAAATTTCTATGGATTCAGAATCTTGTTCTATTTCTGTTAGTCACAAAGTTGAAACTTGTTTCTGTAATAAATTTTGCACTAAATAATTAAATACAGAAATGGCTATTAAAATTTGAAACTTTGGAAAATCATAACTTGAGGTCTGTTCACCCAAATTGAGCAAATTTGGGCTCTAAAAATTTGTCTTAACAAACTCTACACAGTGTTATTTTATTTGGTCACAATTGAATTAAATTTGAACATGTTTCCTTCTGTTTACTAAAAGGGTCAGAATAAAAATGCTTATGAAAAAATGCATATTAAATTCAATAATGATCCAAAAATTATGTTTAATAGCTCAAAATGTTCAGTGAAACATTTGCTACATGTTTTAAACCTTTTCAATACAATTTGTTTACTGTTTTTCCTAATTAAAAGTGGTGCAATAATTCAATGCCTTAATTACACCTTTTAAATTGCAAAATTCATAACTTGGGCAATTCAAATCCAATTCCAACATGTAAAATATGTTTTCCATCCCATTTTTCATGAACTTTGCAAATATAAACTTTGTTTTCTGTTTTGAATAAATTAAATTGCTGAAAACAACTATTTCTTAATTAATGCATTTAAAATTGTCAATTTAATAACTTGCTCATCTAAACTCCAAATTCAACAAATGAAATATGTATTCCATCTAAAATTTTGTGTCATTCCAAATAGAAATTTTGTTATCTGTTTTGAACATTTAAAATTGGTGAAAACAACAAATGTTTGTTTAAATCATTTAAAATGCCAAAGTTCATAACCTAATAAATAAAATGCCAAACTTGGTAAACAACATATCAAACTGAAGCTATTGTTGTTTTCTTATTGTTTTCATCATCCATGCATCATTCTAATCAACTTTCACATGATGGTTATTTGTAGATCATTTAATTCAACATTAATTCATGGGCTTTTCCATATGCAATCCAAATTGCATATGGGCCCATTTAAATATGTTTACCATGTCAACTAGTTTATCTTTGATGCACCCTTTAACTTGTCATGCATATAAAATAGGATCATGCTGGATCTTTTGCCGTAGTAGTAACTGTTGCATCCGGTGTTTGTTCTAGTTCGTTGCTTCTTCGCGGATAGGACGTTGAGATGATGTGAGCAACGACAAGTTCTGCGGATGTACCTCTACTTGCTGGAT
>CM054058.1:460255142-460285142 GCA_028641055.1 Alopecurus myosuroides
AGACGAAGCCCATCCACGTAGTCGTCGGATCCTTCCCGGGTCCGCTATCTACTCGTCTGCAGTCTCGTCGAACTCCACGAAGTAGCCATCCTGGGGATCCTCGTAATCGTAGTCTGCGTAAACCACAGCCCCAACGGGGTCAGTACATCCAAGTACTGGCAAGCAAGACTCACACTTCACCAAAGAGTTACCCGTCAACACAAGCACGGATGCTTAGGTTCAACGGAAGAGTAGGTAATGTAAAAGCTGCAGCGGGCTGCTCTAACCAACTACTGAGATATACAACAAGTTCCGGCTAACAGAAAGAAGATAAGATCGCGTATTGTAACCAACTGAAAGATAACTTCAAACAAACCCGTCCAATGTCACCCCCTACTAAGGAAGCAACCCAAGGATAACTCACACAGTTGGATTAATGATGATTCAGGTTATTGTGTCAATAAGCCTATTACTAGTCAAATTAGTATTAGTTAGGTGTAAGTTGTTCTGAGTACTTGTTAACCAGTACTTTCACCAAGTCGTCACATAACCGCGGACAACACGGCTTCTCGAGAAGATTCATCCCTGCAGGGTGTGCTCCAGTACCCGTACACACTCGAGCCACCAACTAAAACTCAGGTTGGCTCAACACGACTCGAACCATCTCTACAGCCTGTCCTAGGAGCCACGGAGCTATAAGGTCCCGGCCAGTCCGCCTAACCTAAGCGCAAGGGTGAAAACCACACCCCCCGGCACCACAGGCCTCGCCCTATATGCATCATCATCATCATAATAATCATCACCAACAGTAACCATGGGAGCGACCCATTCATGCTTATGCGCAAATGGAACACCCGAACTAAGTGTGGCTCTTCGGACAAACTGCGGATCAGGTCAAAGTCGAGGGGGGTTCCATACTACCACCCGGATGCGGTGAGCACGCTCATCATGGATCAGTAGACAAGACTCTTTTCCTAGTTTCGACACCAGCCGGCTCCAAAACCCTTACCTGGGCCTCCTGCCGGTGCCTTATCATCAAATTATTATTGCCCATAGCATTAACAGGTTGATTGTTTAACCATCGAGCCCATTGAACATAAATAAGATAGAGTAAAAGAAGTAACCGACAACAGACTCAAGCACAGGCAACCCTAAGCATGCTAGGTGAGACTAAGGCAACAAACAAGGGTTATAGGTATGGAGATGAGGCAATATCAGGGTTCAGGATATCATGTGATAGGTTCGGGGAAACAAGCATCGATTCATGGGGCTGGGAGAAATAGACAAATGGATAGTATCGGTAACAAGTGTGGAAAGGAATGCAATGGTTCATGTGAGTGATAACTTGCCTGCAAGCTCAGCAGCCTGGTACTGAGCTGGGTCCTGGGTAGTGGTGTCGTAAAGCTCGTCGTTTTCAACGTCGTCGTCTAATCGAGAAGAAGCGAAAACAAACAACAAAGGAAGACGGGCAATCAATAACATGGCATAGTGCACAAACATGGGATGATGCATGTCAATTTAATTGGTGCATCAGAATAAACTAGTTGACATGATAACACAATTTAAATGGACCCATATGCAAGGTGAATTGCATATGGATGCACATGGTTAAGGTTGAAGCAATGATCTACAATTGATTATCAGGTGTAAGTTGATTAGCATGATGCATGCATGATGAAAGCAATAATATAACAATATTAGATGCAAGAGGAATGAAATTACCAAGTGTGGAAATTTATTTAACAAGTTAAGAATTTTAGCAAATTTAAATGATTTAAACAAGGTTTAAATTATTTAAGCAATTTTAATTGTTCAAAACATGAAACAAAATTTATATTTGAATTGGTGGTTCAAAATGGTATGGAAAACATATTTTATTTGCATTATTTGGATTAAGTATGAATTAGTTATGGATTTTAGCAAATTGCAATTGAATTATTTGAATTTGAAATTTGGAGGCATTTGAATTAGCCAAAACAGAAAACAAATGGTTTAATTGGGTAGACAATTTAATTTGGACCAACAAACATATTTAACTTTTATTATTTGGAGTTATAATTTAAAAGTTATTAGCTTTTTAAACTAGGGACTAAACTGTGAATAAAAAGGATCTAGTTTGAAAAGAAAACTGGGCAGAGCGTTTTTCACTGCGCAGTGGCCTACCCTGGGCCACTGCCAGCGGGCCCAGCCCAGCGTGGCAGCTCACGTGGCAGCACGCGTGGCCACCACGGTCACAGCCAGGTGGGCCACGGGCTAGGAAAAATACCCCAAAAAGATGCGGCACCTGGGGATCGAACCCAGGCCGCTGCGCTCGCGCGAGCGGAGCCGTGCCACTGCGCTGCTGACTGAACCTTGTCAGGTAAGCACACGCAGCCAAGGTAAAGTTCATATCGCTAACTGAATTCCTCTCGGTGCAGGTGCTAACTGAAACTCTCGACAGCGCTCGCTGGCCGGCGGCGATTTGCAGTAGGGCATCGCGGCCGTGGCTCGCTGCGGTGCTGAGCGATCGGGTGCGGGTGCTAGCTGCGATGCGCAGTACAGGAGAGGGAAGGGAAAATGGGGGAAACGGCTGCTCACCGGCGGGGTAGGGGACGCAGAGGGTCGGGGCAGATGTTTCCGGCGATGTCGGCGTGAATGGCGGCGGCGACCTGGCCCCCTTCGGGCTCAACGGAGAGGTTGGGGTTGAACAAGGAGCAGCGGCGGATCCGTTCCCACGGTTAAACGGAGGGCTAGGAAAGCATCCTGGCGGTGATCCTCGCCGGTTAAGAGAGGGTACAGTGGCGGTGAGCTTCAGAGAGGTGAGGGAGGTGGCAGAGATAGAGAACGGCGGCGAGGAGGGAGGTAGCTAGGGGCAGGAGGTCTAGGGTTCGAGAGGGGGAACCCTAGGGGGTTTTGTAGGGGCGCTTGGGCGACGGGGGGCCGTCCACGGATGCTGCCGTCGATGGAGGCATCGATTTCCTGCCGTACTGCAAGACAATGACGCTCGAACCGGTACCGGGCCAGGGGATAGATAGGTTGGGCTGGGCTTCCCCCCCCCCCCCCACCTGTGAGCGTTTCCTCTTTTCTATTTTTCCTTTTTCCTTTGTTAGTTTTTTTTTTGCTGACTAGAATTAGGAAGAAAAATGGAGGGTTTTAAGTTAGTAAAAAATTTAGGAAAACTTTGGGGAAGTTATTTAGGTCATCAACAAACAAAAGCCAAGTTAGTTTTACAGAAGTTTCAAATTTTACATACTGTTGGTGATTTAATTCAAAGGGGATGGATTTTATTTATTAAATGAATATTGTTGAAAACAACCTTTTTATAGGGTGAACCCTATTATTTAAGTAGAACAAGGTAGTTGATTTGTTTTGAAATTTTCATAAATTCCAATTGGGTGCTGATTTGAAGATTTGATTTGAATTTTGAATGTGAATTGGAATTAATTGATTGATTAAACCATCATTTTAATAGTTGAGCATTATGGATTAAAATGAAAGAAAATTGGTTGTTGTTATTTGAAATCTTTATTTAAAAGGTTGTAACAGAGCAAGTATGAAATAAACATTTTAATAAAGTTTGAATTTGAATTGTGAAAACAGAGGAAAACAGATGCAAACAAATAGAAACAAATGCAACAATATGATGACATGATGCAATACTTTAAATAAACAAGAAACAAAACATTCTAAGGGGAGTTTTCATACTTGGGATGTTACAAAACGCCCCCCCTTGAAGGAATCGCACCCCGAGATTCCTACTGAGAAATGAAAAGGTCTGGATACTTCTTGCGAAGATCCTCTTCGGTCTCCCACGTTGCCTCTTTATCGGAATGATGCGACCATTGCACTTTCAAGAACTTGGTGCTCTTGTTGCGAGTCTTACGAACGGTTTCATCGAGAATTCGAATAGGGTGCTCCTCATAAGAGAGATCATCTTGCAGTTCAATGGCATCATGATCAACTGCACGATCTGGATCCTTGAAGCACTTCTTGAGCTAGGACACGTGAAACACATCGTGCACCTTGGATAGTTTTTCTGGAAGTTCAAGACGATAGGCATTTTCCGCACGCCTTGAGAGAATGTTGAAAGGACCAATGTATCTTGGTTCAAGCTTTCCTTTCACACCAAAACGATGAGTGCCTCTGAGGGGAGTTAATTACACGGAGATATGCTTTGTCACCAGGAGCATAGATCATATCCCGGTGCTTGCTGTCATAGTAGCTCTTCTGACGAGACTGAGCAATCTTAGATTGTCACGAATGATGCGAACTTTCTCTTCGGCTTCCTTAACAATGTCAGGACCTAAGAGTGAACGTTCACCAACTCCAGACCAATTGATTGGACTCCTGCATCTGCGGCCATAGAGTGCTTCAAATGGTGCCATGCCTAGGCTTGCCTGGAAACTGTTGTTGTAGGAGAATTCAGCATATGGAAGGCAATCCTCCCATTTCATGCCAAAGGAGAGACCACATGCTCTGAGCATATCCTCGAGAATCTGATTGACTCTTTCGACTTGCCCTTGAGACTGAGGGTGATAGGCTGTGCTGAACAGAAGTTTGGTGCCCAATGCATCTTGGAAACTCTTCCAGAAATGAGAAGTGAATATGCTTCCACGGTCTGAGCTAATTTCCAATGGAACATGATGAAGAGGAACAATCTTTGTTGTGTAGAGCTCTGCCAACTGGATAGCTGATATTGTCTCTTTGACAGCAAAGAAGTGAGCAACTTTAGTGAGATGATCAATGACAACGAAGATTGCATCGTTGCCCTTCTTGGACTTTGGCAAACCAGTAACGAAGTCCATTTCAATCATGTCCCACTTCCACTCGGGGATTTTCAGAGGTTGGAGAAGACCGGCTGTTTTCTGATGAACTGCCTTGACACGTTGACAGACGTCGCATTCAGAAACGTATTGAGCAATTTCACGTTTCATGCCAGACCACCAATATAGTTTCTTGAGATCCTGGTACATCTTTGTACTTCCAGGGTGTATGGAAAGAGGAGTTTCATGAGACTCCTTGAGAATAACATTTTTGAGACTTTGAATTTGAGGAACTGCAATGCGTCCTTCGAAGAACACAGTTCCCTTGTCATAAATTGAGAAGCACTCATACTTCACATTGCCTGCTTTGATGTTATTTGCGATCTTCTTGATCTCGGCATCATGAAGTTGTTCAGAACGAATCTTGTCCTCGAGAGTTGGACTGGCTGTCAAGTTTGCAAGATAACTTTGAGGAACAAGACCAAGGTTCAGCTTCTGGAATTCTTCATGAAGTGGAGGTTGGCTTTCCATGATCATGAGATTATTGCAATAGTACTTGCGACTGCGAGCATCGGCCATAACATTAGCCTTGCCTGGAGTGTAAGAAATGGTAAGATCAAAGTCTTTGATCTTTTCAATCCATCTCCTTTGCCTGAGGTTTAGATCTGGTTGAGTGAAGATGTATTTCAGACTCTTATGATCGGAGAAGATTTCAGTGCGGTTACCCAACAAGTATTGTCTCCATTTCTTGAGGGCAAACACAACTGCTGCGAGTTCAAGGTCATTAGTGGGATAGTTTTGCTCATGGGTGTTCAACTGACGTGAATCATAAGCCACAACTTGGCGTTCTTGCATAAGAACTGCTCCTAGACCTTGTAGAGATGATCACAGAATATCTGGAAAGGTTTGGTAGGATCTGGGCCAACCAGAACTGGAGTAGAAGTGAGTTTAGTTTTGAGGAGATTGAAACTTTCATCACATTGTGGAGACCAAACGAACTTCTTGTCCTTCTTTGTGAGATCAGTGAGAGGTTTGGCAATCTTGGAAAAGTTTTAGACGAAACGACGGCAATAGCTAGCGAAGCCAAGAAAACTTCTGACTTGCTTCACCGTCTTAAGAGGTTTCCAATCAACAATTGCCTTAACCTTTTCTGGATCAATGGCTATGCCCTTGGCAGAGATGATATGACCAAGGTAGGCAACTTCTGAAATCCAGAACTCACATTTGGAGTATTTGGCATAAAGACGATGCTCGCGGAGTTTCATGAGAGTGAGACGAAGATGTTCTCCATGCTCTTCCTCAGATTTTGAGTAGACAAGAATATCATCAAGATATACCACAACGAACTTGTCGAGGTATTCATGGAAGACAGAATTCATGAGTCGAGAGAAGGTCGCCGGTGCATTGGTGAGACCAAAGGACATGACGGTGTATTCATATAGACCGTAGGGAGTGGTGAAGGCTGTCTTTGGAATATATTCCTTTCTGATCTTTATTTGATGGTAACCCATCCTCAAGTCCAACTTTGAGAATATTGAGGCTCCAGCAAGTTGATCAAAAAGATCATCGATACGAGGAATTGGATATTTGTTCTTGATTGTTTTCTCGTTAAGAGGACGATAGTCCACAACGAGTCTCTTTGTTTGATCCTTCTTCGCAACGAACAGAGTTGGGCATCCCCAAGCCGAGGAACTAGGTTGAATGTAACCTTTCTCCATGTAGATATCGATTTGTTCCTTCAACAACTTCAGTTGAGGAGGAGCTATCTTGTATGGATGCTTAGAGATTGGAGCAGTGCCTGGTTCAAGTTCGATGACGAACTCAACAGCTCTGTCAGGAGGCATTCCTGGCAATTCTTATGGAAAGACATCGGGGAAGTCACAAACCACCGGAATAGTTTCAACAGATGGTAGAGGATTTGCATTGAGAGTGTAGAGTTTAACAACTGGATTTTCAGCATGGAAGTAGACTATCTGGCCAGAAGGATGTGTGATTTTGACAGACTTAGCAGGACAATCAATGACTGCTTTGTTGGCTAGCAGCCAATCCATCCCAAGAATGACATCAATATCTGAAGAGTGGAGAGCTATCAGAGATGCCTGGAATGGAAGGTTTCCTATTGTGATCTCGATGTTCTGGCTAACTTTATTGCTTTGCCAGCTAGATCCCGGTGATTTCACTAGGAGAGGGATAGACAATTGTTCCAAGTTGATTTTTCTAGTGTTTGAAAAGCATTGGGAGATGAAAGAGTGTGAAGCACCAGAATCGAACAAGACTTTAGCACGAAACGAGTTCACAAGAAGTGTGCCCATTACAACCTCTAGAGATTCTTCTGCTCCCTGGGCCTTGACATGGTTCACCTTAACGGTTCTCACGCCAAGGTCGTTGCTGTTGTAGCAACCCAACGGAGGACCACGTATTCTTGTCGGGGTCGACCTGTGGCGAGGTGGAGGTGGAAAGAGGTGCCTTTGCGGACACTTATCGGAATAGTGGCCCGGCTGTCCACACTTGTAGCATGTAACAGCAGAACGAGGAGCTGTTGGTCTTGGCTGAGATGGAGCACCTCCTAAAGATATCACTGGGGTGGGAGGGCGGGCAAGAAATCCTGCCGGGCTTGGCAAGCAGATAGACGGTGTTGGAGTGGTATATGGAACCCAAACTCTTCGTTTTTGTGGAGGCATGATAGCTTTTGAGAGATTAGCCTGTTCACGAGAGTGCTTACGAGATTCCTCAACCAACTTGCGCCCATGCTCTTCATTTAGAGCGATGTTGATGAGGTCCTCAAAATTCTTGGCCTTGACGTTGGTGAGAGCATACTTGAGTTCCGGGTTGAGACCCCTGCGGAACTTAGCCATCTTTCTCGCTTCCGTGGAGATTTCATCTCCGGCGTAGCGAGCCAGACGATTGAACTCTCTTTGGTATTCGAGAACGTCCAAATTGCCTTGTGTGAAAGAATAGAATTCCTCACGCATTTTCTCCATGAGCCCATCGGTAATGTGATGGCGCACGAAGGCTTGCTTGAAATCCTCCCATGTGATTGCCACACTAGAACCTATCATTTCTTGGAAGTTCTCCCACCAAGACATGGATTGCCCACGAAGAAGGTAGGTCACGTAAGGAACACGGTCCTCGTCAGCCACATGAGCTACCATAAGAGTATGGTTCATTTCACGGAGCCAGTCATCAGCATCCAATGGCTCGGAGGAGGTTTCAAACGTGCGCGGATTGAGCTCAAGGAACTCCCGAATAGACACCCGGGTGTTTCCATTACTCCCAAGGTCTTGATTCTGCTGCATCTGCTTTATAACTTGTGTCATCTTAGACAGCACTTTCCCCATCTCGGGTGGCAGGGTGTGTTCTTCGTCACCAGTTTCCATCCTGAAGAGGATACCAAGATTAACACACTAACCGGATAACAAAATCCAATATAAGTGCTTAAAAGGATTACTTCAGACGGTAAGAAGGTAGCATAGAGCAAACATATACTACCCTCAACGTTCACCATAAATGGTTCGAGTACCACACAGATGCGGTGTTTGAAAGAAGAAAAACTCCGGAACAAACGGGTGGAGGTTAACAACGAAAGAGATGATTTGTGAAGGACGATATCGAAGCAACAACTGGGAAACAGGAGACCACAAACACCTGAGGTACTACGGAAAAACCCATCCGGGCTTCTAGAGGATAAATATGTACTGCTTAAGGAACAGAGGATCTGCTTCCGGGGCTTACACGCCTCCGTTCTCAATCGTGAGTAGGCAACATGATAAATGATGTCACAACCACCTCCATTCCTATGGTCTAGTAGATAGAAACATCCTAGAGAAACCAGGATACGTGAAAACCTAACTTGAAAGTTTAGATGAGAAGGGAAAATCAAAGTTGCACTTCCTTACCAGAAAAAGGGAGGGTGGGTGGGGAAAGAAATAAAATGGCAGAATTCCTACTCTCACGTTTCATTTTTCCTATATAGCTACAAAATAGTTTCTAGACTCAACTGCGACCAGTAAAAGGGATCCTACAGGCAGACAGGCTCTGATACCATTTGTCGCACCCTGACTTCTAGGGGATACTCATCGGGCCGAAGTGGATAGCAGATGCTTGGATTACGAGGCCTATCTGCTCCCGCATCCTCGCTCCCGAGTAGGCCAGCACTTATGTGCGACAACCAAGCTCTGATATTCCATCATCGATGTAAACTATCCACTAGAGATCAAAGGTACTACCGTCGACGTACTTCATACCAATCACACATGGTACGTCAACAGCGTTAAACGGAATGATACCACAACATATCTCTAAGACACAAAAGATGGAAATAAATTGCAACTGGCCTTCACTAAGGCAGAGAATATCAAATGCAATCATCCAGAGGACACATGTCCCAACATAACATTCATTACATCACAGCGGAAGCATTCAAAGGTCTGAGTACAGACAAATCCAAATAGGCTTAAGAAGCCGGGAAATAAAAGAAGACGAAGCCCATCCACGTAGTCGTCGGATCCTGCCCGGGTCCGCTATCTACTCGTCTGCAGTCTCGTCGAACTCCACGAAGTAGCCATCCTGGGGATCCTCGTAATCGTAGTCTGCGTAAACCACAGCCCCAACGGGGTCAGTGTCGCACCCTGACTTCTAGGGGATACTCACCGTACGAACTGGATAGCAGATGCTTGGATTATGGGGCATAACTGCTCCCACGTCCCAGCTTCCTGGTAGGCCTGCGCTTATGCGCGACAACACAAGCCCTGCTATTCCATCGTCGATGTAAACTATCCACTAGAGATCAAAGGCACTTCCGTCGACGTACTTCAAACCATACACACATGGTACGTCAACGGCGTTGAACAACTGATATCACAACAGATCTCTACGACACAAAAGGTTGAAATAAGTTGCAAATGGCTCTCATTAGAGCAGAGATAGCAAATACAATCATTCAGAGGGCACATGCCCCAACAATACATCAGTACAATACAGCGGAAGCATTCAACATGTCTGAGTACAGACAAGAACCAAATAGGCCTAAGAGGCCGGAAACGAAAAGATGGAGCCCATCCACGAAGTCTCGGATCCTGCCCGGGTCCGCTATCTACTCGTCAGCAGTCTCGTCATACTCCACGTAGTTGCCACCATGTAGATCCTCGGAAACGTCGTCTGCGTAAACCACAGCCCCAAAGGGGTCAGTACAACAACGTACTGGCAAGCAAGACTCACAGTTCACCAAAGTGTAACCCGTCAACACCAAGCACAGATGCCTTGGGTTCAACGGAAGAAAGGGATATAAAAGATGCTGCAACTGGCTGCACTAACCAACTACAGAGATTCTATCGCTTCCAACTATCAGAAAGGGATAAGATCGAGTGATTGTAACCAACCGAAAGCTAACATCAAACAAACCCATCCTGGATCTCGCCCCTTATCCAAAGAAGCAATCCGAGGATGAACTCACACAGTTGTATAATGATGGTTCAAATTATTGTGTCAATAAATCTATTACTAGTCAAGTTATTAATCATTGGGTGAAACATGTTTGATTATTATGTTTAAGTTGTCCTGAGTACTTGTTAGCCAGTACTTTCACCAAGTAATCCATAACCGCGGAAAACACGGCTTCTCGAGAAGATTATCCCTGCAGGGTTGCACCAATTTGGCCGTACACTCATGAATAACCCGCCAGATGGAAAGGCCCTTCCACCAAGCGGGGTACTCAACACAACCAACCATTCCTCGCATCAAGCCCAAAGCACCTTGGGCGCACGGCTAATCGAGCCCAGAAGAAAATGGACCCTCATAGCACTCTAAGAACGTGTCCCCCTATATGCCGACTACGAAAGTTCCACCCTGGCCTGGGCTCGCAAAAACATGATGCGGCAAATGGAAAACACGAACTAAATGAGGCGATTTGGACGAGATGCGAATCAGGTCAAGTTGAGGGGGGCGCCCATACTCGCTTCCCAAATGCGGGTAGTGCGCTCATCATGGATCAGTAGACAAGACCCTTTTCCTATTAGGGTCGACACTAGCAGGCTCCAAAACCTCTCATGGGCCTCCTGCCGGTGCCTTATCATCAAATTTATTATTAATAGTAACATTAGCATGATTGATTGATTAAACATCGAGCCCCCACAACGTAATGAAATAGTAACAGAAAGTAACGGGTAACAGACTCGAGCAAAGCAACCTAAGCATGCTAGTAAGACACGGGCTCAAGCAATGGTTATAGGTGTGGAGGTGAGGCAATATCAGGGTTAAAGGATACATGTGATAGGTTCGCAACAGAAACAACTACTACTAAGTGTAACAGCCCAAGTATGAAAACTACCCCATAGAATGTTTGATTTCCTGTTTAATTAAAGTATTGCATCATGTCATCATGTTGTTTGCTTTTGTTTCTAAATTGTTGCATTTGTTTTCCACTGTTTTCACAACTCAAATTCAAACCTCACTCAAACAACGTTTTCATACTTGCTCTGTTACAACTTTTTGAATAAAAATAACAAATGAAAACAACCAAATTGTTCCATTTTATTTCATATTGGATCACTTATTAAATTGTGGCTTAATTCAATCAATCACTTTAAACAATTAATTCCAAATCATTTCAAGTTCAAATCAAATCTTTAGAACATCTACCCACTTGAGTTTATAACAAATCTCCAAAACAATCAAACTCATTTTCAATCACTTTAATCAATAGGGTTCACCCTATTAAAATCCTTGTTTTCAATATTAATCTATTAATGTCTGAATTGCTCAAATTCAACCCAAATGTTTTCAAACAGAATCAATTTGAAACTATAGAAATAACAACCAAAACATTCTTTTATTTCTTGTTTCCCATTAAAACTTTGGATCAATCTTTTAAGGTGTTGGTTTTATTAATCATTTTAAATATTCCAAAATCACTCACATTTGGCTTCTTTTCTAAACAGCAAGTAAAAATTTGAGATTTCTAAAAACCCAAGTTGTCATGGGGTAGATGTTGAGCTAACAAAACCCCATGATTTTTCCCAAAATTTTTAAGGTTCAAAACCCTAACAAATTCTTCCATTTCCTTTCACTACAAAAAAAAAAACAGGAAAATAAAGAGAGGGAGAGAGAGGGCACAGCAGCCCATAACCAGCAGCCCACCACTTTCCTTCTTTCCCCAAGCCCATCTCCTTGCTGGCCCGATACCCCCTCATGTCGCTGTCTCTTCCCCACGGTGACGTTGTCACCTGTACGATCTTCTCTGAACCAGACGATCACCTCCAAACCCCCTGGATGAGCTGCCGTACAAGGTCTCAACCCCCCCTTAAAATCACCACACCTCCCTCTGCTCGAACCCTAGAAACCCTAGGCCTCTTTCCCTACCACCGCCGTCGTTCTCATCTCGACTCCACCTTCATCCTCTGCTCTGTATTCTGAAACTCTGAACCCCACCGTGATTGCTCCCGTGAACCGCCACTGCCTCCCTCAACGCCGGTAGCCTGTCCACCTCGAGGAAACGCCGTCCCCGGGAATGGAACGAGGAGGCCATCCTCCCCAATTTCTCTGCAGGCGCCACCGGCCGTGGCTGCCCGGGTACGCCGCGCCATCGCCGGAAAGGCCGCCGCTTTTCTGCCCTTCGCCTGAACCTCTACCACGACCGCTGTCCGCGAGGTGAGCCCTCACCTCCCGTCGTACCTCTCCTCTCCCTGCGCTCGTATCCTCGCACGAGCCCCCTTCCCTTGCACGCGCACGGCCCGCAAGCACGCTCGCCCAACCGCGCGCAGTCGCCGCGAGTGGCAGAGTCACCGGCGGTGCCTCCGTTGAGTTCAGTCCGCGCTGTACCTGCAACGAATTCAGAAACAGTTCAGTTAGATGCAATACAGGAAACTTAACTTCTGTCGCTAGCTATACCTGACGCGATCGAGCGAGTACTGCAGTGGTTGGATCCCTTCCGCACAGCGTGCACGTCGCGGGTTCGAGTCCCCGGGGGCGCAAAACCCCCACACCTTTTTTTCGTTTTCTTCCAAGCACCCGTGGCCCACTGTCATAGAACCCACTGCCACGCGTGCCTGCTTAGGGCCACGCTGGCCGCTGGCCCACAGGGCAGTGGCTGGTGTGTAAACCTGCACGGTAACAAATGTTTTACAAACAAATCTTTTTATTTCCTGTTTCTTTTAAAATAGCAGAATAACCAATAAACTTCAAATTCCAATATCTTTTGTTTTATTATTCCAATAAATACAAACTTTATATGTATTCTGATCCAAATTTTATAAACTTTCCAAATATTCCATTTGTGTTCTGTTTTGAGTTTTCAAAAATCATTTAAAATTCAAATTTGAATAACTCAAATGCAAATTGAAATAATTCATAACTAATTCATACTATCTCCAAATAATGCAAATAAAATATGTTTTCCATACCATTTTGAATAACCTATTCAAATATAATTTTTGTTTTCTGTTTTGAATAATTAAAATTGCCTAAACCATTTAATTCTTGTTTAATGCAATTAAAAATTGTTTATTATTGTTTAATTCATAATTAAATAATCCTAAGTCCAATTTCAAAATGTGAAACATGTAATCCAACCAAAATTTGATGATCTATTCAAATATCAACTTTGTTAATTGTTTTGAACAATTTAGTTGGTTGAAAACAACAAATACTTGTGTGTCACCTCTAATGCACCCAAAATTTCCCTAAATTACTAATAAACTTCTAAATTGCTACCCCCTATTTAAATTTGATTCTTATGTTGTTATTTTGCTGTTTTCCTGTTGCATGCATCATACTAAACCACTAGCACCTGTTGAATAGTTGGAAAACAAACAATCTAACCAAATTCCATGGGCTTTTCATATGCAACTCAAAATTGCATATCTGTCCATTTAAATTGTGCTATCCTATCAACTAGTTTATTTTGTTGCATCTATTAACATGACATGCATCATCCCATGTTTGTGCACCTATGCCATGATATTGATTGTCTACCTTTTCTGCATTGTCTGTTTGCTTCTTATCGGATAAACGACGACGTTGAGACCGACGATACTTACGACATCCCTTCTAAGGAGTTAGCTCAGTACCAGGCTACTGGGTTTTGCAGGCAAGTTATCACTCACATGAACCATCGTGTTCCTTTCAACATTGATTACCGATACTTTCCGTTGTTCTTTTCTGCTAGCCTTAGTAGTAGTTGTTTCTGTTACGAACCCATCACATGAATCCCTTAACCTTGATATTGCCTCACCTCCATACCTAAAACCCCTTGCTTGTTGCCTTAGTCTTATCTAGCATGCTTAGGTTGTTTTTGCTCGAGTCTGTTACCCGTTACTTTCTGTTACTATTTCTATTACGTTGTGGGGGCTCGATGTTTAATCAACCAATCATGCTAATGTTACTGTTAATAATAAATTTGATGATAAGGCACCGGCAGGAGGCCCATGAGTGGTTTTGAAGCCTGCTAGTGTCGACCCTAATAGGAAAAGGGTCTTGTCTACTGATCCATGATGAGCGCACTACCCGCATTTGGGAAGCGAGTATGGGCGCCCCCCTCAACTTGACCTGATCCGCATCTCGTCCAAATCGCCTCATTTAGTTCGTGTGTTCCATTTGCCGCATGCATGTTTTTGCGAGCCCAGGCCAGGGTGGAAACTTTGTAGTCGGCATATAGGGGGACACGGTCTTAGAGTGCTATGAGGGTCCCTTTTCTTCGGGGCTTGATTAGCCGTGCGCCCAAGGTTCTTTGGGCTTGATGCGAAGAATGGTTGGTTGTGTTGAGTACCCCGCTTGGTGGGATCGCTTCCCATCTGGCGGGATATTCATGAGTGTACGGCCAAATTGGTGCAACCCTGCAGGGATAATCTTCTCGAGAAGCCGTGTTTTCCGCGGTTATGGATTACTTGGTGAAGGTACTGGCTAACAAGTACTCAGGACAACTTAAACATAATGATCAAACATGTTACACCCCATGATTAATAATTTGATTAGTAATAGGCTTATTGACACAATAATTTGAACCATCATTATTACAACTGTGTGAGTTATCCTCGGATTGCTTCTTTGGATAAGGGGCGAGATCCAGGATGGGTTTGTTTGAAGTTATCTTTCAGTTGGTCACAATCCTCGATCTTATCTCCTTTCTGTTAGCCGGCAGTTGTAGTATGTTTCTGTAGTTGTGTAGAGCAGCCAGTTGCAGCATCTTTTATATCCCCTTCCTTTCCGTTGAACCCAAGGCATCTGTGCTTGGTGTTGACGGGTTACACTTTGGTGAACTGTGAGTCTTGCTTGCCAGTACGTTTATGTACTGACCCCTTTGGGGCTGTGGTTTACGCAGACGACGTTTCCGAGGATCTACATGGTGGCTACTACGTGGAGTATGATGACGAGACTGCTGACGAGTAGATAGCGGACCCGGGCAGGATCCGAGACTTCGTGGATGGGCTCCGTCTGTTTGTTTCCGGCCTCTTAGGCCTATTTGGTTCTTGTCTGTACTCAGACATGTTGAATGCTTCCGCTGTGTTGTAATGATGTATTGTTGGGGCATGTGCCCTCTGAATGATTGTATTTGCTATCTCTGCTCTAATGAGAGCCATTTGCAACTTATGTCAATCTTTTGTGTCGTAGAGATCTGTGGTGATATCACTTGTTAAACGCCGTTGACGTACCATGTGTGTATGGTTTGAAGTACGTCGACGGAAGTGCCTTTGATCTCTAGTGGATAGTTTACATCGACGATGGAATAGCAGGGCTTGTGTTGTCGCGCATAAGCGCAGGCCTACCAGGAAGCTGGGACGTGGGAGCAGTTATGCCCCATAATCCAAGCATCTGCTATCCAGTTCGTACGGTGAGTATCCCCTAGAAATCAGGGTGCGACAAATGGTATCAGAGCCTGTCTGCCTGTAGGATCCCTTTTTACTGGTCGCAGTTGAGTCTAGAAACTATTTTGTAGCTATACAGGAAAAATGAAACGTGAGAGTAGGAATTCTGTTCTTTTTCTCCTTTCCCCACCCTCCATCCCTTTTCTGGTAAGGAAGTGTAACGTTGTTTTCCCTTCTCATCTAAACTTTCAAGTTAGGATTTCACGTATTCTGGTTTCTCTAGGATGGTTATATCTACTAGACCATAGGAATGGAGGTGGTTGTGACGTGATTTATCATGTTGCCTACTCATGATTGAGAACGGAGGCGTGTAAGCCCCGGAAGCAGATCCTCTATTCCTTAAGCAGTAGATATTGATCCTTTAGAAGCCCGGATGGGTTTTCCGTAGTACCTCAGGAGTGTGTTGTTCTCGTTTTTTCCCGGTGTTGCTTCAATATCCTGTTCTTTTAAAGAACCTTTCGTCCGTTGAAATCTTGTTGTTGTGTTCCACTTCAAATCTTCTACCGGCGTCTAAACAAAACTTCCTCGTAAACTCTATTCCACCTAAAAGTGTTATTTCATACCGGAGCATCACATTCCTTTGTGCCAACAATCTTTTCCACAACACACAACCTATTTCTGGTTCCACTAAGCAATCAAAACTCTGTTCACTCCCCGGAATCTCAAATGTTGACTTCCAACATAAGTAAGAACAATCCAATTCTAATGAGAGGCCACATATTCCTCGTTACTCTCATGTTGCTGATTCTGACATTGATGTCATCCTTGGTGTTCCATTGATGTCAATAACTCTGTTCCACCCGTATTACAGATAATCTATTCTCCAAATGAATCAAGTTCCATTCAGCTATACATCCTTGGTGCAAAATCTCTCCCCTTTACTTGAAATGTTCCGGTGGTTTCCAAATTCCCTGACGTCTACCCAAGAAGTTTCCGGACCTTTTCTTTTCTCAGTAGGAATCTCGGGGCGCGATTCCTTCAAGGGGGGGCGTTTTGTAACAGCCCAAGTATGAAAACTACCCCATAGAATGTTTGATTTCCTGTTTAATTAAAGTATTGCATCATGTCATCATGTTGTTTGCTTTTGTTTCTAAATTGTTGCATTTGTTTTCCACTGTTTTCACAACTCAAATTCAAACCTCACTCAAACAACGTTTTCATACTTGCTCTGTTACAACTTTTTGAATAAAAATAACAAATGAAAACAACCAAATTGTTCCATTTTATTTCATATTGGATCACTTATTAAATTGTGGCTTAATTCAATCAATCACTTTAAACAATTAATTCCAAATCATTTCAAGTTCAAATCAAATCTTTAGAACATCTACCCACTTGAGTTTATAACAAATCTCCAAAACAATCAAACTCATTTTCAATCACTTTAATCAATAGGGTTCACCCTATTAAAATCCTTGTTTTCAATATTAATCTATTAATGTCTGAATTGCTCAAATTCAACCCAAATGTTTTCAAACAGAATCAATTTGAAACTATAGAAATAACAACCAAAACATTCTTTTATTTCTTGTTTCCCATTAAAACTTTGGATCAATCTTTTAAGGTGTTGGTTTTATTAATCATTTTAAATATTCCAAAATCACTCACATTTGGCTTCTTTTCTAAACAGCAAGTAAAAATTTGAGATTTCTAAAAACCCAAGTTGTCATGGGGTAGATGTTGAGCTAACAAAACCCCATGATTTTTCCCAAAATTTTTAAGGTTCAAAACCCTAACAAATTCTTCCATTTCCTTTCACTACAAAAAAAAAAAAACAGGAAAATAAAGAGAGGGAGAGAGAGGGCACAGCAGCCCATAACCAGCAGCCCACCACTTTCCTTCTTTCCCCAAGCCCATCTCCTTGCTGGCCCGATACCCCCTCATGTCGCTGTCTCTTCCCCACGGTGACGTTGTCACCTGTACGATCTTCTCTGAACCAGACGATCACCTCCAAACCCCCTGGATGAGCTGCCGTACAAGGTCTCAACCCCCCCTTAAAATCACCACACCTCCCTCTGCTCGAACCCTAGAAACCCTAGGCCTCTTTCCCTACCACCGCCGTCGTTCTCATCTCGACTCCACCTTCATCCTCTGCTCTGTATTCTGAAACTCTGAACCCCACCGTGATTGCTCCCGTGAACCGCCACTGCCTCCCTCAACGCCGGTAGCCTGTCCACCTCGAGGAAACGCCGTCCCCGGGAATGGAACGAGGAGGCCATCCTCCCCAATTTCTCTGCAGGCGCCACCGGCCGTGGCTGCCCGGGTACGCCGCGCCATCGCCGGAAAGGCCGCCGCTTTTCTGCCCTTCGCCTGAACCTCTACCACGACCGCTGTCCGCGAGGTGAGCCCTCACCTCCCGTCGTACCTCTCCTCTCCCTGCGCTCGTATCCTCGCACGAGCCCCCTTCCCTTGCACGCGCACGGCCCGCAAGCACGCTCGCCCAACCGCGCGCAGTCGCCGCGAGTGGCAGAGTCACCGGCGGTGCCTCCGTTGAGTTCAGTCCGCGCTGTACCTGCAACGAATTCAGAAACAGTTCAGTTAGATGCAATACAGGAAACTTAACTTCTGTCGCTAGCTATACCTGACGCGATCGAGCGAGTACTGCAGTGGTTGGATCCCTTCCGCACAGCGTGCACGTCGCGGGTTCGAGTCCCCGGGGGCGCAAAACCCCCACACCTTTTTTTCGTTTTCTTCCAAGCACCCGTGGCCCACTGTCATAGAACCCACTGCCACGCGTGCCTGCTTAGGGCCACGCTGGCCGCTGGCCCACAGGGCAGTGGCTGGTGTGTAAACCTGCACGGTAACAAATGTTTTACAAACAAATCTTTTTATTTCCTGTTTCTTTTAAAATAGCAGAATAACCAATAAACTTCAAATTCCAATATCTTTTGTTTTATTATTCCAATAAATACAAACTTTATATGTATTCTGATCCAAATTTTATAAACTTTCCAAATATTCCATTTGTGTTCTGTTTTGAGTTTTCAAAAATCATTTAAAATTCAAATTTGAATAACTCAAATGCAAATTGAAATAATTCATAACTAATTCATACTATCTCCAAATAATGCAAATAAAATATGTTTTCCATACCATTTTGAATAACCTATTCAAATATAATTTTTGTTTTCTGTTTTGAATAATTAAAATTGCCTAAACCATTTAATTCTTGTTTAATGCAATTAAAAATTGTTTATTATTGTTTAATTCATAATTAAATAATCCTAAGTCCAATTTCAAAATGTGAAACATGTAATCCAACCAAAATTTGATGATCTATTCAAATATCAACTTTGTTAATTGTTTTGAACAATTTAGTTGGTTGAAAACAACAAATACTTGTGTGTCACCTCTAATGCACCCAAAATTTCCCTAAATTACTAATAAACTTCTAAATTGCTACCCCCTATTTAAATTTGATTCTTATGTTGTTATTTTGCTGTTTTCCTGTTGCATGCATCATACTAAACCACTAGCACCTGTTGAATAGTTGGAAAACAAACAATCTAACCAAATTCCATGGGCTTTTCATATGCAACTCAAAATTGCATATCTGTCCATTTAAATTGTGCTATCCTATCAACTAGTTTATTTTGTTGCATCTATTAACATGACATGCATCATCCCATGTTTGTGCACCTATGCCATGATATTGATTGTCTACCTTTTCTGCATTGTCTGTTTGCTTCTTATCGGATAAACGACGACGTTGAGACCGACGATACTTACGACATCCCTTCTAAGGAGTTAGCTCAGTACCAGGCTACTGGGTTTTGCAGGCAAGTTATCACTCACATGAACCATCGTGTTCCTTTCAACATTGATTACCGATACTTTCCGTTGTTCTTTTCTGCTAGCCTTAGTAGTAGTTGTTTCTGTTACGAACCCATCACATGAATCCCTTAACCTTGATATTGCCTCACCTCCATACCTAAAACCCCTTGCTTGTTGCCTTAGTCTTATCTAGCATGCTTAGGTTGTTTTTGCTCGAGTCTGTTACCCGTTACTTTCTGTTACTATTTCTATTACGTTGTGGGGGCTCGATGTTTAATCAACCAATCATGCTAATGTTACTGTTAATAATAAATTTGATGATAAGGCACCGGCAGGAGGCCCATGAGTGGTTTTGAAGCCTGCTAGTGTCGACCCTAATAGGAAAAGGGTCTTGTCTACTGATCCATGATGAGCGCACTACCCGCATTTGGGAAGCGAGTATGGGCGCCCCCCTCAACTTGACCTGATCCGCATCTCGTCCAAATCGCCTCATTTAGTTCGTGTGTTCCATTTGCCGCATGCATGTTTTTGCGAGCCCAGGCCAGGGTGGAAACTTTGTAGTCGGCATATAGGGGGACACGGTCTTAGAGTGCTATGAGGGTCCCTTTTCTTCGGGGCTTGATTAGCCGTGCGCCCAAGGTTCTTTGGGCTTGATGCGAAGAATGGTTGGTTGTGTTGAGTACCCCGCTTGGTGGGATCGCTTCCCATCTGGCGGGATATTCATGAGTGTACGGCCAAATTGGTGCAACCCTGCAGGGATAATCTTCTCGAGAAGCCGTGTTTTCCGCGGTTATGGATTACTTGGTGAAGGTACTGGCTAACAAGTACTCAGGACAACTTAAACATAATGATCAAACATGTTACACCCCATGATTAATAATTTGATTAGTAATAGGCTTATTGACACAATAATTTGAACCATCATTATTACAACTGTGTGAGTTATCCTCGGATTGCTTCTTTGGATAAGGGGCGAGATCCAGGATGGGTTTGTTTGAAGTTATCTTTCAGTTGGTCACAATCCTCGATCTTATCTCCTTTCTGTTAGCCGGCAGTTGTAGTATGTTTCTGTAGTTGTGTAGAGCAACCAGTTGCAGCATCTTTTATATCCCCTTCCTTTCCGTTGAACCCAAGGCATCTGTGCTTGGTGTTGACGGGTTACACTTTGGTGAACTGTGAGTCTTGCTTGCCAGTACGTTTATGTACTGACCCCTTTGGGGCTGTGGTTTACGCAGACGACGTTTCCGAGGATCTACATGGTGGCTACTACGTGGAGTATGATGACGAGACTGCTGACGAGTAGATAGCGGACCCGGGCAGGATCCGAGACTTCGTGGATGGGCTCCGTCTGTTTGTTTCCGGCCTCTTAGGCCTATTTGGTTCTTGTCTGTACTCAGACATGTTGAATGCTTCCGCTGTGTTGTAATGATGTATTGTTGGGGCATGTGCCCTCTGAATGATTGTATTTGCTATCTCTGCTCTAATGAGAGCCATTTGCAACTTATGTCAATCTTTTGTGTCGTAGAGATCTGTGGTGATATCACTTGTTAAACGCCGTTGACGTACCATGTGTGTATGGTTTGAAGTACGTCGACGGAAGTGCCTTTGATCTCTAGTGGATAGTTTACATCGACGATGGAATAGCAGGGCTTGTGTTGTCGCGCATAAGCGCAGGCCTACCAGGAAGCTGGGACGTGGGAGCAGTTATGCCCCATAATCCAAGCATCTGCTATCCAGTTCGTACGGTGAGTATCCCCTAGAAATCAGGGTGCGACACTAAGGCTAGCAGAAAAGAACAACGGAAAGTATCGGTAATCAATGTTGAAAGGAACACAGTGGTTCATGTGAGTGATAACTTGCCTGCAAAACCCAGTAGCCTGGTACTGAGCTAAATCCTTAGAAGGGATGTCGTAAGTATCGTCGGTCTCAACGTCGTCGTATATCCGGGAAGAAGCAAACAACCATTGCAGAAAGGTAAACAATCATTATAATGGCATAGGTGCACAAACATGGGATGATGCATGTCAAGTTAATAGATGCATCAAAATAACCTAATTAATATGGTAGCACAATTTAAATGGACACATATGCAATTTTGAGTTGCATATGAAAAGCCCATGGAATTTGGTTAGATTGTTTGTTTTCCAACTAATCAACAGGTGATAATGGTTTAGTATGATGCATGCAAAAGGAAAACAGCAAAATAACAACATAAGAATCAAATTTAAATAGGGTGTAGCAATTTAGAAGTTTATTAGTAATTTAGGGAAATTTTGGGTAATTAAAGGTGATACACAAGCAGTTGTTGTTTTCAACCATTTAAATTGTTCAAAACAAATAATAAAGTTGATATTTGGAAAGAACATCAAATTTTGGTTGGATTACATGTTTCACATTTTGAGATTGGACTTTGGATTATTTAATTATGAATTAAACAATATTAAACAAGTTTTAATTGCATTAAACAAGAATTAAATAGTTTAGGCAATTTAAATTATTCAAACCAGAAAACAAAATTTATATTTGGAAAGTACATGAAAATTTGATTGGAAAACATATTTAGTTTGTGAAATTTGGAATTTTTATGAGCAAGTTATGAATTTTGCAAAATTAAGTGATTTAAACAAGAGTTCAAATGTTTCACCAATTTAAAATATTCAAAACAGTAAACAAATTTTATATTTGGATAGATCATTTAATTTGGTATTGAAAACATATCAAAAATGTTGGATTTGGAATTAAAATGAATTTATTATGCCATTTACAAGAAATAGTGCAAATCTGCCATTTTTTAATGAACCAAGGACTTAGAAAATATTATTTCAGGGGTCCAGATTAACTTGCAAGGGCCTAGGTGTGATTACCAGAAAGTTTGAGTATGAAAACATTGCAAAATAAAATGTTTTTTAAATTGTGCAGGGGGTGGGACTCGACCCCTGCACCTCCTGCTTGTGCTGAGGGAACAACACCAGTGGGGCTGGTGCGGTTTTTGTGATGGAAAGGGGGGTACGGGGGGTATGTGGTTTCGCTGCGGGATGTTGTTAACTGAATCAAGATTCAGAACAACAGGAGCGGCAGGCGCTGTCTAACAGAACAAAAAAAGCAGCAGAAATCTCGCCAAGTTTAGGGCTTGAACTCGGGATCCTTCCGTGCAAACCAGGGAACAAGGCCACTACGCTACTGCTCAACTCGTGATGGCATACGGTGCGTACAGGGGATCAATTGCGTGCCCGCTTCGAAACTGAAAACGAGATTCAGACTTCAGGTTACGATCGAGACACAGAAACAAGGATGGGTCGTCTCCTGGGCAGAGTCCGATCCGTGGCTTGGCTGGGTGGAGCACCAGACGATACACCACCAGGATGCTACCTGCTCGCTGATGCACATCGGGGAGGGCCCAACCCGAAACTGTCCCAGCACGAACAGCTTCTGACGAACAGAAACAAAGGAACAGGGAAGAAAACGGACGGCGACTAGGGGGTGATTCGGCGAGCTAGAGGAATTATCGGACCTTGATGCCTTCGGTGATATTGGTGATGAAGGGGCCCTCGTTCCATTCCCGGAATCAGAGGTTCCTCGAGGTGTCCAGATCGTGGCCGCCATGAAGAGGCAGGTGGTGGTCTCGGTGGGGTTAGGTGGTGTGGTTCAGAGGAAAAGAACTTAGCAGGGGGGAGAATGGCGGCGAGGAGGAACTAGCTAGGGTTCTAGGGTTTAGCAGAGGGCAGAGGGGCGGTGGGGGTTACTTATGGTGAGCTGGTGCTTGTACGGCAGCTCATCGAGCTGGGGTGGAAAGATCCTGCGGTGGTCTCTCTGTTCGTACAGAGGTGACGTTGGCAGGAGGAAGAAAGGGCCCTGAAGGGGTATGGGCCAGCAAGGAAATAGATGGGCTTGGGGGGGAAGAAAGAAAATGGTGGGCTGCTGCCTCTCTCTCTCCTTGCTATTTTCTCTTTTGATTTTTTTTTGCTGAAAACCAATTGGAGGAAAAAGGAGATCTTTTAGATTAGTAAAAAATATTAGAAAAATTAGTTTAGTCTTATTAGGTTAATAGCAACAAATGCTAGCTTTTGTTTTCATAGAGTTTTCAGAAATTATGGATGTTTAGGAAATAAAGCAAAATTGAAGGCATTTTTAATATTACTTAAATATTCTGAAAACAAGGCATTTGGATAGGGTTTTCCCTAGGGTTTCAAGTGATTTAAAGATTACAAATATGGTGGTGAACTTTAAGGTTTCAAAAGGTACTGATTTTTGAGAATTGGTTTGAATTTGAGCAAATGATTTATGAATTATCTGATTGGATTAATTGATTGAATAAAACCAACAATTTTTTAGGAGTTATCAACATGGAATAAAATGAAAGCAATTTGGTTGTTTTTATTTGAAATAACATTTTGGAAATTGTAACATCACAAGGATGAAATAAAGGGTTTGAATTTTGGTTTGAAATTCAAATGAAAACAGTTGGAAAACAAATGAAAACAGAGGAAAACAAATGGAAAACAAACAAAACAATTGCAATCAACATGATGCCATGATGCAAAACATAAAATAACAGAGAGCAAAACATTCTAAAGGCTATTTTTCAGACTTGGGATGTTACAAAACGCCCCCCCTTGAAGGAATCGCGCCCCGAGATTCCTACTGAGAAAAGAGAAGGTCCGGAAACTTCTTGGGTAGACGTCAGGGAATTTGGAAACCACCGGAACATTTTCAAGTAAAAGGGGAGAGATTTTGCACCAAGGGTGTATAGCTGGATAGAATTTGATTCATTTGGAGAATAGACTATCTGGCTAGAATGGTGGAACAGAGTTATTGACATCAATGCAACACCAAGAATAACATCAATGTCAGAATCAGCAACATGAGAGTAACGAGGAATATGTGGCCTCCCATTAGAATTGGATTTGTTCTTACTTATCTTGGAAGTCAACATTTGAGATCCCGGGGAGTGAACAGAGTTTTGATTGCTTAGTGGAACCAGAATTGGGTTGTATGTTGTGGAAAAGATTGTTGACACAAAGGAATGTGATGCTCCGGTATCAAATAGCACCTTAACTGGAATAGAGTTTAGCAGATGAACGGGGAAACTTTGATTAGACACCGGTAGAAGAATTGAAGTGGAAAACAACAACAAGATTTCAACGGACGAAAAGGATGTTGAGAAGAACAGGATATCAACATCGGGGAAAACGAGATCAAAACTCCTGAGATACTACGGAAAACCCATCCGGGCTTCTAAAGGATCAATATCTACTGCTTAAGGAATAGAGGATCTGCTTCCGGGGCTTACACGCCTCCGTTCTCAATCATGAGTAGGCAACATGATAAATCATGTCACAACCACCTCCATTCCTATGGTCTAGTAGATATAACCATCCTAGAGAAACCAGAATTCGTGAAATCCTAACTTGAAAGTTTAGATGAGAAGGGAAAATCAACGTTGCACTTCCTTACCAGAAAAGGGAGGGTGGGTGGGGAAAGAAGAAAAAGAACAGAATTCCTACTCTCACGTTTCATTTTTCCTACATAGCTACAAAATAGTTTCTAGACTCAACTGCGACCAGTAAAAAGGGATCCTACAGGCAGACAGGCTCTGATACCATTTGTCGCACCCTGACTTCTAGGGGATACTCACCGTACGAACTGGATAGCAGATGCTTGGATTATGGGGCATAACTGCTCCCACGTCCCAGCTTCCTGGTAGGCCTGCGCTTATGCGCGACAACACAAGCCCTGCTATTCCATCGTCGATGTAAACTATCCACTAGAGATCAAAGGCACTTCCGTCGACGTACTTCAAACCATACACACATGGTACGTCAACGGCGTTGAACAACTGATATCACAACAGATCTCTACGACACAAAAGGTTGAAATAAGTTGCAAATGGCTCTCATTAGAGCAGAGATAGCAAATACAATCATTCAGAGGGCACATGCCCCAACAATACATCAGTACAATACAGCGGAAGCATTCAACATGTCTGAGTACAGACAAGAACCAAATAGGCCTAAGAGGCTGGAAACGAAAAGACGGAGCCCATCCACGAAGTCTCGGATCCTGCCCGGGTCCGCTATCTACTCGTCAGCAGTCTCGTCATACTCCACGTAGTTGCCACCATGTAGATCCTCGGAAACGTCGTCTGCGTAAACCACAGCCCCAAAGGGGTCAGTACAACAACGTACTGGCAAGCAAGACTCACAGTTCACCAAAGTGTAACCCGTCAACACCAAGCACAGATGCCTTGGGTTCAACGGAAGAAAGGGATATAAAAGATGCTGCAACTGGCTGCACTAACCAACTACAGAGATTCTATCGCTTCCAACTATCAGAAAGGGATAAGATCGAGTGATTGTAACCAACCGAAAGCTAACATCAAACAAACCCATCCTGGATCTCGCCCCTTATCCAAAGAAGCAATCCGAGGATGAACTCACACAGTTGTATAATGATGGTTCAAATTATTGTGTCAATAAATCTATTACTAGTCAAGTTATTAATCATTGGGTGAAACATGTTTGATTATTATGTTTAAGTTGTCCTGAGTACTTGTTAGCCAGTACTTTCACCAAGTAATCCATAACCGCGGAAAACACGGCTTCTCGAGAAGATTATCCCTGCAGGGTTGCACCAATTTGGCCGTACACTCATGAATAACCCGCCAGATGGAAAGGCCCTTCCACCAAGCGGGGTACTCAACACAACCAACCATTCCTCGCATCAAGCCCAAAGCACCTTGGGCGCACGGCTAATCGAGCCCAGAAGAAAATGGACCCTCATAGCACTCTAAGAACGTGTCCCCCTATATGCCGACTACGAAAGTTCCACCCTGGCCTGGGCTCGCAAAAACATGATGCGGCAAATGGAAAACACGAACTAAATGAGGCGATTTGGACGAGATGCGAATCAGGTCAAGTTGAGGGGGGCGCCCATACTCGCTTCCCAAATGCGGGTAGTGCGCTCATCATGGATCAGTAGACAAGACCCTTTTCCTATTAGGGTCGACACTAGCAGGCTCCAAAACCTCTCATGGGCCTCCTGCCGGTGCCTTATCATCAAATTTATTATTAATAGTAACATTAGCATGATTGATTGATTAAACATCGAGCCCCCACAACGTAATGAAATAGTAACAGAAAGTAACGGGTAACAGACTCGAGCAAAGCAACCTAAGCATGCTAGTAAGACACGGGCTCAAGCAATGGTTATAGGTGTGGAGGTGAGGCAATATCAGGGTTAAAGGATACATGTGATAGGTTCGCAACAGAAACAACTACTACTAAGGCTAGCAGAAAAGAACAACGGAAAGTATCGGTAATCAATGTTGAAAGGAACACAGTGGTTCATGTGAGTGATAACTTGCCTGCAAAACCCAGTAGCCTGGTACTGAGCTAAATCCTTAGAAGGGATGTCGTAAGTATCGTCGGTCTCAACGTCGTCGTATATCCGGGAAGAAGCAAACAACCATTGCAGAAAGGTAAACAATCATTATAATGGCATAGGTGCACAAACATGGGATGATGCATGTCAAGTTAATAGATGCATCAAAATAACCTAATTAATATGGTAGCACAATTTAAATGGACACATATGCAATTTTGAGTTGCATATGAAAAGCCCATGGAATTTGGTTAGATTGTTTGTTTTCCAACTAATCAACAGGTGATAATGGTTTAGTATGATGCATGCAAAAGGAAAACAGCAAAATAACAACATAAGAATCAAATTTAAATAGGGTGTAGCAATTTAGAAGTTTATTAGTAATTTAGGGAAATTTTGGGTAATTAAAGGTGATACACAAGCAGTTGTTGTTTTCAACCATTTAAATTGTTCAAAACAAATAATAAAGTTGATATTTGGAAAGAACATCAAATTTTGGTTGGATTACATGTTTCACATTTTGAGATTGGACTTTGGATTATTTAATTATGAATTAAACAATATTAAACAAGTTTTAATTGCATTAAAGAAGAATTAAATAGTTTAGGCAATTTAAATTATTCAAACCAGAAAACAAAATTTATATTTGGAAAGTACATGAAAATTTGATTGGAAAACATATTTAGTTTGTGAAATTTGGAATTTTTATGAGCAAGTTATGAATTTTGCAAAATTAAGTGATTTAAACAAGAGTTCAAATGTTTCACCAATTTAAAATATTCAAAACAGTAAACAAATTTTATATTTGGATAGATCATTTAATTTGGTATTGAAAACATATCAAAAATGTTGGATTTGGAATTAAAATGAATTTATTATGCCATTTACAAGAAATAGTGCAAATCTGCCATTTTTTAATGAACCAAGGACTTAGAAAATATTATTTCAGGGGTCCAGATTAACTTGCAAGGGCCTAGGTGTGATTACCAGAAAGTTTGAGTATGAAAACATTGCAAAATAAAATGTTTTTTAAATTGTGCAGGGGGTGGGACTCGACCCCTGCACCTCCTGCTTGTGCTGAGGGAACAACACCAGTGGGGCTGGTGCGGTTTTTGTGATGGAAAGGGGGGTACGGGGGGTATGTGGTTTCGCTGCGGGATGTTGTTAACTGAATCAAGATTCAGAACAACAGGAGCGGCAGGCGCTGTCTAACAGAACAAAAAAAGCAGCAGAAATCTCGCCAAGTTTAGGGCTTGAACTCGGGATCCTTCCGTGCAAACCAGGGAACAAGGCCACTACGCTACTGCTCAACTCGTGATGGCATACGGTGCGTACAGGGGATCAATTGCGTGCCCGCTTCGAAACTGAAAACGAGATTCAGACTTCAGGTTACGATCGAGACACAGAAACAAGGATGGGTCGTCTCCTGGGCAGAGTCCGATCCGTGGCTTGGCTGGGTGGAGCACCAGACGATACACCACCAGGATGCTACCTGCTCGCTGATGCACATCGGGGAGGGCCCAACCCGAAACTGTCCCAGCACGAACAGCTTCTGACGAACAGAAACAAAGGAACAGGGAAGAAAACGGACGGCGACTAGGGGGTGATTCGGCGAGCTAGAGGAATTACCGGACCTTGATGCCTTCGGTGATATTGGTGATGAAGGGGCCCTCGTTCCATTCCCGGAATCAGAGGTTCCTCGAGGTGTCCAGATCGTGGCCGCCATGAAGAGGCAGGTGGTGGTCTCGGTGGGGTTAGGTGGTGTGGTTCAGAGGAAAAGAACTTAGCAGGGGGGAGAATGGCGGCGAGGAGGAACTAGCTAGGGTTCTAGGGTTTAGCAGAGGGCAGAGGGGCGGTGGGGGTTACTTATGGTGAGCTGGTGCTTGTACGGCAGCTCATCGAGCTGGGGTGGAAAGATCCTGCGGTGGTCTCTCTGTTCGTACAGAGGTGACGTTGGCAGGAGGAAGAAAGGGCCCTGAAGGGGTATGGGCCAGCAAGGAAATAGATGGGCTTGGGGGGGAAGAAAGAAAATGGTGGGCTGCTGCCTCTCTCTCTCCTTGCTATTTTCTCTTTTGATTTTTTTTTGCTGAAAACCAATTGGAGGAAAAAGGAGATCTTTTAGATTAGTAAAAAATATTAGAAAAATTAGTTTAGGCTTATTAGGTTAATAGCAACAAATGCTAGCTTTTGTTTTCATAGAGTTTTCAGAAATTATGGATGTTTAGGAAATAAAGCAAAATTGAAGGCATTTTTAATATTACTTAAATATTCTGAAAACAAGGCATTTGGATAGGGTTTTCCCTAGGGTTTCAAGTGATTTAAAGATTACAAATATGGTGGTGAACTTTAAGGTTTCAAAAGGTACTGATTTTTGAGAATTGGTTTGAATTTGAGCAAATGATTTATGAATTATCTGATTGGATTAATTGATTGAATAAAACCAACAATTTTTTAGGAGTTATCAACATGGAATAAAATGAAAGCAATTTGGTTGTTTTTATTTGAAATAACATTTTGGAAATTGTAACATCACAAGGATGAAATAAAGGGTTTGAATTTTGGTTTGAAATTCAAATGAAAACAGTTGGAAAACAAATGAAAACAGAGGAAAACAAATGGAAAACAAACAAAACAATTGCAATCAACATGATGCCATGATGCAAAACATAAAATAACAGAGAGCAAAACATTCTAAAGGCTATTTTTCAGACTTGGGATGTTACAGTCAGTACATCCAAGTACTGGCAAGCAAGACTCACACTTCACCAAAGAGTTACCCGTCAACACAAGCACGGATGCTTAGGTTCAACGGAAGAGTAGGTAATGTAAAAGCTGCAGCGGGCTGCTCTAACCAACTACAGAGATATACTACAAGTTCCGGCTAACAGAAAGAAGATAAGATCGCGTATTGTAACCAACTGAAAGATAACTTCAAACAAACCCGTCCAATGTCACCCCCTACTAAGGAAGCAACCCAAGGATAACTCACACAGTTGGATTAATGATGATTCAGGTTATTGTGTCAATAAGCCTATTACTAGTCAAATTAGTATTAGTTAGGTGTAAGTTGTTCTGAGTACTTGTTAGCCAGTACTTTCACCAAGTCGTCACATAACCGCGGACAACACGGCTTCTCGAGAAGATTCATCCCTGCAGGGTGTGCTCCAGTACCCGTACACACTCGAGCCACCAACTAAAACTCAGGTTGGCTCGACACGACTCGAACCATCTCTACAGCCTATCCTAGGAGCCATGGAGCTATAAGGTCC
>CM054058.1:460300142-460330142 GCA_028641055.1 Alopecurus myosuroides
GGAACGTGAAAACGGGGAACCTCCCCGACGTCGGGAAAAAGTCCCGTACGGGCGCCGGTAAGTTGCCTTACGGTGAAAACAGCAGTATTCTGAAGCGAAACCGTTGGCCGAAACGTGAAAACGGGGAAACTCCCCTAACTTGGGTAAAAGTTCACGACGGGCGCCGGTAAGGTGCGTTACGGTGAAAACATCAGTATTCTGGTATAAAACGTGGGCCGAAACGCGAAAATGGGGAACCTCCCCGAAGTCGGGGAGATGTTCACGACGGGCGCCGGTAAGGTGCGTTACGGTGAAAACATCAGTATTCTGGTATAAAACGTGGCCCGAAACGCGAAAACGGGGAACCTCCCCGAAGACGGGGAGATGTTCACGACGGGCGCCGGTAAGGTGCGTTACGGTGAAAACATCAGTATTCTGGTATAAAACGTGGGCCGAAACGCGAAAACGGGGAACCTCCCCGAAGTCGGCGAGATGTTCACGACGGGCGCCGGTAAGGTGCTTTACGGTGAAAACATCAGTATTCTGGTATAAAACGTGGGCCGAAACATGAAAACGGGGAACCTCCACGAAGTCGGGTAGAAGTTCACGACGGGCGCCGGTAAGGTGCGTTACGCTGAAAACATCAGTATTCTGGTATGAAACATGGTCCGAAACGCGAAAACGGGGAACCTCCCCGAAGTCGGGGAGATGTTGACGACGGGCGCCGGTAAGGTGCGTTACGGTGATAACATCAGTATTCTGGTATGAAACGTGGGCCGAAACGCTAAAACGGGGAACCTCCCCGAAGTCGGGAAAAAGTTCACGACGGGCACCGGTAAGGTGCGTTACGGTGAAAACATCAGTATTCTGCTATAAAACGTGGGCCGAAACGTGAAAACGGGGAAACTCCCCTAACTTGGGTAAAAGTTCACGTCGGGCGCCGGTAAGGTGCGTTACTGTGAAAACATCAGTATTCTGTTATAAAACGTGGGCCGAAACGTGAAAACGGGGAACCTCCCCGAATTCGGGGAGATGTTCACGACGGGCGCCGGTAAGATGCGTTACGGTGAAAACATCAGTATTCTGGTATAAAACGTGGGCCGAAACGCGAAAACGGGGAAGCTCCCCGAAGTCGGGGAGATGTTCACGACGGGCGCCGGTAAGGTGCGTTACGGTGAAAACATAAGTATTTTGGGCGTAAACGTGGGCCGAAACGCGAAAACATGGATACGTATACGTGCAGGAAATCTTGCCGCGGCAGGAAAATAGGCCTTTTTCCTGCCGCGGCAGCAGTGTACCCCTCCTTTACAGGCTGAAGGGCAGGGTTCCCAGGGGGGGCTGAGTTTCCTGGGTATATTGGGAGGAGGGTGCCGTCTCTCCCGGCCGTAAAAGGTCTAGGCACGGACCATGTTATCGTGTGTTTTCACACGTAAACACGTGTCCACGGGGGGGATTCGGGCGTCCCCCCCACGAGGTTGCCACGGTCGGATTACGTTACACAGGTCAGATGGACGGGGCACCAGTCGCAAGACGGTGCACCGGTCGGATGATGGTGCCGCGGACTGATTACGGTGCCTCGGACGGGCACATGAGTATGCCGTGGTTGGATTACGTTGCATCGGTCGGATGGACGGTGCACCAGTCGGATGATGGTGCCGCGAACTGATTACGGTGCCTCGGACGGGCCCAGGAGGTTGTCGCGGTCGGATTACGTTGCACCGTCGGATGGACGGATCACCAGTCGGAAGACGGTGCACCGATCGGACGATGGTGCCGCGGACTGATTACGGTGCCTCGGACGGGCACAGGAGGTTGCCGTGGTCGGATTACGTTGCACCGGTCGAATGATGGTGCCGCAGACTGATTACGGTGCCTCGGACGGGCCCAGGAGGTTGTCGCGGTCGGATTACGTTGCACCGGTCGGATGGACGGATCACCAGTCGGAAGACGGTGCACCGATCGGATGATGGTGCCGCGGACTGATTATGGTGACTCGGACGGCCCCAGGAGGTTGCCGCGGTCCGATTATGTTGCACCGGTCGGAAGACGGTGCACCGGTCGGATGATGGTGCCGCGGACTGATTACGGTGCCCCGGACGGATTACGTTGCCTCGGTTGCCTCGATTGGATCACGTTATCTCGGTTGGAGTACGTTTCCCCGTATACACGGGAAAACTGGTTTTGTTGTTGGCGTGGGAAGGATTGAGTCTGGTACGTTTACGTGATAGATGGTCCGAGTCTTGAAAAGGGCGACGACCCGTCACGAACGCGTTGCTTTTGGCTAGCGTCTTACCCATTTCAACCGGAGAATACTCGTCGATCGGATTATGTTGTCTTGGTCGGATTATGGACTATGTTTCCTCGGTTGGATTATTGCCCCGTATACACGAAAAAACCTGTATTCTTGTTGACGTGGGAAAGATTGAGTCCGGTACGTTTACGTGATAGATGGTCCAAGTCTTGAAAAGGGCGAGGACCCGTCTGTAACGCGTTGCTTATGGCTAGAGTCTTACCCATTTCAATCGGAGACGGTGCCCCTAAGATGTTACTGTTGCCTCCGCAACACCCGCGCGCTGTGGACACTCAGGACGCCTGCATGCAAGTGATTCCCCCGTGCAATGCATGGGGGAGGCTTGGTAGGCTTGACCGCTGTGGCTACGCGAGCGCATGAGTTGTTTAGGACCCGTGTCTGCCGATAGTTCCCCCGTCTCTGTGCGTCCGACTACCGGCGCCGCGTCCCGTTGGTCCTGTGGCTTACGTTACCGTTGCCTTTCATGTGCTTGTATGTTGGTACCTGAACTGTGGGAAGTGGTGCATTCTACAGGTTGCCTCGCAGCGGACGCCTTCCGGTGTGCCGTTGCGGCCATATGGCGCTTGAGGCGTTGCCTCGTGGCTCTTTCACGTTTTCGTGTCGGTGCTATCAAGGCAGCCTCGCTCACGCTGTTGGTCTCGGATGTTGCTCACGATAAAGTGCCGTGGCCCTTTTGGTTGCCATGACCTGACCCTTGGAAGCTCCCCGAATTGAGAACAACCGGAACAGGTGTTGCCTCTACCTCTCCGCAGTTAGTGGTAGGATACGCAACATTCTGCGCCGATCCTCAAACAAGTAGGACGAGCTTGGCCCGCTCAAATGTGACGCCCCGAGATCAGGCACTATGCAAATTTCAGCATTCCCGCCAAAATCCACATAATAACCGATTCCAGGTTGCCACTTGTGATAACATTACAACAGTTCACGAATATTCCGCAACAACAACAGAAAAGATATATACAAGAAGACTCAAACGAGCCAAGGATACAACTGATACAATACAAAGATCCAAATAACAGCGGAAGAAAACAACATAGTGTCCGACTACGGACAAGATACAAATTTGACTAAGAGTCCTGAAGATAACCGAGAGCGTCCAATCCCTGCCCAGGCCAAGCCGGAGGGATTCCCAAGCTAACGTCGTCAGGCTTCAAACCTGTTGACTGCAATGTTGAATATTCAGCTACGAAAATGAATTCGTGGGTCAGTACGGTTAAGTACTGGCAAGGGGATAAACCATACTCACAAGATACCGGCGTAACCAGTCATCACAAGATACGAATAATTTGGGTTCAACGGAAAGGAAGGGACTATTGCAAAGAAGCGACAGCGGGCTGCACTAACTAACTAGAGAGACACGCTACAACTTCCGGCTAACAGAAAGAAGATAAGATAGCGTATCGTAACCAACTACAACTAACTTCAAACAAACCCATCCAATTTTACCCCCTACTAAGGAAGCAACCCAAGGAAACTCACACTGTTGATTAAGGTGAAGTTCAGGTTATTGTGACAATATTCCTATTACTAGTTAAATTATTATTAATTAGGTGTAAGTTGTCTGAGTACTTGTTAGCCAGCACTTTCACCAAGTCGTCACATAACCGCGGACAACACGGCTTCTCGAGAAGATTCATCCCCGAACGGTGTGCTCTAGTACCCGTACACACTCAAGCCACCAACTAAAACTCAGGTTGGCTCGACACGACCCAAACCGTCTCTACAACCCATCCTAGGAGCCACGGAGCTATAAGGTCCCAGCCACGCAGCCGAATACTCAGCGCAGGTGTGCAAAACTCCCGCAGGACACAACACCCCGGCACTACATGCCTCGCCCTATATGCATCATCATCATCATCAGTAACAATGGGGGATCAACCCATTATGCAACGGAGCAAATGGAACACCCGAACTAAGTGTGGCTCTTCGGACAAGCTGCAGATCAGGTCTAAGTCGAGGGGGGTCCCATACTACCTCCCGGATGCGGTGAGCACGCTCATCATGGATTAGTAGACAAGACTCTTTTCCTAGTTTCGACACCAGCCGGCTCCAAAACCCTAACCCGGGCCTCCTGCCGGTGCCTTAGCATCAAATTATTATTACTCAGAACAATAACATGTTGTTGATTGAACTGAAACCCAACTATCAATATAAACAGGTGATACGACAAAGGAAAACACGACTCGAGCACAACCAAATCTAAGAATGCAACTACGACACGAGGGCCAACAAGGTAAACAAACACCAGTTAATAGGAAGTGGAAGGAAGGCTATATCATGGCTGCAAAGTAACATATGATAGGATCGAGACGCAAGCATCGAATCATAAGGCTAGCATAAGAACAACGGGAAGAATCGGTAACAAGTGATGAAAGGCAGCCATAGGCAGCAAGTGAGTATACTTGCCTGAGATCCAGCAAGTAGAGGTACATCCGAAGAACTTGTCGTTGCTCACATCATCTCAGCGTCCTATCCGCGAAGAAGCAAAGAGTTAAAAGAAACACCGGATGCAACAATTACTTCTACGGCAAAGATCCAGCATGATCCTATTTTATATGCATGGCATGGCAAGATGCAACAGGGGAAACAACTTAAGCAATTTAATCGGAACCAGAGTCCGGACAAATAATTAAGGTTTAAGTTGTTTATCTAACCATCATATTAAATGTTGTTTAACATGGGAAAACAATAAGTAGGTGAGCTAAACAAGATTAAATGGAATAGGGCAACAATTGAATTAGCTACCCCAACACATTCCATATTTATTTATTAGGTGAACATGCATAACACTACTACAATGCAACATGCAAGGTTCAAACATAAACATGGATGGCATGAACAGATTGAGTGCATTTTTCTGGTATGAAAACATATTTTATTTGTTGGATTTGGAATTAAAATGAATTAGTTATTAATTTGACAATTTTAAATGCATTAAATAAGAAACAGTTGTTTTCAGCAATTTAAATTATTCAAAACAGCAAACAAAGTTGATATTTGCAAAGTTCATGAAAAATGGGATGGAAAACTTATTTAACATGTTGAAATTGGATTTGAATTGCCCAAGTTATGAATTTTGCAATTTAAAAGGGTTTAATTAAAGCATTGAATTATTGCACCACTTTTAACTAGGGAAAACAATAAACAAATTGCATTGAAAAGGTTGAAAACATGTAGCAAATGTTTCACTGAACATTTTGAGCTATTGAACATAATTTTTGGGTTATTATTGAATTTATTATGCAAGTTTTTATAAACATTCTTATTCTGCCCTTTTTAGTAAATAGAGGGAAACATGTTCAAAATTAATTCAATTGTGGCCAAATAAAATACCAATGTGTAGAGTTTGTTAATAAAATTTTTTAGAGCCCAAGTTTGCTCCATTTGGGTGAACCAAACTCAAGTTATGAAATTCCAAAGTTTCCAATTTTTATTGCATTTTCAGTAATTAATTATTTAGTGCAAATTTTTTTACAGAAACATGTTGCAATTTTGGTACTAATGGAAAGAGCACAAGATTTCAGATCCACAGGAATTTGAATCACTGAATTTGGAGCAAGTATGAATATATGGTGGATTTTACAAGTTAAGATTTGAAACTGTTTGAGGGCTGAGCTGCAGGAAAAAAAAAAGCCAAAAGAAAAAAAGAGCGCGTGAGGGGGGACTCGAACCCGTGCCCTCCTGCTGGGGCTCACGCATGGATGGAACCCCACCACTGGGCTGCTCAAGCTGTAGTGATAGGATCGGGATCTGGCCCAAGATGAGGTGGCGCTGCACGGAAAAACTGAACGTCCAGTTCCTGAACTGCGAACGACACGCAGATGGCGACGACGCCGCTCGAAGGCGGGCGTCCAGAGCAACCTGAGGAGAGGGAATAGGGATTTTGGGAGGTGCTCCTCACCTTGGGGAGCTCGATGGCGCTGCAGGCGGCTCGGTGATGAGGGAATCATCGGGAAGTAGAAGAACCTGAGGAGAGCGTTGACAACGAGGTGCTCGCGGACAGAGGGAAGACGACCTGGATGGCATCGATCCGAGCGGCTCCAGGTCCCTAGCTTCAGCGTAGAGGACGGCGATGATGCTGCGTTTCCATTCCCTCCATAAACCTGGCCCGAGGTGGTCGGAGACGGCGCTAATCGGAGGAGGAACTCCGATGTATTTACTCGGTTTTCAGAGAAGTTTCAGAGGGAGCAGTTACACGGGAGGAAGAGGAGAAGGGGATCGGCGGCGCTGGAGATGGGAAGAGGGAGATGGAGTGGGGCTAGGGTTTCTAGAGGGGAGGGGAGGTAGATAAAAGGGAGAGTAGGTGGGATCGGTTGGAGGGAGAAAAGCTTGACAGCGACCTCCCCCTGTCTCTGTTCGTCCGTACGAGGAAGACGAGCGAGGTGGGCTGGAAGGGTTTTTGGGCCGTGGGTGGTAGGTGGGTCACTTGGCCTGCCTCCCCACAGCTCACCTTTCTCCTTTGTTTTATTATTTTTTTCTTTTTTTTTGTAGAAAAGAGAGAGAGAGAGAGAAGAAAGAGATTTTTGGGGTTTTATATTTTATGAAATATTTTTATTGATTAACAAAACAGCAATAACAAGGTATGTTACTTATTTTCAACAATTTGAAAAATGACAATTAGTTTGAAATTTGGTATTTGAAATTCATATAGGCTTTCATTTGATTTTTTGAATAGACAAATTTTATTTAATAAGCCCAAACACTAAGAAAACTTAGTGAGCTTAAAAGTTTGCAGGTTGTTAATTCTTAAACCACAATTTGATCATGCCCATTAAAAAAAATGATTTGATTTCAAGTTGAATTGGAATTTACCATTTAGGGTGTTGATTAAAGGGAGGTTTTATTTAACAAGCAATTTAAAAAATTCAACTTCAAACTATTTGAAAACAATTTGAGGTATTTTAGTTTGGAATTTAAATTGGAAACTTTGGACATGTGTGAAAGTTTAAAGTGGTTTGAATTTTGAGTTGTTTTGAAAAAACATGGTGAAATGCATATGATGCATGTGATGCAAAGCAAAAGAAAACAAACAACTTTCTAACTTAGGATAACACCCCAGGTGTTACAGACGACACCACTAACAAGGGATTGCGCCCTCGCAATCCACCTGCTAACCCGGGAGGGGAAAGAAGTTCGACTATCGATTCTTCATGCTTCTAGTTGATCTCCTCGACACCACTAACAAGAGATTCTTGCTCGGGTTGATGACGATGTTCTTCCACCAGGAATCTTCCGATGATCGAACCTATTAGGTTGAAGGCTAAGAGAACGTCCACCCACGTAGGATCCTAACACTTTTGAAAGATTGAGTACGAGAGTAGACTCCAAAACAAATGAGATAGAAGGAGAAGTAGAATAGAGATAAGGAGAAAACAAGAATCCTATTGAGATGTTTCCAAAATAGTTTAGCAGAAATAGTTTTTGACACTCTAGAAACAACGACCGTTAGCGAGGTTATCCTACAGGCTGTGCGGACCCGTTGCTCCGATAACCATTCGTATGTAAACAATATCGGGAATCGGAAACCATGCTCTGATACCATTTGTGACGCCCCGAGATCGGGCACTATGCAGATTTCTGCATTCCCGCCAAAATCCACATAATAACCGATTCCAGGTTGCCACTTGTGATAACATTACAACAGTTCACGAATATTCCCCAATAACAACAGAAAAGATATATACAAGAAGACTCAAACGAGCCAAGGATAAAACTGATACAATACAAAGATCCAAATAACAGCGGAAGAAAACAACATAGTGTCCGACTACGGACAAGATACAAATTGGACTAAGAGTCCTGAAGATAACCGAGAGCGTCCAATCCCTGCCCAGGCCAAGCCGGAGGGATTCCCAAGCTAACATCGTCAGACTTCAAACCTGTTGACTGCAATGTTGAATATGCAGCCACGAAAATGAATTCGTGGGTCAGTACGGTTAAGTACTGGCAAGGGGATAAACCATACTCACAAGATACCGGCGTAACCAGTCATCACAAGATACGAATACTTTGGGTTCAACGGAAAGGAAGGGACTATTGCAAAGAAGCGACAGCGGGCTGCACTAAATAACTAGAGAGACACGCTACAATTTTCGGCTAACATAAAGAAGATAAGATAGCGTATCGTAACCAACTACAACTAACTTCAAACAAACCCATCCAATGTTACCCCTACTAAGGAAGCAACCCAAGGAAACTCACACTGTTGATTAAGGTGAAGTTCAGGTTATTGTGACAATATTCCTATTACTAGTCAAATTATTATTAATTAGGTGTAAGTTGTCTGAGTACTTGTTAGCCAGCACTTTCACCAAGTCGTCACATAACCGCGGACAACACGGCTTCTCGAGAAGATTCATCCCCGCACGGTGTGCTCCAGTACCCGTACACACTCAAGCCACCAACTAAAACTCAGGTTGGCTCGACACGACCCAAACCGTCTCTACAACCCATCCTAGGAGCCACGGAGCTATAAGGTCCCAGCCACGCAGCCGAATACTCAGCGCAGGTGTGCAAGACTCCCGCAGGACACAACACCCCTGCACTACAGGCCTGCCCTATATGCATCATCATCATCATCATCAGTAACCATGGGGGATCAACCCATTATGTAAAGGAGCAAATGGAACACCCGAACTAAGTGTGGCTCTTCGGATGTGAAGCCCCGAGATCGGGCACTATGCAAATTTCAGCATTTCCGCCAAATCCGCATAATAACCGATTCCAGGTTGCCATTTATGATAACATTACAATAGTTCACGAATATTCCACAATTACAACAGAAACAGATAGATACAAGACGACTCGAACGAGTCAAGGATACAACTGATACAATACAAAGATCCAAATAACAGCGGAAGAAAACAACAAGGTGTCCGGCTACGGACAAGATCCAAATTGGACTAAGAGTCCTGAAGATAACCGAAAGCGTCCAATCCCTGCCCAGGCCAAGCCGGAGGGATTCCCAAGCTAACGTCGTCAGACTTCAAACCTGTTGACTGCAATGTTGAATATGCAGCCAAGAAAGAGATTCGTGGGTCAGTACGGTTAAGTACTGGCAAGGGGATAAAACCCATACTCACAAGATACCGGCGTAACCAGTCATCACAAGATACAAATACTTTGGGTACAACGGAAAGGAAGGGATTATTGCAAAGAAGCGGCAGCGGGCTGCACTAACCAACTACAGAGAGATACTACAACTTCCGGCTAACAGAAAGAAGATAAGATCGAGTATTGTAACCAACTGAAAGTAACTCCAAACAAACCCATCCAATGTTACCCCCTACTAAGGAAGCAACCCAAGGATAACTCACACAGTTGTATTAAAGTGAATCAAGTTATTGTGTCAATAGGCCTATTACTAGTCAAGTTTAGTATTGGTTGGGTGAATAACATTAGTTAAGTTAAAGTTGTTCTGAGAACTTGTTAGCCAGTACTTTCACCAAGTCAACCATAACCGCGGAAAACACGGCTTCTCGAGAAGATTTAACCCTGCAGGGATGCACCAATTTAGCCGTACACGCATGAATAACCCGCCAGATGGAACGGCCATTCCACCAAGCGGGGCACTCAACACAACCCAACTGTTCTTCGCATCAAGCCCAAAGCACCTTGGCGCACGGCTAATCGAGCCCAGAAGAAAATGGACCCTCATAGCACTCTAAGAACGTGTCCTCCTATATGCCGACTACGAAAGTTCCACCCGGGTACCAAGGGCTCGCAAGATCATGCATGCAGCAAATGGAAAACCCGAACTAAATGAGGCGATTTGGACGAGATGCGAATCTAGTCAAGTTGAGGGGGCGCCCATACTCGCTTCCCACATGCGGGTAGTGCGCTCATCATGGATCAGTAGACAAGACTCTTTTCCTAATTAGGGGTCGACACTAGAAGGCCTCAAAACCACCCATGGGCCTCCTGCCGGTGCCTTATCATCAAGTTTATTATTAAGCATAGCATTAACAGGATTGATTGATTATCATCGAGCCCCCAGAACAATAATAAAGATAGTAAAAGAAGTAACCGACAACAGGCTCGAGCACAAGCAACCCTAAGCATGCAACTACGACACGAGGGCCAACAGGGTAAACAATCAACAGTTAATAGGAAGTGGAAGGAAAGGCTATATCATGGCTGCAAGGTAACATACGATAGGATCGAGACACAAGCATCGAATCAAAGGCTAGAATAAGAACAACGGAAAGAATCGGTAACAAATGATGAAAGGCAACACTGATAGCAAGTGAGTATACTTGCCTGAGATCCCGCAAGGTAGCAGAACTTGTCGTTGCTCACATCATCTCAACGTCCTATCCGCGAAGAAGCAACGAACTAAAAGAAACACCGGATGCAACGATTACTTCTACGGCAAAGATCCAGCATGATCCTATTTTATATGCATGGCATGGCAAGATGAAACAGGGGAAACAACTTAAGCAATTTAATCGGAACCGGAGTCCGGAGGAGTATAGATTGGTTCAAGTTGTTTATCTATCCATCAATTTAAATGTTGTTTAGCATGGGAAACAATAGAGTAGATGAGTTAGGCAATTTAAATGGAAGGGGGCAACAGCTGGAATTAATTAGCCCACACATTCCATATGTTGTCATATAGGTGAACATGCATAACAAGATCTAAAATGCACAAGATAAGATGCAAACAGAGATATGAATGGCATGAACAGATTCCTTGCAATTTTCTGATTGGAAAACATATTTTATTTGTTTGATTTGGAATTAAAATGAATTAGTTATGAATTTTGGCAATTTAAATTGCATTAAATAATAGGTGAAACAATTATTCAAATTAATTATTGCAAACCAGAAAACAAAGTTGATATTTGCAAAGTTTAGAGAATTTTGATTGGAAAACATATTTTACTTTTCAAATTTGGATTTAAAATGAATTAGTTATGAGTTATGCAATTTTAAATGGAACCGGAACAATATTTAATTATTCCAACTCATTCCATATTTAATTATTAGGTGATATTATTATACCCCGAAACCCACAAGATGCAATGCAAACATGATGCGATGACATTTTAAATATAGTTGATATGTTATAGAAAATAGGGCATATAGGTATAGGGTTGGGGTTTGGGGTTCGCACGTGTGGAGAGGATCGCCGGGGTCAACGCCGGAAACTCCGGAACATGGAGGAAGTAGTCGACGTCGAGGAAGTAGTGGAAGTAGTCGTTCTCATTCCGTAGTCGAAGTAGTCGTTCACGTCGGGATCGGAGATGAACTTGTTGATCTCGTGGTACAAGGCGCGCATGAAGGCGGCCGACACTACCCGGACAACGACGAACATGAAGCGGAGATCTTGTCGAAGGTGTAGCCGTGGTTGTGGTTTGGTCCGAGGTCCTCGGGGCGTCACAGCTGGTTTGTGAATGAGCTTTTGTAGCACAAAATCTTGTGCCACCATGCAGAAGATGCTTAGCTCAAGAATCTCTTTCACAAGGCCAGAAGGTCCGGGAAGACGCTGGCATTAGCAGCACCGGAGGCTGCGCGGGCCGAGAGCTGCGTCGCGGTATCCCTAGCAGGAGAGGCCTTGTTTGCAGGGTGCAGCGTCGCGGTCTGCATACGACGCTGTCTGGCGAGCTCGACGGACCCAGTCTTGAACGTCAGTGGCGTCTGGAGATGGGCGAGGGAAGGCGAGGATGTGGAATTGAGCAGCACGGCCTAGCGACGGCGGGGCTGCAGAGCTCTATCCGCACGGCAGGGTTGGAGAATGGCGCCGCCAGTGGCACGTCGAGCTGCCGTGCCTAGGCCGCTGCCATACACAGGTGGAGAATAGGTTGGAGCCGTCAAGGGGATCGACTGTGGAGGAGGTAACGGAGCTGCGCCGTCGAATCTTGATAGCCACCCATCGCCGGCGTGCAGCGACTCAACAGGGCACCCGCGACCGTGCGCGCGAGGCAGCCTGGCGAGCTCGAGGGGGCCGCGCGCTTCGTACAATCGACGGACGCGGTGCCGACGAGCAAGCCAGCTGCGCCGCCACGGTTCCTTCGGGGCGGCGTCGCCTCTCTCGCTGCGGACAGACGGGGAGAGCGAGGAGGTGGTTGGGGAATGGGGGCGACGGGAGGAGGGAGAGGCGCGGCTGAAAGTGCAAGATGGTCAACTAGAGGGGGGGTGAATAGGTGACCTACAAATTTTTATCCTTTTTCAATTTTAATGGTGGATTAGGAAAAGTAAAATCTTGGTTAACTAAATGTGCAACTAGGTTAACACCCTAAGTGACAAGCAACGAGTAGCAACGGAAGTAAGATAAACACACAAGGTAACCACAAGTGAAAAACTCGGAGACAAGGATATGTTTCCCGTAGTTCCTTCTTAAAAGAAGTACGTCTACGTTGGAGAGGTGGGGAGCCACCTAGGCGCTCCTCAATAGCACGGATGTGCACACCTTATTCTCCGTGAGCTTCTCCGGTGAGGGAGATTCTCGTTTCCACTATGAGGTCGACTTGAAGGCGTTGACCAAACCTTTACAAGGGGTTGAGGCTACTCCACAAGTGAGATGGAGGCTCTCAACAATTGAAGCTTCTTGCTACAAGGTGGAAGCTACAAGCACTAGGGTTTCCCTTGGATGAACAAAGCAACCAAGAGATTACAAGATCCCAAGAGTTGTGGTGTGGGAACACACGTTTTGGCTTGGTGGAAAGGTAGATCTAGTCCTCCTCCATGAGATCCTTGAAGGGCATCGAGTTTGGTTGGAGGAGGAGGGAGATCGGGGCGTTTTGAGCTCTACAACAATGGAGGAGAGAGAGGAATGGACGAGCTACCTATCTAGAGGAAGAAGACAGCTATTTATAGGCTCCTCCAACTTCTGACCGTTGCAGTCCTGCGGGACCGGAAATTTCCGGCCTGAAGGCCGGAATATTCCGGCGTAAGTTGGCCGGATATTTGAAATGTCCGGGGGGCGGATAATTGAAATATCCGGGGGCGGAATTTTCCGCCCCAATACTCCTCCCCCATCTCTGTGCGCAGGCACCAACACGTTGATGAAAAACTGCTAAGGACCAAGGGCCGGATTTTTGCTACGGAAATTTCCGGGGCAAATTTCCGCCCCACCTTCTGTGCGCGGGCATCAACTTCTGATGGAAAAATGGCTAAGGACTTTGATGCCCGGAATATTGAAATGTCCGGGGGGCGGATAATTGAAATGTCCGGGCCCGGAAATTTCCGGACTGAATTTCCGCCCCCATCTCTGTGCGCGGGCAATGTGAAGAAGACCAAATTCTGCTAAGTCCTTGAAGGCCGGATTTTTGGCCCGGAAATTTCCGGGGCAAATTTCCGCCCTGGCTTCTATGCGCGGGCAGGAAAATACTTAGTCGTTTTCGTGGAAGCCAGAAGAGTGGCCGGAAATTTCCGGTGAGGGGCCGGATAATCCGCCCCATAGGATCCGGAATTTCCGCCCTGTATACTGAAAAATCCGGTGGCTGAATTTCCACAATAGTGATCTTCTCTTTGATCTTTTGACGAGGATATATCGATGATCATCTAGGATAATAGCTGCACAGGCTGAACCACATTGTTAGATAGGAGATATCCGTGTTAGCATCATCACCAAAATCATTAGAGGGATCATGAGCTTTCAATCTCCCCCTTTTTGGTGAATGATGACAACACGGGTATTTGCAGGGAATAAAGCTAACAATGCAGAATCTAGAAACATCACACATAGCATATATAGGAGACATGCCTCCCAATAATAATAGTTCAACATAAACGACGAGTACGGTAGAACGGAGTTCGAAAAAGACGCACGAAAAACGGAAAGGGCAACAAAGAACAAACGAGAAACCCTCCCATGCAAATCCCCACGATCATCTAAATCTTCTCCCCCTTTGGCATCAAGACACCAAAAAGAGAAAAGAGAGAGCTACGTCCCATGGAGCACACTCTAGGCCTGGGTGTCTTCTTCGTCCTCTTCAGCTTCAGTGTCGGTGGCACTCTCCATGTCCTCATCTTCATCAACACCAATGTCCCAGTCAACATCACGGTTGTTCCAGTTCCTGTAAGCAATCCGAGGAGGAGGAAGTGGTGGCACAGTGGGAGTCTTGAGTGCAGTCATGATGTGGTGCTGGTTCTCCAAGATGTTACGGCGCTCCACATAGGCTGCGTAGTTTTCCTTGTGGAGGCAAACATTCAAGCTGAGCACCTTCTCAACAGCACGAGCAAGCCACGAGCGCTTCTTCTTGCCAGGAGGAGGAGGACGCATGCGAGAATCCCTGTGGCCCTGTCCAGATGCACCAACATTGTGAGCGGTCTGCTGAGTGTGAGCAGACTTCTTATAGAGATTAACGTCCTTGTGATCCTCACAGTCCAACTCCAAGTCTTCTCGGAGTGCTTCAGGATAGCGTGCCTTGATGAGCTTCATGATGTAGGGGGCATATGGGGGCACCTTGCGATGGAAGAGAGCATAGTGGATCTCATTGAAAATGAAATCCATGACATCAATCCTGTGAGCCTCCATATCATTCATATCAGTCTCAGAGAAGGTCAAGAAGGCATGGTGCATAAGGTTGACCAATCCACCACGAATAGCATCATTGTTTCCCGCACTTGGAGCAATGGACTCCCTGAACATGCGCAGGAGAATATCATACACTGCAAAGAGGCCTTTAGCCGACCCAATTGTGCCATTAGAACCATATAGCTCAGCAAGCCTGTTCTTCTGATACTCTTCCCCATGAATGTGCATACGGTGGCCCTGAGGAGTGTTGAGGCCAGCAAACGGATAGTCAAGCACAGTGGCAAAGTCATGGAAGTTTGCCGTGAGCAGATGAGGGCCAGACATCCAAGACATCCCAATCTCTTCAGAATCATCAATGACCAGAGTAGCATAGAACTGCTGGATATAGGTGGTGTTGTATGAGCAACGAGTCTCCATAAGTGGACGCAGACCTAGGACCTCAGCAAGCTGAACAGAGTTGTTGAAGTACTCGGGGTGGGCAGCCATATGAGCAAAATTGATCACCTTCATGGGGCATACTGATTTGCTCATGACGGTGTATACCTGCTTGAAGAGAGTCTCCTGCTCGACGTGCCAAAAGCACGAGTCAATAGTGGGGTCCTGAGGACCATCAGTGTACCAAGCCTTCTTGCGCCATTCAGTGAAGTCAGCAATGGGCATAGTGCCCACATTGAGAGTTGCCTTGCCCTGCTGCCTACCACCTCTGCGAGCAGCCCGTTCAGCATCACGTTGTTGCTCATATGCTCTCTGAGTATCTCTTTCACGCCTGCGAGTTTCATTGTCTTCTACATAGGTCCCTTCGTCATTTTGTGTCAGGTGACGGAGGCGCTTGCGGGAGCTGAGAAGTTTGCCAGGCCTAGAGGAGGAATCACCTGCAAGGAAAGCAAAAAAGAAACCCAAAGAAAAGCAAACAAACATCAAAAACGGGGGCTCACGAAATGAGGAATAGAATATTGTGAAGTTATGGTGGAGATTCAGTATAGGCCGGAAATTCCGGTCATGGAGACGGAAATTCCGGAGGACGGAAATTCCGGCCTCAGGGCAAATTTCCGGGGTGCGGAAATTCCGGCCCTGGGCGGAAATTTCCGGCCTTCGGGATTTTCGAATCCAGATCTGAATCTGGGCCTATAACGAATCTGGAACATGGGATCTAGTACGAGGATGAATAGATGGTACTTCGTGTGAACAAAGAACCATGCTCGAACAGGAACAAACCCTAGATTGTGATAATGCATCTACTCAACCCAAAATTTGCGGAGAAAACGAACACGTACCGGGATCCATGAAGGAAAGGACGTGCGGTCTCTTGATCCGCAAGAGAAGAGGAGAGGCAGAGGATGGGAGGCAAAGAGGCCTCCCGGAAGGCTCGGAGGCGGCGGCGGCTGGCTGGGGCGAGAGGAGAGACTAGGGGAGGAAACAGTGCGGAACCGTCTCCTCCCGTCTCCCTTATATAGCCCTAGACCAAGGGCACCGGAAATTTCCGGTGTTAATACCGGATATTCCGGACCCCGGAGATTTGGGCCGGAATATTCCGCCCAAATATCCGGTGTGCCTTCTGTGAGCGGGCACGCTGGATAGTTGGGGGATTATTCGAGTCCAAATCTCCCTCCGGAAATTTCCGTGGCTTAAGACACGGAATATTCCGGGCCCCCGGAAATTTGTGCCGGAAATTTCCGCTGAAATTTCCGGCGTGCCTGCTGCGAGCGGGCACATCGGAACTTAGCGAAATTTCTGGGACAAACGTCTGAGGGCCGGAATATTCCGGTCCTTGGCCGGAATTTCCGGAGTGCCAATGCCATCCGAGTTTTGTGGAAGATGGATCAAATCGTGAGCCTCCAAAGATGCAAAAAGACACAAACTAACTCAAAAACACGAGAAAAACATCAACGAAGAAATCCAAAGAAAAGGTTGGTGGCCGAAGCCACCGTGTTTGAGTGATACCAAGGAGCCGCGAAGATGTATCTTGGACTCAAAAGTATAACTCACGTTTTAAGCACAATAAGTCACATATTGACTAGATATGCATGACGTTTTGGTTGTTTTACGCATGATAGGTGGAGTGTTGGTCCATGAGTTGAACTACGCTCCCCCTATGTCCATCCCTACATCTAGACTAGATAGCATATATAATGAAGGTACTTATGCAAGGGTTCAAGAGAAGTTGGACGCATCGATCACATTTAGTTCATTCCTCAAACCCCGAAATCTTGATTCGTCAAGGGCCTTCGTGAAGATGTCCGCGAGTTGATCTTTGGTGGCCACATATGAGAGGTCAATATCACCCTTCTCAACATGATCCCGAATAAAGTGATGTCGTATTTCAATGTGCTTCGTCTTGGAGTGAAGAACGGGATTGTAAGCAATCTTGATGGCACTCTCATTGTCGCATAGGAGAGGAACTTTGTCGAAGACGATGCCATAATCTCTCAATGTTTGCCGCATCCAAAGTAATTGAGCACAACAACTCGCCGCGGATATGTATTCGGCCTCGGTGTTAGAGAGAGCAATACAGTTTTGCTTCTTAGATGACCAACACACCAATGAGCGTCCAAGGAATTGACATCCTCCGGACGTGGATTTTCTATCCGTCTTCTCTCCCGCATAGTCCGCATCCGAATAACCAATGAGCTGAAAGCTTGAACCCTTGGGATACCAAAGTCCGAAATTGGGGGTATGAACTAAATATCGAAAGATGCGCTTAACCGCTTCAAAATGACTTTGCCTCGGAGAGGCTTGAAACCTTGCACATTTACCTACGCTATGCATGATGTCGGGTCTAGATGCACAAAGATAGAGCAAAGAGCCAATCATGGAGCGGTATACCTTTTGATCTACCTCTTTACCATCCGGATCGGGTTTCAAGTCAATGGTCGTGGACATGGGTGTCTTCATAGGTTTAGCATCATGCATGTTGAATCTCTTGAGCATATCTTGAGTATACTTGGCTTGCTTGATAAAAGTCCCTTCCGGATATTGCTTGATCTCAAAGCCAAGAAAGTACTCCAATTCTCCCATCATAGACATCTCGAACTTGTCCGTCATAAGCTTGCAAAACTCATCATTGAATGCGACGTTAGTTGAACCAAAGATGATATCATCCACATAGAGTTGGCATATAAACAAGTCACCTCCAACCTTTTTGGTAAAAAGGGTGGGATCGATTAAACCAACATTGAACCCACGATCAACCAAAAACTCTTTAAGGTGCTCATACCACGCACGTGGAGCTTGTTTAAGTCCATAGAGCGCCTTATCAAGTTTATAGACATGATCGGGGTGGTTGGGATCCTCGAAACCCGGAGGTTACTTGACATAGACCAACTCGTGGATGGGACCATTCAAAAATGCACTTTTCACATCCATTTGTTGCAACTTAAAGTTATGATGAGATGCATAGGCAAGTAAAATGCGAATTGATTCAAGTCGAGCAACGGGAGCGAATGTTTCACCAAAGTCGACACCTTCGACTTGAGAAAAGCCTTGAGCTACCAATCTAGCTTTGTTGCGGATGACGATGCCGTCCTTGTCTTGTTTATTCTTGAAGATCCACTTGGTGCCGATGACGTTCTTGCAATCTTTGGGTCTTGGCACCAACTTCCACACTTTGTTGCGTTCGAAGTTATTGAGTTCATCGTGCATTGCTTCGAGCCAATCTTGATCTTCAAGAGCTTCATAGACCTTCTTTGGCTCAATGTGAGAGACAAATGCATGAGCTTTGCTAAAATCCGCTAGTTGCCTCCTTGTGACGACCCTTCCACGAACTTGACCAAGAATCATGTCCTCCGTATGACCGGCACGAGTAAGATTATCAAGCCTCCTCTTTGCTCTACGAGCTAGCATCTCCTCCAAAGTCTCCTTGGATAGAACTTGATCATCACCTTCATCATCGGAGATATGTCCACCTTGATCTTGATCATTGACGGGAGATGGATCCCTTAAGTGTCTAGTGTCATCACCATGAGTATCTTGTTCTCCATTATGAGCTTGGCCTTCATCATGAGCTTGGCCTTGAGTATTAGCTTGGCCTTGAGTATTAGCTTGGCCTTGAGTATTAGCTTGGCCTTGTGGTGAAGCATGAGGGGTCGGTGCATCTTGTTGGGTAGCTTGGTTATCAATGGATGTAGTCAATGGTTCCACATGTGTGGAGCATAGTCCTTCTCCCTCCGTCATCCGGTGTCCCTCAATGGGGATTATTTCACCAATCCCCATTCTTCGTATGACGATGGGAGGAATTGCATCTCCTACAAAACCATGATCTATACGGCCCCCTTGGGACCCATTATCCTCATCAAACACCACGTCTATAGCTTCTTCAACTTGTCCGGTGGACTTGTTGTAGACTCTATAGGCGTGAGCGTTTGTGGCATAACCAACAAAGATACCCTCATAAGATTTAGTCTCAAACTTTGACAAGCGTTTACCTCTCTTGCGAATGAAGCACTTGCAACCAAAGACCTTGAAGTATGATACATCCGGCTTCTTGCCCGTGAGAATCTCATAAGGGGTCTTGTTCAAGATCTTGCGGAGATATAACCGGTTGCTAGCATGACAAGCGGTGGAGACGGCCTCGGCCCAAAAATTATATGGAGAAGAGAATTCCGCAATCATGGTTCGAGCCGCATCCATAAGAGTCCGATTCTTTCTCTCCGCCACACCATTTTGTTGAGGGGTGTAAGGAGTAGAGTATTGATGAGCAATTCCTTCTTCACTAAGAAATCCCTCAACGGTGTAGTTATTGAACTCGGAGCCGTTATCACTTCGGATAGCCATGATACTTGTATTATGTTGGCGTTCCACCAAAGTGATGAACTCGATCACCCGCTTTTGAGTCTCACTCTTCCTCTTGAAGAAGTACACCCAACAATATCGTGAATAATCATCCACAATCACCAAACAATACTTTTTGCCCCCAAGGCTATCATATGATAAGGGACCAAAGAGGTCCAAGTGAATGAGCTCGAGGATCCTTGAGGTGGTGATGTTCGTCTTGGTGGGGTGTGCTTCTCCGTGTTGCTTTCCTAAGACGCAAGAGCTACACACACGGTCTTTTGCAAATTTAGCATTAGTAAGTCCGAGAACATGATTACCACTTTGAAGGTCATGCAACGTTCTCATATTGGTGTGGGCTAACCGGCGATGCCATAGCCACCCCACATCAACTTTAGCCATTAGGCATGTCGCGGCACACGTGTCTCCTTTAGAGAAGTCCACTACATACATGCCGTTCTCGACATGCCCAACGAAGGCTACTTTAAGAGTCGTTTCCCAAGTGACAATCACGTTCTCCTTATTAAAGAATGAGGTAAAACCGCTCTTAGCAAGTTGAAGAACCGAAATGAGATTATAACCTAGGGACTCAACAAGAAGAACGTTCTCAATTGACAAGTCATTTGAGATTGCTACCTTGCCTCGTCCCAATACCTTTAATTCGGAGTTATCACCAATAGTGACGCAATTGAGGTGAGGTAATGGAGGTTGAAGATCACTCATTGCGTCATTGCTTCCGGTCATATGTTGGGATGCACCACTATCCACCGTCCATTTGCTCGAGCCGGAAGCACTTCCCTACAAGATTAGTTTCTAGATTTAGGGACCCATCTTTGAATGGGTCCTCTCATGTTAGTGACAAGGGTCTTAGGCACCCAAATACTCCAATAATAGTCATCACCATAAGAAGTACCAACATATTTAGCATATACATGACCATCTCTAGATTTCATAAGAACATAAGATGGATTGTATTTCCCGGCAAAGTTATTGTGAGTGGTGCTCCCCCTAGAGGTATCACCACCCACAAGGGTGTTGGTCTTCATGCTTTTTGCCACCTCTCCCTCTTTCACAAATCTTACTTCTTGTGAAGGAGAGGTGATTTTCTTCTTGTTCTTCTTCTTGTACTTCTTCTTTGACTTGGCAACATAGCCAAGTCCCTCCTTTCCCTTTTTCACTTGTTGAGAAGAATTCTCATGGGGATTCTTCTAACTTCCTACAAGATTAGTAGTACCACAAGTATAGCTAGGCAAGACATTTGAGCTAGGAGATGATATGGATACAACTTGCTTGTTAGATACTTGAGCTAGAAGATTGTCACGAGATTTTGTCAACTTGTCATGAATTTCCTTAAGAGACATGAACTCCTTTTCGAGTTTTTCATGACGAGTGCCAAGTTCCTCGTGAGCAATTCCTAGCTTCAACTCCTCATGTTCTAGAGTTTTAATGATAGCAAGTGATTGAGCATTCTCCTTTCTAAGCATGGAGACACTTATGGCAAAGTTTTCTTCAAGACATGGTAATTTCTCCTCAAGAGAGGCACGAAGGGAACGCTCATTTTCAAGAGCTTTTTCAAGCGCTTGTTCATTGCAAGTGTGGCCTTCGTGGCTTTCCAAAGCCAAGATAATCTCCTCCTTTTCATCTACAAGAATGTTAGCCTCATCAAGTTGCCTCAAAAGGGCATTCACTTTTTCCTTAGTCTCACCTTTAAGGCTTGATAGCCAAGTACCTAACTCATGAGACTCACTATCCTCCTCGTCAACATTTTCAACACAATCTAATAATGAAGGAGGGTTAGTGATAATGGTCTTGGAGTTTGGAGAGCATACCGAATTGGCTTTTGCCATAAGACACGTAGGTCGGGTAGCAACATTCTCATTGGGGGATTCAAATAGGGAGATCGAAGGAGTTGATGCGGTGGCCATGGCGATGTGAGCGACTCCACCTACTTCATCTTCTCCTTCATCTCCGGAGATGTAAGTCTCAAGTACCGCCCCGTCTTGTACATAGAGGGCCCTAGGCACCCTTCTAGCGAAGTTCTTGTTTTGAGGAGGCTTGGTCTTGTTTTTGCGAACAAGCTTCCCTTCGTTTTCTTCTCTTGGCTCAAAGGGGCACTCCTTGACAAAGTGGTTTGCGCTACCACAATTGTAGCATGTCCTTGGTCGCTCCCCCTTTTTCTTGTAGTTCTTGTTTCGTGGCGGCCTTGGAGACCCGGCCTTGTGAGCTTCCCATCTCTTCCAATATCCATGCATCGCAAGAGCAATGCACTTGTGGGCTCCGGTGTAAGTGTCCTCATAGTCTTCCTCATCATCATCATCTCCTTCACTCTCATCAATACGAGCCATAGCCTTTGACTTCAAAGCGAGATTGGGTGTTCCTCCTTGGCCACGAGAGCGAGCAAGAGCATTATCCGCACTCTTGTGTGAGAGGGAGATGGCTATGAACTCACTTAGGACGCCAATTGAGTTGAGGGTATTGTAATCCGCTCGAGTCCGGATGCTAGTGGAGAGATTCTTCTCAAAGGGGGTAATTGCTTTGACAAATTTCCTCTTGATCCACTCATCGGAAATTTCTTATTTTCCAAAGTCCCTCAATTGGTTGGCAAGAGCGACAACTCTCCTATATAGCTCTTCGGGGGTCTCATCCTCATGCATGACGAAGTTCTCGGAGTTGTCAATGGCCATGTCATACTTGGAAGATTGGATGCTAGCATTTCCTTGGAGCAAGGTGTCAAGTTTATCCCAAGCTTCCTTGGCGGTCTTGCAACTGATAATGTGAGTGAAGTACTCCCTTGGAAGAGCCTTTTGAATCATGACAAGTGCGGTCTTGTTGAGTTGCGATTCTATGTCCTCCCTTGGAGTCAAATTGTTTGGGTCATGAGGATGAAATCCATGAACCACACTTCTCCATAATGCGGTACACGATCCTGAAATGTGAGATTCCATCTCAAACTTCCAAGAGGAAAACTCGTTAGTGTTAAGGATGGGAGGAGCACCAACATTAAGGATGTGTGGCATGGCAACAATTGGGTGGATAGAATCATAGTTTTGTGGTGGTGGAACTTTCGAATTCGAACCCGAACCATTAGCCTTTTGAGACTTGGAACCATCATCACTCTCCTTAGCTTTGGCTTTGGCCTTTTGTGCGGCTTTAGCCTTAGCTTTTGCAATGTTCTCTTCGAGTTCGGAGATGTCCGGATTTGTTTCCTCATCCGAACTATCCACATCGGAGACATGAGGAGAATGAGACGGTTCCTTAGATCGACCCATTATGATCTCCAACATCTTCTTCATGGAGGACATGTCCGTGCCAACACTAGAACTAACCTTAGACAACTGAGTTTGTATGGTGCTCACCGTTGTCTCAAGGTTAGATATAGTGTTAGACATTCGGGCAATTTCCTCCTTAGTAGATTTGGGATCATCCTCGTTGACCATTGTACTCTTAGGCGGTTAAGCCCGATAAAAGAGCCGAGGCTCTGATACCAATTGAAAGTGCAAGATGGTCAACTAGAGGGGGGGGGGGTGAATAGGTGACATACAATTTTTTATCCTTTTTCAATTTTAATGGTGGATTAGGAAAAGTAAAAGCTTGGTTAACTAAATGTGCAACTAGGTTAACACCCTAAGTGACAAGCAACGAGTAGCAACGGAAGTAAGATAAACACACAAGGTAACAACAAGTGAAAAACTCGGAGACAAGGATATGTTTCCCGTAGTTCCTTCTTAAAAGAAGTACGTCTACGTTGGAGAGGTGGGGAGCCACCTAGGCGCTCCTCAATAGCACGGATGTGCACACCTTATTCTCCGTGAGCTTCTCCGGTGAGGGAGATTCTCGTTTCCACTATGAGGTCGACTTGAAGGCGTTGACCAAACCTTTACAAGGGGTTGAGGCTACTCCACAAGTGAGATGGAGGCTCTCAACAATTGAAGCTTCTTGCTACAAGGTGGAAGCTACAAGCACTAGGGTTTCCCTTGGATGAACAAAGCAACCAAGAGATTACAAGATCCCAAGAGTTGTGGTGTGGGAACACACGTTTTGGCTTGGTGGAAAGGTAGATATAGTCCTCCTCCATGAGATCCTTGAAGGGCATCGAGTTTGGTTGGAGGAGGAGGGAGATCGGGGCGTTTTGAGCTCTACAACAATGGAGGAGAGAGAGGAATGGACGAGCTACCTATCTAGAGGAAGAAGACAGCTATTTATAGGCTCCTCCAACTTCTGACCGTTGCAGTCCTGCGGGACCGGAAATTTCCGGCCTGAAGGCCGGAATATTCCGGCGTAAGTTGGCCGGATATTTGAAATGTCCGGGGGGCGGATAATTGAAATATCCGGGGGCGGAATTTTCCGCCCCAATACTCCGCCCCCATCTCTGTGCGCAGGCACCAACACGTTGATGAAAAACTGCTAAGGACCAAGGGCCGGATTTTTGCTACGGAAATTTCCGGGGCAAATTTCCGCCCCACCTTCTGTGCGCGGGCATCAACTTCTGATGGAAAAATGGCTAAGGACTTTGATGCCCGGAATATTGAAATGTCCGGGGGGCGGATAATTGAAATGTCCGGGCCCGGAAATTTCCGGACTGAATTTCCGCCCCCATCTCTGTGCGCGGGCAATGTGAAGAAGACCAAATTCTGCTAAGTCCTTGAAGGCCGGATTTTTGGCCCGGAAATTTCCGGGGCAAATTTCCGCCCTGGCTTCTGTGCGCGGGCAGGAAAATACTTAGTCGTTTTCGTGGAAGCCAGAAGAGTGGCCGGAAATTTCCGGTGAGGGGCCGGATAATCCGCCCCATAGGATCCGGAATTTCCGCCCTGTATACTGAAAAATCCGGTGGCTGAATTTCCACAATAGTGATCTTCTCTTTGATCTTTTGACGAGGATATATCGATGATCATCTAGGATAATAGCTGCACAGGCTGAACCACATTGTTAGATAGGAGATATCCGTGTTAGCATCATCACCAGAAATCATTAGAGGGATCATGAGCTTTCAGCGGCCAGGAGGGTGGCCGGAGGGAGGCGCCGGCGGCGGGGCGGGGGAGCAGCGACGCCGGCTGCCGACTGGAGAGGAGGCGAGGGCGTGAGCAGCAAGAGGGAGGGGCGGCGGAGCTCCGGGCCGGGAGGGGTCGAGGAAGGAGGCGGGCTGTGGGCGACGGGAGGAGGGAGATCGAGCGGGATCGGGGAGAGGAGGCAGCGAGCGAGGGGGGGTTTCCTCCCGTGCGTGCGTTCCCTGTCTGGGAGGTGGGGGGACCTGTTTGCAAATAACAGAAACGGCGGGGGGGGGGGGGTGATTGCGAGGGAAAGAGGAAATTTAGGGTTTGGGGGGGAGTTTTGGCCGGCTGGGCCTTCTTGGGCTGCCGGTTTGGCTAGCTGGGCCGAAAAAATGGCCAGGCTGGGCTGGCTGCTCTCTCACCTCTCTTTTTTTTTTGTAAAGGATGAGAGTAAGAGAGAGATAGAAAAAGAGTTTTGGGGAATTTTCTTTTAGGAATTGTGGGTGTTAATTTTCCAAAACAACAATTAAAGCAAGAGTTAACATTATTTCACAATTTTGAAAATTTAATTTGGTTTAAAGTTTTTAGTTGAATTTTCCCAATAGAGTTTGGGATTTTGATTTGATAATTAGATTTTAGTAATTTGCAAAACAACAACAACAAGGTAGTTTAAATTTAATTTCAACAACTTGAATTATTGATGTGATATTAAATTGTTAGGTGATTTTCAAATAGGGTTTGGGTTGGAATTTTGAAATTGGAAATTTTGAAACAAGGTGTGAAAGTTTAAATGATTTTGAATTTGAGTTGTGATGCAAACATGGTGCAGTGCAATGTGATGCATATGATGCAAGCAAAAAAAAGAAAACAAACAACTCTCTATTAGGGTAACACCCCAGGTGTTACAGACGACACCACTAACAAGGGATTGCGCCCTCGCAATCCACCTGCTAACCCGGGAGGGGAAAGAAGTTCGACTATCGATTCTTCGTGCTTCCAGTTGATCTCCTCGACACCACTAACAAGGGAGTCTTGCTCGGAGTGACGACGATGTTCTTCCACCAGGAATCTTCCGATGATCGAACCTACTAGTTTAACGGCTCAGGAAACGTCCACCCACGTAGGATCCTAACACTTTGAAAGATTGAGTACGAGAGTAGACTCCAAAACAAATGAGATAGAAGGAGAAGTAGAATAGAGATAAGGAGAAAACAAGAATCCTATCGAGGTGTTTTTCCAAAATAGTTTAGCAGAAATAGTTTTTGACACTCTAGAAACAACGACCGTTAGCGAGGTTATCCTACAGGCTTTGCGGACCCGTTGCTTCGATAACCATTCGTGTCGAAACAATATCGGGAATCGGAACCAAGGCTCTGATACCATTTGTGATGCCCCGAGATCGGGCACTATGCAGATTTCAGCATTTCCGCCAAATCCGCATAATAACCGATTCCAGGTTGCCATTTATGATAACATTACAATAGTTCACGAATATTCCACAATTACAACAGAAACAGATAGATACAAGACGACTCGAACGAGTCAAGGATACAACTGATACAATACAAAGATCCAAATAACAGCGGAAGAAAACAACAAGGTGTCCGGCTACGGACAAGATCCAAATTGGACTAAGAGTCCTGAAGATAACCGGAAGCGTCCAATCCCTGCCCAGGCCAAGCCGGAGGGATTCCCAAGCTAACGTCGTCAGACTTCAAACCTGTTGACTGCAATGTTGAATATGCAGCCACGAAAGAGATTCGTGGGTCAGTACGGTTAAGTACTGGCAAGGGGATAAAACCCATACTCACAAGATACCGGCGTAACCAGTCATCACAAGATACAAATACTTTGGGTACAACAGAAAGGAAGGGATTATTGCAAAGAAGCGGCAGCGGGCTGCACTAACCAACTACAGAGAGATACTACAACTTCCGGCTAACAGAAAGAAGATAAGATCGAGTATTGTAACCAACTGAAAGTAACTCCAAACAAACCCATCCAATGTTACCCCCTACTAAGGAAGCAACCCAAGGATAACTCACACAGTTGTATTAAAGTGAATCAAGTTATTGTGTCAATAAGCCTATTACTAGTCAAGTTTAGTATTGGTTGGGTGAATAACATTAGTTAAGTTAAAGTTGTTCTGGGAACTTGTTAGCCAGTACTTTCACCAAGTCAACCATAACCGCGGAAAACACGGCTTCTCGAGAAGCCGTGTTTTCCGCGGTTATGGACTACTTGGTGAAAGTACTGGCTAACAAGTACTCAGGACAACTTAAACATAATGATCCATCATGTTACACCCAATGATTAATAACTTGACTAGTAATAGGTTTATTCACACAATAACTTGACTCATCTTAATACAACGGTGTGAGTTATCCTCGGATTGCTTCTTCGGATAAGGGGCGAGATTCAGGATGGGTTTGGTTGAAGTTATCTTTCTGTTGGTTACAATCACTCGATCTTATCTTCTATCTGTTAGCCGGAACTTGTAGTATATCTGTAGTTGGTTATAGCAGCCCGCTGCAGCTTTTATATCACCCCTTCCTTCCGTTGATCCCAAGCATCTATGCTTGTGTTGACGGGTAACTCTTTGATGAAGTGTGAGTCTTGCTTGCCAGTACATCAAATGTACTGACCCCGTTGGGGCTGTGGTTTACGCAGACTACGACTACGACTACGATGATCACCAGGATGGCTACTTCGTGGAGTTCGACGAGACTGCAGACGAGTAGATAGCGGACCCGGGCAGGATCCGAAGACTACGTGGATGGGCTTCGTATTCTTTATTTTCCCCGGCTTCTTAAGCCTATTTGGATTTGTCTGTACTCAGACACCTTGTTTGCTTCCGCTGATGTAATGAATGCTATGTTGGGACATGTGTCCTCTGAATGAGTGTATTTGCTATTCTCTGCCTTAGTGAAGGCTATTTGCAATATTATTTCAATCTTTTGTGTCTTAGAGACATTCTGTGATATCATTTTGTTTAACGCTGTTGACGTACCCTGCGTGATTGATATGAGGTACGTCGACAAAAGTGCCTTTGATCTCTAGTGGATAGTTTACATCGACGATGGAATAGCAGGGCTTGTGTTGTCGCGCATAAGCGCAGGCCTACCAGGAAGCTGGGACGTGGGAGCAGGTATGCCCCATAAACCAAGCACCTGCTATCCAGTTCGGCCCGATGAGTATCCCCTAGAAATCAGGGTGCGACATCGGACAAGCTGCAGATCAGGTCTAAGTCGAGGGGGGTCCCATACTACCTCCCGGATGCGGTGAGCACGCTCATCATGGATCAGTAGACAAGACTCTTTTCCTAGTTTCGACACCAGCCGGCTCCAAAACCCTAACCCGGGCCTCCTGCCGGTGCCTTAGCATCAAATTATTATTACCCAGAACAATAACATGTTGTTGATTGAATTGAAACCCAACTATCAATCTAAACAGGTGATACGACAAAGGAAAACACGACTCGAGCACAACCAAATCTAAGCATGCAACTACGACACGAGGGCCAACAAGGTAAACAAACACCAGTTAATAGGAAGTGGAAGGAAGGCTATATCATGGCTGCAAAGTAACATATGATAGGATCGAGACGCAAGCATCGAATCATAAGGCTAGCATAAGAACAACGGGAAGACTCGGTAACAAGTGATGAAAGGCAGCCATAGGCAGCAAGTGAGTATACTTGCCTGAGATCCAGCAAGTAGAGGTACATCCGAAGAACATATCGTTGCTCACATCATCTCAGCGTCCTATCCGCGAAGAAGCAAAGAGCTAAAAGAAACACCGGATGCAACAATTACTTCTACGGCAAAGATCCAGCATGATCCTATTTTATATGCATGGCATGGCAAGATGCAACAGGGGAAACAACTTAAGCAATTTAATCGGAACCGGAGTCCGTACAAATAATTAAGGTTTAAGTTGTTTATCTAACCATCATATTAAATGTTGTTTAACATGGGAAAACAATAAGTAGGTGAGCTAAACAAGATTAAATGGAATAGGGCAACAATTGAATTAGCTACCCCAACACATTCCATATTTATTTATTAGGTGAACATGCATAACACTACTACAATGCAACATGCAAGGTGCAAACATGAACATGGATGGCATGAACAGATTGAGTGCATTTTTCTGGTATGAAAACATATTTTATTTGTTGGATTTGGAATTAAAATGAATTAGTTATTAATTTGACAATTTTAAATGCATTAAATAAGAAACAGTTGTTTTCAGCAATTTAAATTATTCAAAACAGCAAACAAAGTTGATATTTGCAAAATTCATGAAAAATGGGATGGAAAACATATTTAACATGTTGGAATTGGATTTGAATTGCCCAAGTTATGAATTTTGCAATTTAAAAGGGTTTAATTAAAGCATTGAATTATTGCACCACTTTTAATTAGGGAAAACAATAAACAAATTGCATTGAAAAGGTTGAAAACATGTAGCAAATGTTTCACTGAACATTTTGAGCTATTAAACGTAATTTTTGGGTTATTATTGAATTTATTATGCAAGTTTTTATAAACATTCTTATTCTGCCCTTTTTAGTAAATAGAGGGAAACATGTTCAAAATTAATTTAATTGTGGCCAAATAAAATACCAATGTGTAGAGTTTGTTAAGAAAAAATTTTAGAGCCCAAGTTTGCTCAATTTGGGTGAACCAAACTCAAGTTATGAAATTCCAAAGTTTCCAATTTTTATTGCATTTTCAGTAATTAATTATTTAGTGCAAAAATTGTTACAGAAACATGTTGCAATTTTGGTACTAATGGAAAGAGCACAAGATTTCGGATCCACAGGAATTTGAATCACTGAATTTGGAGCAAGTATGAATATATGGTGGATTTTACAAGTTAAGATTTGAAACTGTTTGAGGGCTGAGCTGCAGGAAAAAAGAAAGCCAAAAGAAAAAAGATGCGCGTGAGGGGGGACTCGAACCCGCGCCCTCCTGCTGGGGCTCGCGCGCGGACGGAACCCCACCACTGGGATCTGGCCCAAGATGAGGTGGCGCTGCACGGAAAAACTGATCGGACTGAACGTCCAGTTCCTGAACTGCGAAAGACACGCAGATGGCGACGACGCCGCTCAAAGGCGGGCGTCCAGAGCAACCTGAGGAGAGGGAATAGGGATTTTGGGAGGTGCTCCTCACCTTGGGGAGCTCGATGGCGCTGCAGGCGGCTCGGTGATGAGGGAATCATCGGGAAGTAGAGCAACCTGAGGAGAGCGTTGACGACGAGGTGCTCGCGGACAGAGGGAAGACGACCTGTATGGCGTCGATCCGAGCGGCTCCAAGTCCCTAGCTTCATCGTAGAGGACGGCGATGATGCTGCGTTTCCATTCCCTCCATAAACCTGGCCCGAGGTGGTCGGAGACGGCGCTAATCGGAGGAGGAACTCCGATGTATTTACTCGGTTTTCAGAGAAGTTTCGGAGGGAGCAGTTACAGG